>JBBBDQ010001531.1:647500-650000 GCA_037127315.1 Ascarosepion bandense
AAAGTCTCTGTTTGAAAGGGCCCGCGGATATACCAATATAAGTCCGGTAATTGTCTTTGTTGTTAGATGGAGAAATACGGGCTTCATAAATTACTTTGGTCGATTTACATATATATATATATATATATATATATATATATATATATAGTGGAAAATGATATGT
This sequence comes from Ascarosepion bandense, assembly GCA_037127315.1. Classification (NCBI taxonomy): domain Eukaryota; kingdom Metazoa; phylum Mollusca; class Cephalopoda; order Sepiida; family Sepiidae; genus Ascarosepion; species Ascarosepion bandense. Next base: position 647,664 of record JBBBDQ010001531.1, read on the forward strand.
GCAGTGACAATGAAAGCTGGTTCGTGCTGCGCCTGCCTATAGAAACGACAGCAATTTTTATCAAATGTTCTGGATGTTTAAGTGTCATATTAATGAGTTTGCGGTTTTAAAATGGGTTGTTGTAAGATTATTTTGTCAGATAAAGTGATATGTTTAATGACTTCAGAGTTTGCTTCAAGATTAAACAATGCTGGAATTTGCAAAAACGATCGACGGTTATCACCAAAATCTAAAGAAATTGGATATTGATCCTGGTTTGATAATTTTAAGTTGAGGACTGTATCTTTCCATTGCCTTATGTCACAAAAAGCTATTTCTGTCAGGTTATGAAGCTTGTAGGAATTGTGGTATTGTGAATTATCAAAAGACGAAGGATTTCCGATCAAAAATGATTTTGAGACGGAACACTATACTTAAGACATAGAAGAACATCGAAAACATGAAATCTTCAAATTTTATTGGTGTTTTAATCCAACGAATTCCGTAATACAATCGAGCATAAAGACTGTTGACATAAAGGCTCAGTAGCTATTCGTAACCCTATTTTCAGATGGCTGGCATTAACTTAGGTGATTTTTAAGATAAGAGAGTCCTCGTTGCGGTCTTACATCTGGTTTTTATTGTATACCGACCCCCCTCGTGTCTTGGCCGATGTCGTCAAGTGACAATAAGCGATCCTGCTCTGGCTAATCCGATATCAACAATACAACGTGGGTGGAATCGACCGAGGCTCAGAAAGGTTGGCTGAACTCAGTCAAGGATTGTGTTATATATTAACTGAAAAAGCCTTCACATGTAGAGATATAACCTATTCGAACTATATCGTTTCATCGTTACTTGAGTGATGATTTAATTTTGTGGAGAAAGATTATGTATACATTCGCATGAATATACCCTTTATCGTTTTTTAATATTTCGTTAAAATCTTTGCATATATATTTCAGTGCCATGTACTTTCAGGATATTTATTATCTAGGAATCACTATGCCTTCTTGTGAAAGATAGTTGATTCCCGTTGCTTCAGTACGGTTTGAAATTTAATCTCTTAGATTAGTGGCTGCTAAGGTCAGTGTGCCCAGTTTGCCCTACTATTAAATGCATAGTTGCAAAATGTAAGCTTTACAGCCATGTCACGGTTCTTGTATGACCGACGAATTTAAGTGCCTAGATGGCTGACCGCTTGGGAATATCAGTTACTGTAAACTTAAATGTGCGGATGGTGTAATGGATAATGGCTCAGAATTGAAAATCAGAGATCCGAGTTCCAATTCCAGTCGGGTTGCTATATTTATTTACTCGTAAATACATTTGAATAAGTTATAAACCCACCGCTTCTCTCTCCAGCTATGTTAATTAGTTGAAATTTTATCGGTAAATCATGATTCTCCCAAAAGTTCTTAAAATCTAAAAATGTAACCTTTATAAGGTTGGTAAGCTATAAAAAATATAAATTCTTCGATTAAAGCAAGATGTAATAAAACTTAAGATATTTTACATGTACATTAAATATCTATTAACACTTGCTTTCAAGAAAATTGTGAACATATTAAAAATGTATTTTCTTAAAAAATATTCATGTCCTCTCTAAACTGTTTAACTACTGCCTTTCTGCTTCCTGCTCTCCTGCATGCTGGAAGTTCCCTTCACTCGTTCCTGTATGTAAGAATTGTGGTGAACCCTCGGACCCATCCAACTATCGCCCTATCAGTCTTCTATCGATATTCGGGAAAGTATTCGAGGCCATAATCAATGCTGAAATAGTTAAACATCTCACTGCCCACAAACACTTCTCTGACAGGCAATATGGCTTCCGCTTTGCCAGGTCCACGGCCGACTTGCTAACAACCGTAACGGAGCACATGCTCCAGGCCCTTGATAAGTCTGACGGGGCTCGCGCGGTTGCTCTGGACATCTCCAAGGCTTTCGACATGATTTGGCACTCTGGCCTCCTATGCAAGTTACGGGGTTACAGTATTACCGGTCGCCTGCTTGACCTAATCCAATCTTTCTTAAATAACCGCAAAATGAAGGTCGTTTTGAATGGCCGTGCCTCTTCATCCTACAGCACGAATGCTGGTGTCCCACAGGGCTCTATCCTGGGCCCGACGCTCTTATTTTCATCAACGACCTCCCAGATGAGATCAAGTCCAAAGTAGGCATCTACGCAGATGACACTGCAATATACTCCCGCACCAGTAAGAAACCTCTCGTGGCAGACAGACATAATCTCGCTGCTGACCTTTAACGGGATCTACACTCTGTGGTGAATTGGGGCAAGAAGTGGCTTGTCAACTTCAATGCGTCTAAGACCAAGCTGTTGTCTGTCAACCATCACAG
>JBBBDQ010001531.1:655000-972500 GCA_037127315.1 Ascarosepion bandense
TACTGATACATCAACGCAATAAGGTTTGTATTCAGAAATCGCGCTTGGCTCTTTCTTTTTTGTTTTTTATTTTTATTTTTTCCCTCTCCTTTTTTTTGCTCTCCTTTTTTTTTTGCTCTCCTTTTTTTTTGCTCTCTCCTTTTTTTTTGCTCTCCTTTTTTTTTGCTCTCTTTTTTTTTTGCTCTCCTTTTTTTTTGCTCTCCTTTTTTTTTTGCTCTCCTTTTTTTTTGCTCTCCTTTTTTTTTTGCTCTCCTTTTTTTTTTGCTCTCCTTTTTTTTTGCTCTCCTTTTTTTTTTGCTCTCCATTTTTTTTGCTCTCCTTTTTTTGCTCTCCTTTTTTTGCTCTCCTTTTTTTTTTGCTCTCCTTTTTTTTTGCTCTCCTTTTTTTTTTTGCTCTCCTTTTTTTTTGCTCTCCTTTTTTTTTTGCTCTCCTTTTTTTTTTGCTCTCCTTTTTTTTGCTCTCCTTTTTTTTTGCTCTCCTTTTTTTTTGCTCTCCTTTTTTTTGCTCTCCTTTTTTTTTGCTCTCCTTTTTTTTTTTGCTCTCCTTTTTTTTTTGCTCTCCTTTTTTTTTTGCTCTCCTCTCTTTTGCTCTCCTCTCTTTTGCTTTCCTCTCTTTTGCTTTCCTCTCTTTTGCTTTCCTCTCTTTTGCTTTCCTCTCTTTTGCTTTCCTCTCTTTTGCTTTCCTCTCTTTTGCTTTCCTCTCTTTTGCTTTCCTCTCTTTTGCTTTCCTCTCTTTTGCTTTCCTCTCTTTTGCTTTCCTCTCTTTTGCTTTCCTCTCTTTTGCTTTCCTCTCTTTTGCTTTCCTCTCTTTTGCTTTCCTCTCTTTTGCTTTCCTCTCTTTTGCTTTCCTCTCTTTTGCTTTCCTCTCTTTTGCTTTCCTCTCTTTTGCTTTCCTCTCTTTTGCTTTCCTCTCTTTTGCTTTCCTCTCTTTTGCTTTCCTCTCTTTTGCTTTCCTCTCTTTTGCTTTCCTCTCTTTTGCTTTTTATGGTCGCCTTTGTTTTTTTTCTTAATCTCTTTAGTTCTTTTTTTTTTACTCTATTTTTCTTTTTCCTTTCGAATCACTCAGACTTGCCATATTCTGTATATTTTCGCCCTGTTGCGTTTTGCGCCTTTCTTTTTGAGTGGCATCTCTCGTAGAGTGGATCCGACTCTGATCTTGGCCCTGGTGAATTTGGAGAATGCCAAGGTCAGGTCTCGAAGAAGAGAAAGAAACGAAGTTCCACCTACTTGACACGGACCAGTAAACTATTAAGCTCTTGTGATTATGGAATATTCGATTTCTGTTAAATGTCGACGACAACGACACAAGAAATAAGAGGAAATAAGAACTAAATCTCAAGCGACGACAACGGAGCCTTTTCCTACTCACTGCTTAGAGACATACTGAAATGTGGCAACAGATATCACAAAAATGATTTTCAGTTTTTTTAACTTGATTCTTTATACATTTAAAATAAGCAATGAATATTTTACATATGCTTACTTATCTATCAATATATCGAGCGAAATATCTATCTATATCTCTATATTTACACACACACACACATATATATATATAGAGAGAGAGAGAGAGAGAAATAGAATTAATTTTCAGCTAACTTACTTTATATATTTAACATATTAACGGATCATTTTTCATATACTTAAGTATTTTATCTCTCTTCATATATATATATATATATATATATATATATATTTGGAAATGTTATTTCCGCAAACTAGGTCTTAACCTTTCGGTGTCTTAATGCGATTTATAATAATTTATAAATCGACTGAATGTACCGAATGGTTGAAACTTAGGTTTCGGAAATAATTCATTTCTAAATGAAAACCATTCAAAATCTCTACAATATAAATGTTTTGTGCACTTTTTTATACAGCTGAGTACTGGTCTAATTTAATTATAACCAATCTATATATATATATATATATATATATATATATATATATATATGCGTTAAAATTTGAAATTGATATTACTACACATACACAGATATAAAGGGTAAGACCAGTTCATCATTATAAAAATAGCTGATGATCCCTGAAGGTTGAAAACTTAAATTACTAAGGTATTTACATTTTACAAGTTATTTTATTTTTATTTCATCTTTAAACTTTCTCAGAACTTGTTACGATTGACTAAATATAGGTGTTTCTAAATCTGTGTGGGTGTGTGTGAAGTTTTAGTCAAAAGATCCATGAGAATAAGGCACGGAATTAAATCATAATGTTCGAATATGCGGTACTTTAAATGATTTCAAGTGATGTTGCCTGTGCTAAGGGAGACAATTCGTATTGATCAAACTTCATTCTAATACCGATATTACTTTTGACTTGATTAAAATGTGAACTGTTCAGCAAGATGCAAGAGACTTTCGATAAATATACATATCCACAAAAATATCAGTTTTTGTATTTACCCATTTAAACCGCTGTTTTAGGCTTAATGATTTTTTTAAAGGCTTAACGTTTTTTGTTTTTTTTTTAATAGCGGTCCTTAGATCTATTTTACTTTTCCTAGCTTTGAAAGGCAATGTCTCTGCGTTCCGAGCTTTCGAATTAATTTAAATTGTGCCATTTATATTCATTTACATGCAACCAATTTTGACCCACTTTGCGATAATTTCCTCATCTATTTCTTGCGACACTACATATGTAATCATTAGTGAAAACATAAATTTTGATTTTTTTTTCTTCCCCATGATATCTCGAGGTGATGAAATGTAGTCTTCTGTTGTATGCAATACCAAGAAAGATTGTTGAAAAATAATTTTTCGCTGTGCAAAATATCAGTGACGTTTTTCTTTCTTCCAATCTTTTCATTTTTCCTTTTTTTTTTTTTTTTTTTTTTCAATTGGAGTAGATAGACTGAACTATCGCCCGGTTCACACTCCACCCATGTCTATTGAACAGGCGTCGAGGCTCATCCCTTGTTCCCTGTTTAGGATGTGGTTTCCGGCTTTCTCTTTTCCAATCTCTTCACTCTTACGTAGCCCCCGCACACCAGTGGCCTTACCGCCTTGCCCGGGGAGATATGATTAAAAAAAAAATAATAATTAAAATAATAATAATGATACAATAATAATATGATATGGTTTGTCCAGAGGATTGTAACATAGCAACTAAGGAATTCGAAAAACTGTCAAGATATAAAGACATGGAAATTGAAATAGAAAAAATGTGGAAATGGAAAACAAGAACCGCGTCACTGATAGTAGGTGCACTTGGAATAATAAAAAAAAATGGGACAAGACATTGAAAGAATCCCTGGAAACCCCAGCTTAAGAAATATACAAAAAGTTTTCTTAAGTACAGCCCATACACTAAGATCTTTGTCTATGTAACGCTAGTGATGATGGGGGAGATAGAAAAAACATGAAATGGAGCCATAACGACACACTACGACCTACCTTAGGCCTTCCTGCAGACTTGGTAGTTAGTGCGACCATAGCAGAAATCGTATTATAATGAAAAATGACATAATACGTCGACGGATGTGCGTTGTGGTACAGTGGATATCGGCTCTGAAAGAGAAACCGGGGAGCCGAGTTCGAATTTCAGTTGAATCCATTGTATTCACTTACGTGCAAATACGCTTGGGAAAGGTACTAATCCGTCTCTTCCTTCCACTTATGGGTTAAATAGCAGGACAGATTGGGTTCTATAGCCTTGGTCAGCAACCAGTCTACTGCAGAAAGCAATGGCAACCTACTGCGGGATAATCTTCTGCCCAGTCAGTCATGTCTCTTTCGAGACATGATCGCCCAAGCGTGTATCACGTATGGCACTTAACTGACTGACTGATTTTAAACTAGACGCGATATCTGTAAATAATTTCTTCAGAATTCGATGCAGGGAAGTAAGTTTCCAAGCCGATATCGAGCACTTTACGATACAAATCTGCCTACCATTTTTTTATCAGTAGAATTACTGAAAAATAACAACCTTGGTGCTAAACGTTATCACAACTCAACAATATATATTTCGTTAAATATAACAGAATGAATGTCTGCTATGTTTAATCATGAGCCGTTCTAAACATCGGATTTTGGCTTTAATTTCAGGTGAAAAGAGACAAATTGTCCAACATTTGGATATTTTTTTATTATGCTGGTTCTAAGCTTTCGGCTCACATTAGTCATCTTCAGAGAGGTTATAAAGTCATCCATCAACAAAGATTTTATCTTGTGTTGACATAGCATATTGAGAAAATTATCTGGAGCCTCGATACCATATATATATATATATATATATATATATTATTCGCATACAGGCCTGCTTCGCTCTAAATCAGTAGCCAGGCATAAGACTAAAGAGTTAGTGTCATTGTAGATCATTCTAATTTTGAATCTTCAATGGCATACTTCTGGGTTGTAAAAGGAATCAGATTTCCTTTTTCTATATTTGAAGGGACACGTTTCATTGCGAATGTTTTTAATCGACCGCGGGCGAGTAAAGCAATAAAGTTTAATCGCTCAATTAAGTTTTTAATCGACTGAGTCAATCGGGCAAGTGAAATCTCAAAGGCCGTTTTTATATATATATATATATATATATATATATATATATATATATATATTGTTACGAGGATGCATTTATATACAAAAATTATCATGTATAAAAACTTGTAGTAAAGGACTCTATTGAGTCCTACTTGTTGCAAAAAGTTTGAATTCAGAAAGTAGTCGTAAAAAGAAATAAGGAAATTAAAAATAGAACGTTTGGAAGATTGTAGAATGTTCTAGAGAGTTCTAAAAAGTTCTAGAAGTATGCAAATTAGGTGTTAGCCCCTTTAAAATAGGGCTTTGGCACGGTGCCATCAGTTGATAAAATAGGTTGACCTCTACAGCTCCGGTAGATTCAGTATGTATATCCAGTCGAAAAAAATCCCTAAGTCGACTACAAAAAAACTAAAACTTGAAACAGTTGATAAAAGAATTTGCTGGCCTCATCAGCACCGGTTTCGATTCAAGGAAATATTCCAGCTAAAAGAATCTTTTTAGTCGACGACAAACAAAATTTGAAAGTTGTTAAAAGGATTTCGCTGTCATATCAACTCCGGTAAAATTCTAGGATCGAGATCCAGCCGAAAGAATTTCACAGACAAAATCCGAACAACTAAAACCTGAAAGAAAATCACATGGAACTATCTGGGGAAATACATATTTTGCTTCTCTCATTGACCAAGCCAATAATTAGTCTTTATATATGCATTTCAGGATTTCCAAAAACTATAGCACTTAACTTCCCCGCCAACTTAACTGGGTAAAGATACTTGACAACTAACTTTCCTCTCCTCTCCTCGTAACACTTCGCCGGGCAGTAGTAAACTATACGTTTTCCATGTCTTTTGATTTGAATGCCAAACTGTAGTGTATATTCGTAAATATTTTTATGTAATGTTTTGTGACTTTTTTTTAATCATATCACCCCGAGCAAGGCGGTAAGGCCACTGGTGTGCAGGGGGTTACGTAATAGTGAAAAGATTGGAAAAAAGCCGGAAACCACATCCTAAACAGGGAACAAGGGATGAGGCTCTCTACACCTGTTCAATAGACGTGGGTGGAGTGTGAACCGGGCGATATTTCAGTCTACAAATATTTGTCTGTATTAACTCTGAGCTTTGGTCAATCGTCTTTCCTTTTGTTACCCGTAAAAATATAATATATATATATATATATATATATATATATGTGTGTGTGTTTGTGTGTGAGCTGAAGTATTGTAATTTACATTTTCAGAATGTTATTGGATAAAACCTTTCGTTATGCTCAGTTGATTAACATAAAGAGCTGTGAATTCAATGCCAGACTAGTGGTGAATGAAACTTGGAGAGTTGAGTCCGAATGTAAGATATTTTAATTACTCACTCTGTGTCTATGACTAAGTATAGTCCTCATCTTTGTCATTTTTACAACGTTTTGGCCGTTGTACGCCAAGGTTATCTTCAGGTGCTAGGGATTTCGAACCGAACCTTTTATTGCAATAAGTGGGTATATTCTTCTGCAAAGGTACTGCTGGTAGTCATGAGTTATCTGCCCTTAACCGAACTCTTTACATTAATTTTTCACCACTACTGTAGTCTGCAATTGAACTCAGAACCCTTTAGGTCAATTCACTGGAACTAACCACCGTCTATACCCATTAGGCGATGGTTCGTTTCGGTTCGAAATGTCGAGCACCTGAAGCAAGCCGGAGCGTACAACAGCCGAAACTTTGTAAAAAATTACAGACAATTTGAATAGCGTAAATCCTACCTCATCTCAGAAGTATAGAGAGAAATATATATATATATATGAGTAATCCGCGGGAAGATCTGTTTCGCTGTATCACGGCTCATCAGCATGGTTAGACATCCTATTGATTCTAGCCAGGATTGAAACCCGACTGAATTGACATCAGTCGGCTATTCAACCTCTGAGCTATGGGCGCTCGGTAAAGGGAGGCGGACTTTAGCGTGTTGCATACAGTGTAAACACATGCCAGTGGCCGAGAGTGTTCAAATTCTACGATGCGTAGATGCATATATATATATATATATATATATATATTGTGAGGTAGACAAGCAAACTGCCAAGGGGAATGGTGGAAAGAGAAAAATCTTACATACAGGAATATTTACATACACTTAGAAGAAAGCATAAAATAATCTTTATATAAGGTGCTGAAAATTTCTTCAACTGACACACTTCCAAACGTCTAATCAAATATCACATATTCTTTGACAAAGGTTTATTGGCCGATCCACCAACATTCCAGCATTCCATCGTACAAACTATATGTGGGTATCAGGAAGGTCTCTTTGCGTCACTATGCATGTGCTGAATATTTTCTGTAGGTGACATCACGAAAGAAAGGAGAGAATTCTTGACTCGTTTGCGCATTTGGTAAAATGCAGGAAAATTCAGTGCTGCTTGGTGATTCGATAAAAAAACAAAGAAATAAAGATCGGAGAGATGATGAGAATGGAAAAAGAAATAAAAATCGCCAAAGACTGATCCAACGCGAGATCTGAAATCGAAGTCTCGGATGCGAACGAGAGCGAAAGAAAAACTGGGAAGAAAGAAGCTTTTACAGAAAAACAGAAAAACATTTTACATGGCTGTTGCAATTTAATGAAAAGCCGGAAATAATTTAAGAAATACAATTGAAAAATATGAAATTCAAAATAGAAATATAGTGTGAAAATTCGGAAGGAACAAAGAATAAGAGAAAGAAAAATAGAAGGGATTGGAGATAGAAATTATGGAAAGAAATAACGATAAAAAAAAATATAATCGCGCGAAAAATCAGATGAAAAATAACGGAGAAGATGATACAACAAACAAAATGGAGGAGAGGAGAAATCGAAAGCGGAAAATAACGACTTAAAATGGAACAAGAGCAAAAATCGAGAAAATCGATTTATTAAAAGAGAATCGCAGAACTAATGAAAGAAGGAGTGATGTGTTTGTTGAAGCTGTTATTCTTTGATACGGGCCTACTATTCTCCTGTGAGCTTAGTTAAGTCCTATCTTCCTACTGAATAAGGATTGGTGCGCCGGGCGTAAAGGAATATTGACAGAAGATCAGAACGAAAGAGAATACAAAATAGTGATAAGCGACAAGAATTTCCATTATGTTTCCGAGAAAAAAAGATATCGTCGTTTTCAACAAAGTGAATTTTTTCGAACAGTCGCAGCGAAAACTACCGCTTTCTACAGTTTCATTCTTACAAAAAAAAAAAAAACCAGCCGTTTAAGAATCAGTCATTAAAAAAGTGAAAAATTCCAAATATTGATTTCACGCAAGAAGAAATAGTCTTTCTTTTAAAAACTGTCAAAGACAATTTTTCTTAAAGAGTTGGGAATCTGTTAGATTTTTATTTTTATGTAATTTTTTGTAAAATGTTATGAAAACATGAGATTCAGAATTCTGAACAGGGCATTAACTTCAAGAAGTGAATATTCAATATCTTGTTAAAAATGCTTGTATAATATTTGCCTTTTTGTCGCGTGGTTTGTACGGATAGCAATGTATCTGGTATAAAATGATTCGGACAATGTACAAAAAACACAATCCTTTCTGGGATGTTTCTATATTTGAATCATCTTTTCATTCCAATCATATCGGAAGCACGTGACTTTATTCAAAACAAGAACTTACATTAAAAACTATATGTTGAACACACTGACAGACTACACAAAGGATAAAAATGTTTACCAACAGACAGTCCGACAAGGAAAATTTATTGGAATTTATAATAATCTATGAAAGCTTTTAATAGTTATATTGAAACAACCACATTACTTATAATCTGTTATTGGGCATAACTATGAGGAAAATGCAAAAAAAAAAGGAAAATAAAATTAAAAAAAAAACAAGTACACAAAATGTTGAGGGCTAACAGAAACTGCCGAATATAGAGAAACGGATGGGTAGTGGGTAGTTATGCCAAGGGATTGGTAAAATGACCGTAAAATTTGCCCAAGAGGACAGGGAAAATTACTGACAGATGCATCTTTAAAAAGGACTTTGGCGAGAGTCGTGGAAATGTTTTTGACCTTTCTTTATCACATGTAGTGAAATGTCGGCTTTGGCGATGTAGAAACGACCAATGTCTCTGATTGGCGGCCTGCTGTCGTTGCCAAGCAATATTGATTGGCCATTTCAGAAGGGCAGAGCCCGAAAGAGTGAGTTAATAAGTAAAAGGGAATTATAAAATGCAGAATGGTGAAAACAAATAACGTAAAAGAGGAGAAAAAACACAGTGTAGGGAAAAAAAACAAGAAAAACACTGGCGAACATAAATAAATAAATAGTAGGTACCGGGTCTCAAAAAATGAAGTATCTCTCCCTCCCTCTCTTTCTCTCTCTCTCTCTCTCGCACACACACACTCACTCACTCTCTCTTCCAATCCGCATTTCTCGCTGACTTGCGATCAGTTCCATTACGCTGACTGTTGCAAAGCAGATATTAATAGCGATGAGAAAAGCTTAATCTCATCTCTACCCAGGCATATTCTCACGGATATACAGAGGGAACGGAGTCAAATCAGAATTGGCCGCTCTTTATCAAACACCAAGAAATTTGATCGAGACTTTTTGCTCAAAAATTCAGAGATGAACAGCAAAATTTAAGCCGTTCACAAAAAAAATTGTTTTAATCTAAATAGAAATAATTTATGCTGTATCTACAACAAATAGATTTTTGTTTCCTCAAATGTATCAGGATTTAAAATCTCATTGCAAGTTGCCTGAAAATCTACACAAGATCAAAGATTCTCATTCAATTTAAATCACCATTCCATTTTTTTTTAAATTAAAAACATGGACACAATCCTTAACTTTGCAGATCATTTTTAAATGATTTAGCAATTCGCAAACCTTGAAATCGCCACGCACAATTTACTGTTGCCTCAACATAAATATGTAGAAAAAACGCTTTACAACGTTTTTGATCTTAGCTCAATCATCTCCTGCCTTGTACTTGTAAAATCAGTGGTATGCTAATGGTATAGATAGCTAAAAAGCAAAGGCTAAAAAAAGAAAAAAATTAAAATGATGACCTTAACGCCATCTTGCCCGCGCTGCTTAATGTCCGTACCGAGTGTTGAGAAGTCGGAACCCTTAAAAGGAATTGTGGTAAGTTTCCAAATGTTTTATGTTTGCTACTCGGCTTTTTTTTTCTCTTTCTCAAAAACGAAACAAGTATTTCGTTTGCCATCCACCACATTGTTTTAATACGAACTCGGAATAATCGACTTGGTCGGAATTTACAACCAAAAAATTGATTTGCAGCATTTTCTTCGGTGGCATCATATATATTTTTAAAACCTTTTCTGTTTCTCAAATATTTTGTAACTGTTTTTGTAATACTCTTTATCGATTTCTTTCCGACTTGCCTCTCAGCTTCGTAGCCCAGTATTTAGAAAATGCTATGCAGCTTTTGCACTCACTTAGTAATTGAAGACGATTTCTCCCAAAATTAGCCCTTTTATAAATGCTTTGAGTGTAGTATAATGTTTGGAACTTTAAATAGCACAAAAAAGGACAGTCGTTCGTTTCAAAAATGAACATTAGTGAAGTAAGTTATTGTATTAAAAAAATAAAAGTTTGATATTGTCTATCATTTCAGCAGCCTGACGTAGCAATCACGCAAAATAGTATTTTTCACAAAATTCTCTTCATAAAATATTTTTTATCTAACATCTCGAATTCTTCTATATGCCATCTTCCTTCAGAATGTAGGTGAAAATGACTATCCCCAACCACATATGCTTTATAACCCTTAAAAATCATTTTTCTCCTTTTCAAGTTTCCAGATTTCCGCCATCCATTAACAAAAGTACGTCAGGTAGCTGACCCGCTGACTTCCCCTACCTCGCTCGCCCTTGGTATACCCTGTGAAGCTTAACTTCTCAAAGCCTTATTTCCTCGTTATGTGTACAATAAACTTCAGCTGTTCTTTCTTATTCTCAGTATATGTATTCTTTTTGTTTATCGCTATAAAAGTTTTGTTACAAACACACGCGATCCATTCAGTTCTCACTATTCTTGCTTACAACCACATTTCTATTAGATGTTTTATTCATCTGTGAGGAAATTCTCCAGCATTCAATACAAAAGAATGGATATCACATAACAGTTCTGTGCTCTTTTTAACGTTCTAACGAAGTTAGTATCATAAAAGTAATTTTTATCTTACCTGTCTCGAATTAGGTAATGGTTAACGAGATAATTACTACGAATTAATCAGATGTTCACTGGGAATCATACTTGTGACCTTGTGCCAATTTCGTGAAGCTTAGCTCCGATTAGAAGAAAAGCAGTTAAAAGTGGAGTTTGTTAAACATACTCAGTAAGCAAGAATTGTCTGACTGAATTGCCTTGAAAATTGGTATTCAAAGCCTTGGCTTTTACCTAGGCTTGAACACCAACTTCTGATATTTGTAACGGAAAATAGTTACCTATTTCAGTAGGTTTTCTATAATATTTACTAAATTATTTACGATCACAAGTGCTGGCAACCCAGTAACGATCGGTTTTAGGTGTCTGGAGAGGCGTCTTAGGTGACTCTTCTTCGGGACATCAGCGATCAAATTTTTTTATGTGGACCTTAGTTTTTTTTTTCCTTCTGCTAAGGCACTCTACTCCGTTTCAGCTTCCATCGCACTAGCTCGTCAGGTAAATGGTTTGGTAGCCTTCAACATGCCATTTGAGGATTTTTTCCAATCTCTCCTTCTTTTCGTTATTCAAGTAATTTTAACTCCATTTCTTGATTCTAAGGCTAATTTTTCCCATTTTGCTGACATTTTCTTTTCAGATTTCCTTGTTGCTTACTCGCTCCGTCATTGGAATTCTCAGTATCCTTCGGTAGAATAACATTTTTGTTTTTGTCTCTAGATTTCTCCTCGCCTGTGAGAGTTTCTCCAGCATTCACAGTCTATAAGAGGATGGATTTATTACGTAGCAATCTATCACTCTTTCCTTTGTCTCTAACGAAGTATTTCTGAAATTCAGAAGACAGATTGAAGGCAAGGGAGACAGAGGAAAACAACACATACCGTCATCCATTTAATTAGGCTCACGGAATAGATACTCGGTGAGCCTAATCAAATGGATGTCGGTTTGGGAGAAATAACAAAAAAAAAAATTATTAAAAGCTACAAATGATAGTAAGTTGTGAAAAGCTATAGTCACCTATGTACTGAGGAGGAATGCTCCGTAAAAAAAAACAAACACACATTTACGCTTTCCTTTAAGCGCCTTCTGTGTCCGCTTTTATTATATATATATATATATATAAATTGTGAAATTACATAACCGATTCCTTATTTGGCTGTGACAGTCACAGTTTCACTTGGTGTACCTCCCCCAGCAGCCAGTGTCTTCCAAAAGTATTTTTCGCATTTGGCATTTTCCTGGAAACTCAAAATAGAACCTACTCTGCAATTTACAGAGTTACATTGTTTCTGTTCGGCTGTCGATGCTAGGGGAGGTAACTCGTACTAATTACTTCAAATCTAGATTTTGCTTTGGCTATTGAAGCACACTTCTTGTGAAATTGTTAGTGGAGCGGAATAACCAATCAGCATAGAGAATTTGAATTCCGATCGAAATCTTTGGATTTATTTTCATATAAATACACTTGAGAAAGGTATGAATACATATCTTTTCCTCTAGTTTTGGGTTAAATAGCAAACTAGACTGTCTTTTCTTTACACTTGATTGACAGCTAGTATAGAAGGATCGCTTCCAGTACCAGTTGACAATATTCGACGCAAGATAGCCAAATTTTTAAAACTGATTTTAGGTCTATTTAGATAATTCGAACTGAAAATAAAATTATTTCAGCTTTATGTACCAAGAGAAGTTTAATAAAGTTCTCGGTTTCGAATTTTACTTTCTATTTAAGTATCTTTTTAAAGAAATTTTTTTTTCTACTTTATATTGATTTTTTTTTTTTGTTCCAATAATGCTAACTTCCAAATTTTGGACGCACGAGTAATGTATTTGAGAAATCGGACAGATGAGTTCGAATTCCGATTCAGTCTATTACATTCGTTTACGTGCATAGTATGAATCGAAAAAGCTTGTCTGTTGATGTTTGCAGCTTTGGACAACTTTCACCTGCTGCTGTCTATTCAGCTGACTGCCGGTTTGTCTCATTTAGGCAAAACTCCTTGTTGCGTTGAAACATTTGCAAACAACACTCTGAATCTTCGACGCGTTGTTGTTTTTGATCGACTGTGTGCAAACGCAGCACCCATTTTGAACACCGCTTTCTCATTGACAAATGTTCATGCAAAATGGTGAAACCCTTGCCTTCTGATATGTTCAAATCCTCTGCTATCTCACGCAACTTCAATTTACGATCGGCTAAAACGTGTTTGTGGATTTTTTGGGTGTTTTCCGGGACAACTGCTGATGTTGGGCGACCTGAGCGTCAGCATCATTTGTGTCTGAACGACCGCGTTTAAAGTCAATATACCACCTTAACTGTTGTTTCCGACGGCGTAGAGTCCGAATAACACTTATCAAGCCATTACTTTGTACATTACAGTATGTTTCCCATCAGAAAACAATGCTTTATCAAAACACGAAATTCAGATTTTTCCATTGTTTTGAAATTTTGCAACAGCAGCTTCACTTAATTGTAATTTGTAAACTAAGATTAGGCCCAGATTTTGTCCAGTGCCATTTGAAAGCGAGTACTTTTAAAAATTATACGGAATTTTTATTAGAGACGCCATTTATATTTCAGGCCCGGGATTTAAGTGATGTTATATTGTATAAATATTCCCCCTTATAGGGCGACCTTCTACCAGGTTTAGGATTAATCTACTGTAGGATTACAATGTTAGAATCAGTTTCATAGATGGTCGAACATACAATGTGATTTGTTTATTTATAAATTGGGACAGGAAGTGGGTTGTACATTTTAATGACCCCAAAAGAAAACTGCTCTCATTTAAATACCATAGCAAAACTTTTCTGATTGCCATCAGGATGGCTGGTACTAGACGCCTGGAGAGAGACACACTGCGCCTTCTTGGCCTTATGTCTTCACATGTTTTGAAGTGGAACGACTTAATAATCAATTGCTGCATCTACTGCAAGGAAACTTTGGTAACAGTGTCGTGCCAGAAGGTTTTTCGGGTCCATTTTGCGCATTTATGAATCTACAATTTTTCCCTGTATTGAATATTGTTATCATATGTGGTCGGGGGCTTCTACCATTCTTCTTCGGTGTTTCAAAGAAGGATCTGCAATATAACAGATCCGGAGCTCACATCCCGACTTGAGTCACTTTCTCACCGATGCGGCGTGGCCTATATCTCTTTTCTATAAATATTTTCATGGAAACTGCTCAGACAAGCTTTATCTCCTGGTTTCACGTCCATTTTGCACACTTGTGATTCTACCTTTTTTCCCTGCATTGAATACTGTTGTCATATCTGGTCGGGGGCTCCTGTTATTCATCTTCGGTGCTCTTGACAAAATTCAAAGAAGGATCTGCAATATAACAGGTTCTGACTTCGCATGCCGACTTGAGTCATTTTTTCACAAACGCGCCGTGGCGTCTCTGTCTTTTCTATGAGTATTTTTATGGCAACTGCTCAGATAAGTTTTATCTGCTGGTGCTCCCACTGCATGAATTTAAGTGTGCTACTACGTTGGCATCTAGGTCCCACACATTTATTGTTGAAATAGTTAAATGAAACCGTCACTTCTACTCGAAAAGTTTCTTTTTTCGCACTTCCCGCCGATTACTTGCTTCCCTGACAACTGCAATCTTCAAAAGTTGTAAATGCAACATCATTCACCATCTATCTTCTTGAAGCCTGTTCATCTTGTATCTTTTTCTCAACTCTCTCTACAATGTCTTTTATCTCACTTTCACTCTTTTTAGCTCTCTCTGTACTAATGACATTCTCGCCTTGCTTGAGGTAAAATGATTAAAAATAAAACTATTATAGAAAAGCCCATTATAAAACTATTATAGAAAAGCCCATTATAAAATGTTTTTTTTTCTTCCATATGTGTCACATACACATTTTATCCATTTTCTTGAGTGCTTTAAATAGATTTTTCGTTTTCGAAAAAGATTGTTTTCTTCATTTTTCTTATTTCCTATGTAATTTTCCCGATGCACAAAGACGAAGTTCTCTAGCCCCCTTTCCACTTATATTTTAGGGGTTTGTACATTTGTTAAATTTTATGGAAAACCAACTTCCATGAATGCTAAAAAAAAAAAGAAATTTCACATTTTTCCCAGAGAACCTCACCTTTATATAATTTAGGTTTTACTAGTCGTTAGATAAATTGGATGTCGGATTAGAAATGGATTTTCTTAAAATTTGTTTTAGATAACTGTTTAAAGTTAAAATAGCTGTTTTCATGAGTGTTTCTTAAAAAGATATACGAACCAAAAATAAATAAAATTGTCATTCGATTATATATATATATATATATATATAATGTATATTTGGAAGTAAATATATTTATACTTTTACTACATGTGTATATACTAAATTCAATCAAACTGAAAATCTTTTTTACCTCACTTTAGATATTTTCCATTATTAAACGCATGAGTTCACTTTTGCTCATATCGTACGTGAGAAATTGTAATTTATTTTCAAAGAGATCGTGATGAAAAGTTCTCAGCCTGACTCACTTTTCAAAATCCGAGTTGAAACGTTAGCATGTTTTAACATTTTCCTTTTAACCAATGACATTTCAGCGCCTCTACTTATGAGAATAAAATAGAATTTATTATATAGAATATATATATATATATATATAAAGTTGTAAGTTTAAAAATATATTTTTGACAGTATTTATTTCATATCAAATATATATATAATAATAATAGAAATAAATACTATCAAAAAATACATTTTTAAACTTACAGCTTTTCAGTAGTTTTTCCCATACATATTAAGACAGTATACATGGATCTTCATTATGCTACATATATGTATATATATATATATATATATGTAGCATATATGTAGCATATATATATATATGCTAAGTAGAAAAGTTCTCAGTCCTACTCTCTTCCGAAGTTTTTTTCGTAAAACAAAATGCCAATACATACAAAGGACAATGGTGAAAAATATCAAACTATAAAATAGTTTAACCATATCACTTAAAATTAAAACATTTGAAACAGAAAATGTTTAAAAAAACAGATCAAAAGATCCGCTTAAAAAAAAAGGTAACATATTTAATGTTTAGTTTCTATTTATGATTCCTAACAGAAATATATATACATATATATGAAATTATTTGTTTGAACATCATTTTTTATCGATACTCGTAGATATTCTGTTTTAAATTAATCAGTCTTGTATATTTATATCTCCTGGCTTGATTATTTACGATAGATTTTTATGAAAAAAATTTATCCACATAGAGAAAACTACCATATGATCTGGCACGTCTTGGACCTGTCGACCACGAATATATACTGTTTGATTAAAAATAGAATATCTACTTAGTATCTACTTAGTATCGATAAAAAATAATATTCAAACAAATCATTTCCAATTTTCGGTTGTTTATAACCAAGTTTCGTTAATCTTCGTATACACACACACACACATATATATATATATATATATATATACAGTACATTATAATTTAATCATTTGAGAAGTCGTTTGGAAAATACCTATCTTTCGGCAGGAATCGAACAGGCATACTCCCAACACTGGGAAGATGCCATCTTTAGACCTGACGTGCCTTACCAGTAGAGTATGCACGTTCGATTCCTGTCGAAAGATATTTTTCCAAATGATCCAATTTCGTGTGTGTGTATGTATGTATATATATATATATATATATATATATATATATATATATCCAGTCCGTAAACGGTGAGGATAATTCAACAAGATTACCTTAATATAAAATATTAAGTGGTAAATCTATATAGAGAGCTCGATGGATGTGATCCAGAGCGATATGAAATTTACAAAGGAAAACTCAACGCGTCATTTCAATTGGTTATAAACTATAGCTCATTTCACTGAGTTTAATTAGCTCATTTCATCAGACCTTACAATATTCCTTTCATGTGGTACAAAATTTTTGCTGGAATGGATCTTTTCTTAAAATTTAAACTATCCGACACATAAAATCCTGGAATCACCCCCTTCCGACACCCTTACCAGCTCTCCCACATTTGTGTGGATCATTCGTTGGAAGTATGTGCTGACCGAATGAAGTGTGGTTAAGAACCCACCATCCAATGGAAAGACACATCCATCTAAGTAAACAATGACTTCATATTATTATTGGTGTACGTAAATCTGAAAGAAATATTCTACCATGAACTATGTAATGAAAAAAATGTTCACTATACTGACTTCAACATAAATATGTCCCCTGAGAAATGGGGTACCCAAATATGAGGTGAGATATGTCTCTCATAGCAACGGGTGCACATAATCTTATACACGTTCGTATGTATTATTGTATGCATTAGGGTATGTAAAATGGGGCACCTAGATAGACGGGTATTTCAAAGGTAAGAACAAATTTAATTAGGTAATTTTTTTCCATCGTGTGGGAACACCTAATTAGATACGAGGTATGTCAACTTTAGATAAAACAAATTATGCATGTTCGAACTAAATTTGCCCTCGTAATGATTTTCTACCTATATATGGATAAATCAACAACCCAAATGAAGTAGAATGGTGTATATATATATATATATATATACAGACATAAACAAGTAATGTTTATTAAAAAATAGAAAAAGAAAATTATGATCTCATTTGGAAATTAAATGTACACAAACGTACAGGGTTATCTTTTTTTAATCATTTCACCCCGAGCAAGGCAGAAATGCCACTGATAAGCGGGGGGGGGGGGGGGCTACATAACTGTAAAAAGATTAATTAGAAAAGAGTGAGGAGTACAAACTAGTTAGAAAAAAGCAATAGAAAGCTGAGAATGCAGTTGCGATGACAGATACATAGGTGGAGAGAAAAGGAAAGTTATACGGGGGTGGGGAGAGAGCTAGAGTCCAGTGGTTAGTAGATGAGTATTGACTTTGCATTTAAATTTCTGGAGGTTGTAGCCGTCAGGAAAGCAAGAATATGGGAGTGAGTTCCACAGGCGGGAAGTGCGAGAGAAGAAGCTGAAAGAGTAGAATTGTCGTCTGCATTTGGCTAACCTGACTGTGAATGGGTGGGATCCAGTTGCCATTCTGGTTGCACGAGTAAACACCTGTTGAGGGGGCATCAGTGACTTAAGTTCGTCTGAGCAGAAGCCATGAAAGTATTTATAGAACAGAAAAAGGGAGGCCACATTTCGACGGTGGGGAAGTGGCTGCAGTCGAGCCGCCAGATCAGTACCTATCACATTACAGACTCTCCTTTGGAGCCTGTCGAGAACACTGAGGAGAACGGCAGGGGCGCCTGACCATAAATGGCAGCAGTACTCCATGCACGGACGGATGGTTGACTTGTAAATACATGGAGATATAGAAAGCTACTAATATAGTTATATATATATATATATATATATATATATATATATATATATCTGTGTGGTCATGTTTATGTACGTATACTGCGCATATATAATCGTATTTGGGTATATGTGCATATATATGTGCATGATTGTCTCGTATATGTTTTGTGTATATAAAGGTATATGCGGGATTGAGTGCGTGTGAAATTTTCTTTTTAGCAGTGATATGTGTGTGCATATATACACTACACTACTTTATGAAACGTATATATGTGTGAGTATGTGAGCGCTAAGACACCCAAAAATAGGAATCTGTGAATATATGTAAGCATAAGCAGGCACAATATAAGTATAGGTGCGAATGTACACATATGTATATGTGGAGAGAAGTTAGTGTAAGTAGGTAGGTTAGTATTTGGTTTTTCTTCAGAGGTTAACCCCCTGAATTATTCCAGACAGATTCGACGCCATCACTTAAAATTGGACTCTTTCCTTTTAGTTTTCCTTTTATAGTCTGTTTATAAACGAACAGTATTATATATTCATTTCTACAGGCCTGATTATTTGCGATAATTTTTTTTTATTACGCAAATGTATGACATTCGTCAGGATTCAAATTCATATAGGGGAAGCTACCATATGATCTGTCACGTCTTAGACCTCTCGACCACGAATGACCTTCAGTCTAAACGAGGTTTTAATCAAGCCTACATTACACAATTTGCGATTCATCGCAATAACTATATCTACTCTGAAATGTATCGTAATATCAACAAATGTAAGCATGTTACTGAAATTAACGAAGATTAACAAAACCTGGTTGTAATCAACCGACAATTTGAAATTGTTTGAATCAGGCCTGTCGAAATAAATATATAATACTGTTTGTTTATAAACAGAATATCTACTTAAATACGAGTATCGATCAAAAATAATGTTCAAACAAATCATTTCAAATTGTCGGTTGTTTATAACCATGTTCAGTTAATCTTCGTTAATTTCCGTTATATATATATATATATATATAACTTAATAAATATACATATGTATATTAATTTTCAGGTGTTAACCCTCTAGGGCCATTCGTATCATATTTGATACAGTATGAAAACAAGCCTTGAAAGAAATATTTTCCTGAAAAAGTTTTTAAGAGAAATATTTTATAAATTTCAAATGAAAGCAGTACTGACTGCTCAGTCAATGAATACCAAATGTTTCCTTATAGGGAAATACCAAATGTTTCCTTATAGGGAAATACTGTATCAAATATGATACGAATGGCCCTAGAGGGTTAAGTGTCAATAAAACAGTGCTTAAAGTATGATCGAAGCTGTATTTTATATATAATATTTATTTTATCCTACGTCTATAGGACAACACGAAGTTTCATGCATTATGCAATCATCAGGTGCATTTTTCAATCTGACCTTTTAATAGATTTGAATTTAAGTTCACTCGATGTTCATGAAAAATAAATCTTGTGAAGTTACTGCTTTTTTTTAATAACAAGATTAAAAATCTAAATATTCTACGGTTACATGTGGATGAAAATTTAAAACTTAAATTAAAAAATATGTAAAATAATACAGGAAGAAATCAAAGGAGCGTAAATCACGTCTTGAAATCTTCAATATTCAAATGTTACATGTACATAAAAAATGTAGGGAAAATAAAAACTGAAAATTTTAGATGAAAATAAAACAACAAAATGATAATTAAACAATGTAAGAACCAAATATAAAAGGGTTTAATTCATAATCGTTAAAAGTAATATTGTGGGGGGAAAGAAAAAATGAAGAAATAGGCAAATATAAATATTGATCAATATCAATCTGGGTCTAAGAATTTACGTATTTTTTCTCTGACAGCTTGTCATTAAATCAATTTTTTAAGCAAATTTGGATTATTGATGTGGTTTATGACAAGGTTTTCTAAAAGGCATTGATTACATTATCTTTTTTTCCATTGTAATATTCGGATTTAGCTACGATATTCAAGATAATTGGGCTATTGCCGTTTTTTAATTTCCAATGTATGGATAAAGCAGTACTTTTGCTATATTTACTGTTTGAAGACGTGGTTGTTAAAACTTATCTTCCACCTGTTAGATTTCAAAAGTAATTTTTTTTATCATTATCATCCGAATTAATTCGAGATCTATAAAAAATACTTTCGGGTATACATTGGCCTTTCAGTGGGCAGGTTTTATTTTTTTGGCTGTTGCAATTATTTTTAGAAGGATCATTTTTGCTAGTAGAATGACGGATGTTTTTTTATGCAAGCCAAATATTTATTTGATATCATAGTATTATGTTGCGAAATATAATTATCTATCTACTTAAGTATAACTAATTTTGACATTGTTTTTGTTAAAGATTTCTTTTTTGGTATGGGTGAATGGTAGTAGTTTTTGTGAATTAATGAATCTATTTTCGGGTTGCATGATGAAATTTGTTTGATTTTGAAAGATATTGCGTCATTTGTGATTACATCAGATTTTTATCACGCCCAGACACTATATTATCGACTGTCGATTAGTCGTCGTATGGTCATTGTCTGCCATGATAGTTATTCCAAAAAGCTTAGGAAATTTGTAACGCTGCACGAACACACTGGCAAGCCTTACAGAAAGATCGGTTATTGTTGGTTATTGTTGGTGTCAGCCTTTCAACTGTCAGTAGTTTCATCAAGGCTAAAAAATACACTGGATCCGTCAGTCCAAAACGTAAAAGAAAATTCGATCGGAAGTGAAAATCAACGCCACAAATGACGTATCCGTGATCAGGGAAAGTATAGAGAGTCCTAGGAAGATATTTTTCGTTTTGTTTTAATAAATTTACTCAAAGATGTAAATATATAATATACTTCTTTAATACAATGTCAGGATACTGTTGATTAATAACTATTTTGGGACCTAAACGTAGATATTTAGGTCAAGAAGAATATAAGACATTCTGTTTCATGGGGAAACGCAATGTTCATACCATCTGAAGATTGCCGCTCTTTGTTCATCTAATTAAGCGACTAATACAAACAGATACATTAATAAATAATGAACAGTTGTAGATATATAGATATAATAAGACTTATATAATCAACAGTAATATAGGCGCACAGATAAAAGAGCAGGTCAAATAAATAATAAACAGACATTGCTACGTGGACAATGCAGACAGACGACGGACAATGCAGACAGACGACGGACAATGCAGACAGACGACGGACAATGCAGACAGACGACGGACAATGCAGACAGACGACGGACAATGCAGACAGACGACGGACAATGCAGATAGATAGATAGATAGATACATACATAGTGACTGATTTATAATGAGCAATCTCAAATAATGAACAGTCATAGATAGATAACGAAGCGTCTTATAATTACGGTTCACATATAAATCGATAACGAAGCGTCTCATAATTACGGTTCACATATAAATCGATAACGAAGCGTCTCATAATTACGGTTCACATATAAATCGATAACGAAGCGTCTCATAATTACGGTTCACATATAAATCGATAACGAAGCGTCTCAGAATTACGGTTCATATATAAATCGATAACGAAGCGTCTCAGAATTACGGTTCATATATAAATCGATAACGAAGCGTCTCAGAATTACGGTTCATATATAAATCGATAACGAAGCGTCTCAGAATTACGGTTCATATATAAATCGATAACGAAGCGTCTCATAATTACGGTTCATATATAAATCGATAACGAAACCTCTTAGATAAATTGATCGATAATGAACAGGCATGTTATGGGGACTTACTCACATGACACATGAACTCGTCCTAGCTCTGTATAAGAAACATAACGTTGACAGCCGCGCTAATAATTGTTTATTGGTATATGTTTGTACTACTGTGTTTTTAATATATCTGTTAACACTATTCTGTTTTTGTGTCTTTATTTCTGGCCCAAGCAGATAAAAAAAGAAACCAAATAAAAAGTTATACTGAAATTGAACGTGAGCCACTAAACTACGAGAAATCATGTTTTTGGAGGAAAAAAGCACTCATTATTCTGAGTGAGTAAGAGACTTAAGTTTTTTTTTATTATTCAAAGAAAAAGTTTTCATTGGGTTTAATTTGTATTCATTTATTTAAAAAAATAGATATGCATCAACATGGATGAATTTAAATTCACCATGCTCAAATTTCTAAAGTTCCAACTTGAATAAGCAAAACCAACGGGAGTTTCCATGGCAAGAAAAGGTACTTGAATTTCAAAAACAGCTGGAAAAGAACGAGTTGACTTTCAAAAAGAAACTGATGAAATTCAGAAACAAACTCTTGAAATTCTAAAGCAAACTGCGACTTGGATTTGAAAAGCAAGCTGAAAAAGAACGGCTTGAATTTGAAAAACAATCTGAAGTTAGACATCAGAAACTCGAAGAAATTCTACTTAAAACTCAACATGAGCAACAAAGTCGCTTAAACTGGCAAAATTGGGGATAACTTTGTGAAAACGAAAATGCATTCTCACAAAACACTTTTTACATATTCTCCGGAGGAAGATATAACCTTTGCCTCCTATTTTAAGATTCAAGGATTTATAAGCTGTAGATTGCATAAATTGGTCAGAATCTAAGAGTTCGCTGCCTTTTCCGAAAAGTGGGCACTGCAGAGCACACCAAATTTGTGAATTATATTTTACCCCGTAAAACAAGTAAATTGACATTCACTGAAACGGTGAAACTTCGTACAGAACATTTTAGTTCTAAAACTTCACTCTTTCATAAGAAGTGGAAATGTATGAATTTAACCAGAAAACCCATTGAAGATTTTACTACGTTCGTGTCGGTCGTGAACAAGCATTACGACGATTCAAACTGTTAGAATTGAGTGAAAATAATTTCAAGTGTCTGATATTTGTTCAGAGACTCGTTTTAGCCAAAGACGCTGAAATTAGACGTAGAGTTCTAAACAAATTTGAAAATCAGCCAACAAGTAGCTGAAGACTGTCAGAGATTCGTAAGCGTACACCAAGATTCCAAAAATACTGAGGAATCTGGCATAGCTCACATAAGAAAAGTACACCGAAAGAAAAAAACAAATAGATTCTCCCCCTAAATCTAACCAATCACAAAAGAAACGTGTGTCAGTTGTGCATT
Organism: Ascarosepion bandense; assembly: GCA_037127315.1. Classification (NCBI taxonomy): domain Eukaryota; kingdom Metazoa; phylum Mollusca; class Cephalopoda; order Sepiida; family Sepiidae; genus Ascarosepion; species Ascarosepion bandense. Next base: position 678,107 of record JBBBDQ010001531.1, read on the forward strand.
ATTACACTGGTATAAAGACTGCAATTACTGAAATAAAAAATGCTTAAATTATAGCCGCATCAGGCACAAGAGCTCATATTGTCGAGCGAGAAAAAAGGTTAATAGTTACGTAAAAAGCACATAAGTAGATGAACAAGACTGACTAAACATTAGGAAGTACGCGCAAGTACAAATTCAAACTAAAAGTAAAAATTCAGTTGGATTCTGGTTCAGATTTTACAATCATAAATCTACACACTGGGAAAAAGTTTGGAAAACCAACCTTGCTAAGATTTGATGAAATGGCCAGGTCCGTGACAGGGGAGGAAATTAAGTTTACGGGCGAACTTATTATGAATGTAATATTTCAAGGATGAACATTACAACTAAAGACATTTGTATAAAAAAAATACAAAAACATTATTTGAATGGAGAAATTTAGGTTGTGGGACATGCCAATTAATTCATTTTACCAAAACTCGAAAAACTGACAACGAGGTAAATAATTTAATAAAAAACTTAAAAGAAACTTTTCCGGAAGTTTTCTTCTGGGGGCCTTGGTGGTGTAAGAGGATGAAGGCAAATTCCGAGTTAAAAACAACATGCAATCATTGTTTAATAAAAAAACGTTATGTTTTTTTTTACCTCTTTATAGAAAATAAGTGGTGAACTCGACAGACTAGAAAGAACCGGTGTCTTATCGGAAAGGGTTTACAGTCCATGGGTTTCACCAACCGTCTATGTGAAGAAGTCACACGAAACCTGGGTCTACGCCGATTTCTCAACGGATAAATGTGGCATTCAAAGCATGATTCTTAACCTTCTCCGTTGAAGAAAAATGACGGACTTTATAGCCGTAAATATAAGAAAAAAATTAACTCCTTGCAGAGCTAATACTTCGGATGATGGTTTTATGGGGACTCACCCATATGATGTATGAACTCGTCCAAGCTGTATATAAGTAGCAGTTTTGCTTTGTAGAAGGAGAGAGAGAGAGGGGGGTGTTCCAACATTACTTTGATAGCCGCGCTAACAATTGTTCAATGGTATATGTTTGTACGACTGTTTGCAATATATTTAACACTATTCCGTCTTTGTGACTATATTTCTGGCCCCAGTGAACCACAATATCTTGGTGACGAGGCCACAACACACATAGATAATGAAATGTTTTAGATATTGAACAGTCATAGATAATGAATAGTCTCAAATTGATAAAGAAACCTTAATAGATAGATAATGAACTGTCTGAGATAAATTGATAGATAATGAATAGTCTTATCTACGAACATTTAAGAGACGCATGTTTGGATATACGTGCCAACTCTCTAGCATTACATCGAAATAATGTAGGACCCAATTTTGAATTCTCAAATGCAAATTTAATTAAAAAGGAATATAACCTTTTAAGGAAGCACTACTATAAAAGCATATTAATATCATTATTACCAACTAGAAACAGACGATCAAAACATTACATTACTTCTGCATGTTTTTACAAAACTATAATCCATGAATCCAAAATACGAATAAATATTATTAAATGTAAGATAGTTCCTTATATTTTTAACATTGTAATTGTTCTCACTATTAGAACGACATTTATTTTATTATATTTTCTCCTTATTATTCCCTATTATTATCTATATTTTTCTCGTTACTATATATTATTATAGTTGTTTATTATTACTATTATTATTGTATGCTATTTATATTGCTTAATTGTAATATTGTAATAATATATCATTAAATTTATATGTATGCTTTAATATTTGTAATTTATATTACTTAATGATGATTTTGTAATTTTAATACAGATATATTTAGTATTTTAATGCATATTTGATCGAAGGATCCTAACCGTGAACTCATTTTCGAAATCTATTTTATTTATAAAAAGTTCGCTTAATACTTGATTACATTATTTCGCGAGAATTATAAAAGAAATATATTTCGCTTAATGATCCAGGCTCAAACGCACACATTCATACATGATTCACTCATACACACACACATTAATACATGGTTATCACATTTTATTTAAAAAAAAATCATTTCTTCGCTTGACACTAGTATACATTATTTCGCTACAATTTTGAACGGAAATGTCATTCACACGCACACCAATGCTACCGACATATGAACACATTTAATTCTATAGTTTAAATAAGCTTGACACGCATTATTTTAATATACTTACATTTGTAATAAACATCGTGTTTTTTTTTATTACACGTGGCACATACATTTAAACACATAACTTTTTCCTCTACATTTAATATATTCATCTATTGCTTTATTACACGTGACACATATCTGACCAATGAAATCTAACCTCAATCAACAGACTGTTTCTGTGGATTTTTAAAAGATTTTATAAATTTTTTTAAACGTTTTTAAATCCTACATTCATACATGATTACCTTATTTTATTTTAAAAGAAATTAAATTCTCTAAAGAAGCATTAGACACTTTTTATCGACCTCTTTACTTATTCTATTCATAGATAAATGATTAGACAATGAGCAGTAATAAATAAATAGATATAAAAATTGATAATGAACAGACTGAGACAAATATTGAAGAAACATAGAAAGATGAGCAGTCTTAGATCAGGAACACACTAACATATATAGCTAATGAACAGATTGGGGTAGATAGATAATGAACAGATACATTCATGCACACATACATTTATAGACTGAGACATGGTTAGCTATTTAATTAAGTCTTAGAAAAAAACAGTTTCTGATATACAGATAGATAATAAACAGTCTCAGTTGAATTTATAATGAACAGATCAATAGATAATGAATAGTGTTTCATAGATATATAGATAATGAAGTTTCAGATATATAATGAACAGAATGAAGCAGATATATAGACAATGACAAGTCTGTGATTGATGGAATAAATAGGCATGTTGAGTCTTAGATAAATAATCAATGGAAATAGATTTATAGATATACAGATACATAAATACATATAAACAAGACTCAGATAAATGATATATATATATATATATATGTGTGTGTGTGTGTTCAAATTTAAAGAAATAAATTAAGAATATGTCGGAGTTAATCCATTTCATATCGTAATTGATTTTGTATAAATTTGTTTACATTAGGATACAAAAACAAAGTATATATGAATTTTTCGAAAAATCAGGACAATGTTTTAAAGGCATTATTTCGGGTTTTGTTTGTCTGTAAATCCTTCGTTGTCGAGTGGTCTAAGACACGTTAGATCAATTGACGGTTTCCTCGAGGGAACGCAGATTCGAATTCTACCAGAGGACGCATATTTACCCAAAAAGGTTTTTCAATTATTCAGGCCGGTATATATATATATATATATACACACTGTTTAATTATTTAAAAAAACAGTATCTACTCAAATACGAGTATTCGTTACAAATAATGTTTAAGCAAATTAAAAATATGTCTCGATCAGTTGTGTGAATTCAGTTACACTTTTTTATAAACTTGTAACTAAAACACGCATTCAAATATTTTTTTTCCTCAATTAGGTTTTATTTTATGTAGAATTACATTTCCGGTTTCAATATTTGCAGAAAAGTTATTCGCTTTTAGAAAGATAAATCATTTATAGTTAGTCTTTTCGCCACATAAACGTATATCGAAATTATTTTCATAACATAGCTACCAGACCAGCGACTCGGAATTTTTTTTTTTTGTTCAAAAAAGCATTTAACTTTAATCAACATCCACATCAAGTTCTCTTTATTCAATAATAGAATCTCATTTTGCCAGACAGAATTTAGCTTTATTGAATTAGGTATTTACTTAATCCTGTCTGGTTGGGTGCTTTTATTATTACTACACCCGTATAAGTTCATTTACTTTGATGAGCGGGTATAAAGACTGCAAAGATTGCTATGGAGGCGGATGTTTCTTGTATGTGCCGTTTCCCTTCAGGGCGTACACAACCGTCCATAATTATTAGGCCACCCCATTTTCTTTAAAAGATGTATTTCATACTATTTGCATTATCTATTGCCAAACGAAAATAGCATAGTTCTTTTATGACTTTGCGAAATTTTACAAGGCAAGGAAGCAAAGATGAACTCGTCTAAATCAGCTTAAATGTTCTTCATGCTTTCATTGATGAAACTGCAATGTAGGTAATTATTAAATATTTATAAATTAATTTGATGCGAATGTTATTGTGCAGTATTAACAAAAGAACCATTCTATTTTAATTCATAATTATTAACTTGGCAATAAACACTAAAAGATAGTATCAAATACATCACTTTTTTTTTAAAACACTGGGGTGGCCTGATTATTATGGCCGGTAGTGATCATGACTTTCCACATCTCCCTATCCCTTGTATCTCTGAACAGCCTTTTCTTGTTGCTCCTCCCAAATCCTAATTCGCCATACATTTGATCAAGCCCATCAAGTATGTCATGCGTGGCTTTCCCCCCCCCACATCTCTTTCCTCTATCTGTCATATGAATATCAGATTCTCCAAGCCCTCCTTCCTCATTTCATGTCTCAGAAACTTCTGTTTTTTTTTTGTTTTTTTTTCCTGTCAAGTATGTTTCTTTTTCGTTTCTATCCTCTTTAAAATCTCGTTATTGCTAACATGTTCTGTCTTTGGTATCCTCAGCATACTTCTGTAGAATCACATTGCGGTTGATTCAAGTCTTTCCTTCATCTTTGATGAGATTGTTCAGCATTCGCTGCCATACTAAAGACGGACATCAGATAACAATCCAGTTGTCTCTTCTTTGTAATGAAATTTCCCTGCCTCAGTACTCCTTTCATCCTTCGGGATTCATCCTTGGTCATATCAATACGCCTTCGGATTTCAGTGTCACACTTTTCGTCCTCTGTTAAATCACTTCCTAGGTATTTAAATTTTTGGATTTGGTTGATTTCAGTATCCGCGACTTTTTTTTTTTAATCGTTTCACCCCGAGCAAGGCATTCCACTGCCACTATTGCGCAGGGGGTTACATAGGGTCAAGGAAGTGACGGGAAAAGGACGGTTAGATATAGGAAATGTCAGAAGCAGGGTGATAGACGGGTAAGGGTACCGAGAATGAGGGTTGGTTAGATGGTGAGATTGTTTGAGAGAATAGATGCAAGTTAGTGTGTTAGAAGGTGTCTATTGACCTTACATTTAAACTCCTGGAGATTGTAGCTGTCGGGAAAGCATATATGTGGAAATAAATTCCACAGGCGGGAAGCGCGAGAAAAGAAGCTGTTGGAGTAGGAATTACGGTTACATCTTATCTGTTTCACTGTAAAAGGGTGGGACCTAGTTGCTAATCTAGTATCTCGTGTAAATCCGTACCTAGGGGGTACCAATGACCTAAGTTCATCGGAGCAGAAGCCGTGAAAGTACTTATAGAAGAGGCACAGGGAAGCCACGTCACGCCGGCTAGAGAGTGGTTGCAGCCGGTCCGCCAAGTCAGGATCGATCACGTTGGCATTTTGATCTCCTCTTTTTACTGATGACCATGCATTCTGTTTTCTTATAATCTATGTCTAGTCCATTCTTTTCGCTTTCTTTAACTACCTTCTGCAGGAGGTTTAGCAGTTCCCTTTCCGTGTCTGCTAACAGCACTGTATTACCTAATTATCTTATATTCTTCAGAATGGGACCGCAAATAAATCCTCTACTTGCATTTTTTTCAGAAATGCCTCGCTGTATAGTTTGAATATATCTGGTGAGAAGCCAAATCCTTGTCTTACACGTCTATATCTACTGGACTAATTTCTTGTCCGTATGCAGGTGGTTTGCTGTCAGTACATGTTAGTGATTGTTCTAATGACTTTCTCCGAATATATCGAGGTTGTCGAATATATCTAAACTCAACATTGCAAGCCTATTGCTAAGCTGTCACTATTTGCATGACAAATGTTAAGATGGGCTCTATTCTTCATTTCTAGCAAGCTAAGCATTTTACACTTTGGATATGCCATTGCATTGTATCGCCTCCTATTCTTCCGTATTCTAGATGCAAATGGGAAGTTACACTAAGACAGATTTTTTTTTCTAAGAACGTCGACTGTGCAATACTAATTTCCGAACGGATGCTTTTCTGAACATTTAAAACCTTAAATATTCAAAGTTACGACTAAATCGTAATTCATTTTTCTTAGAATCACAATATTCACATCTTAATCCTTTGTTTTTCACATTTTAACCTTCCTTCTGGGAACATCTCGTTCATCATAATCCAACAGGAACTCCTGCCCCGTGTATCTCTCATGTCTCAACCCTGACTGGAAAACAAGAAGCCGAAAAAGAAATTCACAGAGCGATATCTATGAGAAAAGGAACTGATGGTAACATCTAACCATCTGTAAAATAATGAGACCTTGCTGCCAATCTAGTACTGCGCTTAAATTCATAAAGTCTGGGTACCATAGAACAAAGTTCAATAAGCATAAAAGTATTTATCGAAAAGCCACAGAAATTCTACATTCTTTTTAATTTTATCAAGGATCTCTGAAATTATGGCAGAAGCAGTAGATCAGATCTATAAAATACAAATCTTAGGTAGGATTAATTTATTTATTGATGAATAAAACACTAACGTAAACATCCTCTTAGTTAGCTATGTTCTATACGTGATACAATTTTTTTGAGATCATATCTATTTCGAATCATGACTATGAGGTAGGTATTCCCGCAGTATGCTTCATTTTTTTCTGTAATAGAGCAGCTGTCAACCAACGCATAGAACCAAACAAAGCTGGAGGAAGAAGATATGGGTTAATAACTTTCCCAAAGATAGTTAGGCGTAAGTTAATGTAAGGAACCCGAAGAGAGTTGCTGTTGCCGTTTTATGCCTTTGTCTTTAAGAGGTAATTCAGCACAGGCCGACATTGATCATGTCAATGAAGACAGTAGAAGCTATGTCGGTATGATAATGCTTTATGGTAAATTTCCTCAAATACAGGGTGTCCATAAGGTTAGTGTACACTTAAAAAAAAATACCTTTATTTGTATTTGCGATAGAAATAATTTGTAAAAAGAATTAGAAATAAGACTTTATTTTTTAAGGTTTTATTGAAATTTTATTTAAGTTTCCACATGTCCACCATCATTAGCAATACAAAGGATAATACGATTTTGCATTTCACGGAAAACTTTTGCCAAATGATTTACAGTGAAATCATGAAATCCGATTAGTTATTTTAACTTTCAAATCTTCTAATGAACTAGGTTTGGTTGCATACACAACTGTTTTCATATGAAAACAAAATCTAATGAAGTCAAATCTGACCAACGTGAAGGCCAATAAAATGGTCCACTCCTTTCGATCCATCTGTTAGGATATTCCTGATTTAGAAACTGTCTAACACGTAGAGGAAAGTGACAAGGAGGTCCATCATGCTGAAACACTGTATTATCTTTCAAGTTTAATTGTTCAAGCTCATTTTTTACAAATCTTTTCTATCCCAAACACAGTTATTTTTCTTAAAGTGCGCACGGATTTTATGGACACTTGTATTTCGTCGTTTTCTCATAGAAAAAGAAGCGACCTAAAGAAGCTGATATAAATAAAAGAAAGTCAAGTAAATATAAAGAGACAGGCCCAGAAGGAAACCCTTCTGCTTTCGGTGATTCAATGATATTTAAATTGCTTCCTTGTATCTCAATAAATTATCAATGCCTTATTTTCTTCACTTCTGTAACTGCTATTAACAAACAATGCTAACAGATATTTTGGATATAACATTTCTTTTATACGAATGTCCGCCGAATGCAAGGATCAAATCACCTAGGTGTAAAAAAAAAATAAAAGTAACTGAGAAATCTTGTTTATGGACGTAACATGTACATAGGGAGAATATATAGAATAATTACAGGCTGGCTCTAGAAGCAACGATTTGATTGGCATCTTCGAAATCTGCTACACAATCTAAATTCTCTTGGGTGAAAGATATAAAGGATAGAGAACGTTTGATTGTTGACTTGAATTGGTTAAAATTGTAGCGGCCAATGAAACATCTCGTGAGTCACTTTCAGAAAGCTATGGCTGTTCGGAAGGAGCTGTCCAAATGAAACTTCCCAGTTACCAACGGAATACAAAAGGAATGAGGATATTTTGCCCCTGTGTACATGGTGTAAGAAGTCACGGTGTAGTAATGGATAGCATCTCGGATTGAATTGAAACGCTGAGTTTGACTTTCAGTCAAATCGATTAAACTCAGTTACAAGCTAATAACATTGGGAAAGGCATGAATCAATCTCTTCTCCCTCCAGCTATGGATAAATAGCAGGGAAGACTGGGTTCTATTGCGTTGGGTGGCAATAGTGCTAGGAGAAAAAAAAACTCTGAATTCAAATCAGCCTGGAGAGAATTAGACTTTGTCAGGCTGTCAAACAAAAAGAAACCCAACTTTTACTGTGACTACAATACATGTGGTACCATTACGACTCTAGTGCGTCATGCTATCTATATCTGGTTCTGATACATGGTGTGTCAGATCTTAGTTGTAAAATTATGAACTGGCTCTGTATATTCTATGGAAATAATAATAGAGTAGGGATAAGATAGAGGCGTTGAGTCTCTGGGAAAAGGTTTGTAGGGTGGAAAGTAAATCACCCACAATCCGCGTAAACGCTTATAAACACTATCAAGGCTCCTCAAGATATTCTGTTAATTCCACCCATTATTTCAATTCATCCTAAAATAAATAAGATTTTACATCCAGTAAAATTCACACCAAATTCTTTTAGATCTTTGCCCTTTCATTGCAGTCAGGTTATGTTTTACTTTTGGGATCGCCCCAAATGTGTCCAGTTCGGCGGCACTATTTCTAAGCGTGGTTTAGAGATGCACAATATAGACAATGGTTGACCCTAGATTTGCTGAAGTTAAGATTGTGGTGAATGGCTAAGTATCCCCTTGGAAGTCTGTTACACAAAGCAACGGCTCTTGGGAAGAAACTGTCCGAATAGAACTTCATTCCTACTAATAAAATATGAAAGAAATGAAGATGATTCGACGTTCTGAATAAATAAGGTGAGAGGTTTATTGAGCGGTTATTGATGAATCGCTTGGAGGACCCAACAGACAAAGTAATTGCGAATAAGAGATAGAAAAACACGGAAACCGGGTCCATGATTGAGAATATGAACCAAAACTCTACTTAACACACTTGGAATCGGACTTTTTCTTTGGCGTGTGCGTGCACGGTAAAATATTTGATTAGATGACGGATACACAAGAGAAATATTTCAGATAAAAATGCCAGAGCACGTTGGACTAAAAAGATCGATACAAAGTCAGGTCGATCAGAAGAAACTAGAGATCGATGCAGGTAGACAATCGAACAGAGCATGGCACATAATTTAATTTTAGCACATTTATATAACCCAAATTCACAATGTGTATATATGCACGCGCACACACACATCCATGCACATCCACACACGGCAAAAAACACACACATGCATGCAAAAAACACACACATGCACGTGCATCAAACACACACACACACACACACAAATCCACGCGCATCACACACACACACGCCCACGCACAGACACATATTCAGTTAGGTGTCATACGTGATACATGCTTGGGCGATCATGTCTCGCATCAAACACACACATCCGCGCGCATCAAACACACACATCCGCGCGCATCAAACACACACATCCGCGCGCATCAAACACACACATCCGCGCGCATCAAACACACACATCCGCGCGCATCAAACACACACATCCGCGCGCATCAAACACACACATCCGCGCGCATCAAACACACGCCCACGCACAGACACATATTCAGTTAGCTGTCATACGTGATACATGCTTGGGCGATCATGTCTCGAAAGAGACATGATTGAGCAGAAGATATCCCGCAATAGGTTGACATTGCTTTCTGCGGTAGACTGATTGCCAAACCAGGCTGTAGAACCCAATCTGTCCTGTTATTTAACCCATAACTGGAAGGAATAGACGGATTAATACCTTTTCCAAGGGTATTTGCGCGTAAGTGAATGCAATGAATTCAGCTTGATTTCGAACTCTGCTCCCCGGTTTCTCGTTCCGAGTCGATATCATGTGCACCACAACGCACATACCAAATAGGAGTAAAACAATTCTTTCTGTTCCTATGCGCCGTATCCCTTCAGAACATGAGCGATCATATCTCTCCACAACGTCTTGCTCATCCCTTAGCAACGTTTCTCCCTTTGCCAAGAATTCCTCCCCACGTTTTCACCTCTAGTACGTCAGTGGCTTACAGCCTTCCCCTACATCTCATGTTCTCGATATGCAATGTGGCGGTTAAGTTCATCAAACTATCCTTCCACAATATGTGTCCAGGAAATGTCAGCTGTCTTTCTGATTCTGTGTTTTTTTTGTTACACACACACACACACACACACACACACACACACACATATATATATATATAGTGATTTACGTACCTCCAATACATCACTGAAAAATACAGCGTAATATGGATAAGAAAAAATATACTTAATAAAAACGAAACTTTTCCATCAAAATTTTTATATTAAGGGAAAAGATCAAAGTACTTTTTAATTATTTATTTTTTTCAATCACTTCTAACACGTTCAAAATTTTGCTAAAACTCTTGTTTTGATTTGAGTTAGCGGCTAAAACTAAATCGTTACGAGAGTTTACAATGGAAAACTTCAAGAAGACACCTTACTCACAAATCGATCATCGTGAGATTCGAACCCGGCTCTCATGGCCAGAAAGCAAACTCGGCCACACACAGACATACATGCTTATATATATATATAAGTCTTTAAGCTAACATATTTCAATTAAATATTTTTAAAGACGAATGATTAAAAAAAAAAAAAAAGTTTAATGTTTTTTAAAAATCCATAGAGACAGTATGTTGATTGAGGTACGATTTTCATACGTGTCACGTGTAATAAAGAATGGATGAATATTAAATGTAGAGGAAACCCTTGTGTGTTGGACCACATGTAATAAAACCATTAGATTTTCAATATGAATGCAAGTATATGTAAGCGAAAGTAATGTCAACCGTATTTAAACTATAGATGAATTAAGTGTGTGTCTATGTTGGTAACGTTAGTGTGTGAATGACAGCAACGAAATACATTTCCTTTCAAAATATGTAGCAAGTATTATATGCACGTGTGAAGCGATGAATCGATTTTCTTCAAGTTAAATCAACTCATTTTTGATATCTAAATTTTAAAATGATTTTTTTTTTAATATCACATAACTCAGTTTTTTTTTAATATCACATAACTCAGTTTTTTTTAATATCACATAACTCAGTTTTTTTTTAATATCACATAACTCAGTTTTTTTTTAATATCACATAACTCAGTTTTTTTTTAATATCACATAACTCAGTTTTTTTTTAATATCACATAACTCAGTTTTTTTTTAATATCACATAACTCAGTTTTTTTTAATATCACATAACTCAGTTTTTTTTTAATATCACATAACTCAGTTTTTTTTAATATCACATAACTCAGTTTTTTTTTAATATCACATAACTCAGTTTTTTTTTAATATCACATAACTCAGTTTTTTTTTAATATCACATAACTCAGTTTTTTTTTAATATCACATAACTCAGTTTTTTTTTAATATCACATAACTCAGTTTTTTTTTAATATCACATAACTCAGTTTTTTTTTAATATCACATAACTCAGTTTTTTTTTAATATCACATAACTCAGTTTTTTTTTAATATCACATAACTCAGTTTTTTTTTAATATCACATAACTCAGTTTTTTTTTAATATCACATAACTCAGTTTTTTTTTAATATCACATAACTCAGTTTTTTTTTAATATCACATAACTCAGTTTTTTTTTCCCGTGATAAACACATTAGATAGGAAATTCTTGCAAAAATCAAAGAATTGTCGGATTTTAGGGAAACTTTCAGGACTTTTTCCTAAATGAATGAAATTGTGAAACTACTTAAGTCTCGGTAAAAAGATTTTTTATATCTGTTACTCTGCTTTATGTAAATTCATGAACTTTTAAGAAATTAAATTTTAAGATAATTAGTTGTATTAGTTAAATGCAGGATTCATTAAGGAATGTATTTCTTTTTAATTTTGCCTTTATTTCCGAAAATCTAAATAAAAAATATAATATAACTACTTGAAGTTGTTTTGTATGGTAATTTCTATACTATTTACATTATTCAGACAATTGTCCTCACCCTTGTTGCCATTTGTACGACTTTTCGGTCATTGTACGCTCTGGCATTCATTAGGTGCTAGGAATTTCGAACCGAACACTTTATTACAATTACTGGGGCATATCATTCTTATTCTCTGAGGAAAGCCTCTTATGGAAGTCATGAGTAATCTCCATCTAACCCTCTAAGTTACTTGTTCACCACTGCTGTATCCTGGTATTGAACTCACAATTCTTTGGGTCAAGTTAATGAACTAACCAACGTCTATATCCACTTGGCCATGTTATAATTTCGATGTGTAAATTAAATGGTCATGTATTTCAGAGTTTTCCCCTTTACAGGGAAAAATTGTACAATTATGTCACTTGTAATCGCCATCCAGTTGTCTTACCTCTAATCTCACAACCTGTCAACACATTTGATATACGGCGAACAGGTCAAAAAGTTAAACTCTGTGATAAAGAAACAGTTTTATTTTAAATTTCATGCTAAAAATAAGCAATACGTCTGTAAATCAGATGAATTAAATTTCTTAATTTTCCAAAAATAGTGTCACAGATGTAATTTTTCTTCTTTTTTTGGAAGATTTTTAAAACTGAAAATTAACTTTTGTTTATAAATCTGTCGATCGCTCAAAAACGGCCGAAAAATAGAAAAAACTTATAAAAACAACGCAAAATGTTATATTCCAGTCATTATAATCTGTTTGAAATATACCAGAGTATTTTGCTTACTAGAAATGGTAAATATAATGATTCAGCTTTCAATTAAAACGAAAATAAGTTGGAGGAAAATTTATTTAAAAAAAAAATCATTTTAAAATTTAGATATAAAAAATGAGTTGATTTAACTTGAAGAAAATCGATTCATCGCTTCACACGTGCATATAATACTTGCTACATATTTTGAAAGGAAATGTATTTCGTTGCTGTCATTCACACACTAACGTTACCAACATAGACACACACTTAATTCATCTATAGTTTAAATACGGTTGACACATTACTTTCGCTTACATATACTTGCATTCATATTGAAAATCTAATGATTTTATTACATGTGGCCCAACACACAAGGGTTTCCTCTACATTTAATATTCATCCATTCTTTATTACACGTGACACGTATGAAAATCGTACCTCAATCAACTGTCTCTATGGATTTTTAAAAAACATTAAACTTTTCTTTTTTTTTTTTTTAATCATTCGTCTTTAAAAATATTTAATTGAAATGTTAGCTTAAAGACTTATATATATATATATATATATATATATAAGCATATATGTCTGTGTGTGGCTGAGTTCGCTTTCTGGCCATGAGAGCCGGGTTCGAATCTCACGATGATCGATTTGTGAGTAAGGTGTCTTCTTGAAGTTATCGGTTTGGAGGAGGTAATCCCAGCATGCGACATCTTTGGAAAGTGCCTGAAAACCATACCGCAATTTGACCCAAGCCTTGTAAATGAAAGTTGGTAGACAGGACTCTTTGGAAGTTATTGATGATTGTGCTAGAATAAAGTCACTAGTCATCGTGACCGAGGTTTTGAGCGTTTGTTCAGACTACATAACACGCTTTCTCCAAGAAACTATAACTAAGAAGCGCACAGTTCACAAATGTGTTTAAACACAAATGTGCCTGTGAAGACGTCTGCAACGGGGATTAGCAATCCGCCCCAGTAGACCGGCATTCTTGGATACGAGTGGTCAGCCATATATATATATATATATATATATACATATGTGTGTGTGCGTGCGTATGTGTCTGTGTGCCTTTGCTAGAATGTTTCAAAGGTGTGAAATACTAATAATTTTTAAATAATGCTTCCGGATTGTTTATTAATTCTCCTATTTATATATGATGCAATGTTGTTTTACATTTAAAACCAAAAATAAGTGAAATTTAACATTGGAACCGCTTCGTTAATTATCGTTCACCCTATATATATATATATATATATATATATATATATATATATATAAATTATTTTTGAACGATACTAGTATTTAAGTAGACACTCTGTTTTATAATCAAACAGTACATATCTTAAATATGTCCGGTAGAAATAAATATAAATTTTTGTTACCAGAATATTAATTAAAAATTTCAAGACGATTTCCTTAATCTTCGTTTATTTCCGTTATTTATATATATATATATATATATATATATATATATATATAGCCTTTGCTATTTGGAATATAAATCACACGAACGGTGGCCGAGAGCGAGGGCAAATTTACTCGCCCGACTCCATTTTCTTAATAGTAGTCTTCAGTAAACATAGCGTAAATCGCTGAGAGAGAAAAAAATAAAAATGAAATTTTAATTAATTTCGAACGTGTTAGAAAGGATTTTAAAAATTATCCAAGTAATTTGTGAATCTTCAGTGGCATACTTTTGGGTTGAAAAAGGAATCCGATTTTATTTTTCTATATTTAAAGGGACACGTTACATTTCGTATATTTTAAAATCAACCGCGGGCAAGTAAAGCAATAAACTTTAATCGCCCAATTAATATATATATATATAGAGAGAGAGAGAGGCATTAATAAAACTTTTTCTAGCCTACACGTGACGTGCATGATGTTACTTTTTAAGGCAAAAGTAACGTTGTGGTATAGTGAATATCGGCTCGGAACGAGAAACCGGGGAACTGGGTTCGAATTCCAGCTGAATTCATTGCCTTCACTTACGCGCAAATACCCTTGGGAAAGGTATTAATCCGTCTATTCCTTCCAGTTATGGGTTAAATAACAGGACAGATTGGGTTCTATAGCCTTGGTTGGCAATTTAGTCTACCGCAGAAAGCAATGACAACCTACTGCGGGATAATCTTTTGCCCAGTCAGTCATGTCTCTTCCGAGACATGATCGCCCAAGCGTGTATCACGTATGGCACTTAACTGACTGAAGTAACGAAACGAAACAAATTTATTCGAGAATATATTTTGCCTATTTTCCCGTTAGTAGATGAAACGTGTAGGCTAAAACAAAATATTGTATCTCTTTTTTTTAATCATACTGTTCTTCAGACGACACAGTGTTGATTGCAGACACGGAAAGGAAACTGCAGAAGTTAGCTGAAGAGTGACAGAAAGGAACTACAAATATACTGCAAAAAAACCGAATGCATAATCATCAGCATAAAGGTTAGCCCAATATACCAAATACAGGTGGGGGGGGATGTTAAAATCAAGCAGGCACGAAAGTTTAAATATCTAGGAAGTGTTCTAACTGAAGACGGAAAGTGCAACACAGAGATCAAAAGGTGATTTGGCATGGCGAAAGACACTTTCCAGAAACAGTTAAGCATTAAGATAAAATAAACTTTCACTAGAAACAAAGAGAGTACTGGATTGCTATGTGATGTCAGTTCTTCAATATGGCAGTGAATGCTGGACAATATCAAAGATGAAGGGAAAACTTGAAGCAACAGAAATGTGGTTCTACAGAAGTATGCTGCGGATATCGTAGACCGAGCATGTGAGCAATGACGAGGTGTTGGAAAGAATGGAAACATAAAGGAATTTAATAGTGAGCATCAGGAAGAGACAACTAAAGTTCCTGAGGCATGCAATGAGGAAGAAGGGCTTGGAGAACCTGATACTAACAGGCCAGATAGAGGGGAAAAAGAGACAGGGGAAAGCAACGAATAACATATTTGAAGGACCTGATCAGGTGGATGACTGAATGAGGGTTGCATGGTGTAACAAGAGAAGGCATGCTCAGAGCCATCATGGACAGGGAGACGTGGAAGGCCATGATCGCCTACGTCCTGAAAGGACAAGGCACATAGAAGTTCCTCAGTTTTCTACTGAGAAATATTACACACACACACACACACATATATATGTAGACAGAATAAAGAGAAATATATTCGGAAGATGAAGCAAATATTGTAGCTACTTAATTGCTATATTATTTATTTCGCTAAAACAGGCTTGTAGTCCATACAGTGATAATATCTCTCTTCGTCATTAAATTTATGTGCATATGTTTATGTTGGGGAACCAAAATAATTCATAGTTAGTGAGAGAAATGCTGAAAATTTGTTGATAGGTTTAAAAAAGGGTTCTAAAAACGCACTCAAATTAATTGATCATATTTTTTAAGTGGGTTCAATCGTGAACTTTGTGCAACCCTTTCTATAAAGTATAATGCGCATCTTCCATGAAATTTATTAAGATATATGTATTTAAAACGATTGCGAGAATTTCCAATAATCTGGCCAGATTTTTGGTCCTGCTCAAGATTATGATGCAAAAGTGATTGCCACAAGTCATGTCACGAATAAAATTTACGACGAATCACCGCGTGTAAAATCGGTTCGATTTCGAAACTTTTTCTTTGATTAAAATCGCGCGAAAATTAGATTTACAACACTTTCCGCTTTCATCTTAGCAAGTATTCTAGAAGCACTTTGGAAATGGTCCAAATTATATTTTACTTGGTCTCTCCAACCATTCTGATACCCACTAAAAATACAAAGATGGAAACGTGCATTTATCACATATATAGTGCATACATGTATAAAGGTCTATATTATTTTACAAGCGAAATCCCTAATTTAGGGAGAAACAGGAAAAACATCTTGTGCACAAAACGTTTTATATATATATATAATTTGATGAGAAATTTCCTTTGCGTCATGCACAAACTAGCTGGCAAACTAACCAAAATATGGACACTACACAGGCAAAATCAGCCCATTTTATATATATATATATATATATATATATATAGCTTAGAAGTAGGCACTCAGACTGACACCAAAATCGCTAGTTTCAATCCCGACTGTGGATACAAATGGATATCTAGCCATACTCATGATCAGTGATACAGCGAAACAGACTTGTATGTGGATGATTATATATATATATATAGAGAGAGAGAGAGAGACAGAAAATTTTCTTTTAGACATGTCAGATTGACTAAATTGCAAACATTGTGACTTCCTATTTTTAATAAAATCCGTTCTTACTCACGGATATTCTTTCGCGTATTATAATTAAAAGCTGTAAGAAATGAGCTTTTTCAATGTTCCCAAGTACTCTCAATCTCCATCTGAGATCATCTTCAGGGGTGTGAGTTGTGGTAACAAAAAATAACTGCAAAACTGTTGTTAAAATTACAGTAAATTTATGAAAAATACATTAAAATGTGAGCGGGGTTGTACATTTGATTCCACAAGAGTGATTAAAAAAGAAAAAGTTTCACTCAGAGACTCTCCAGTAACTGCAAGGAGCGAAGGAAATGCTCTTCTGTCTGCACAGGCTCGGTCGCTGGATTTTCATGCAAGTAGCCTCTAGGACCCGTAGATGATATGTTGAGCGAGCGCTGTGCAAATTTACAACCCCCCTCACATTTTAATGTTTTTCATTAAAGTTTATTTTTAAATGTATTCCACTTTCTCCTTGTACTGTGAGTAATTCCCCTATTGATATTGTCTTCGTTCAGCCCTTTTCATAATTTTTGCCAACGAAGCCCTTGAAAGACGGTTGGCTGAAAGGTTCCTCGGGTTTTGGGATAAGTATGACGTCTTTTATTTTTAGAGCAATTTTTGGTTTCTGTGGGTACCGATCTTTATTCACACACACACACACACATATATATATATATATATATTGCTTACGGGTTTAGGTAGTTCATTATCTAGAACTGAAAAATATATTAAATCGATGCAAAATTATTTCTTATTCATCATAATTTGCTTCCTTGTAAACGCCACTCGATCGAACATTTTACTTCCAATATTATAAATCAAAATTCTGTTCATAACTGGACATAAGCTACGTACTTAGTGATCTATGTTCGCGTGTGTTTTATATATTCCTGTAGCATCGCAGCAAGCAATTATTTCTCTGGAAATCCTGCCATCGAAAAACAATTTAATGATTTACACGAGAAAATTTTAAAGCTCGAAATTCGGTTCGTTTATCGTAAGTGATCCTTTGGTTATATTTTCTTAAAAATCTCAATTCGTCGTCACGTCCGAAGCAATTAGGGAAATAACGATGTTTGGCCCTTTTATTTCTGCTTCAATTATTCATGCCATTAAGATTCTTTCTTTTTAATTTTTACTGATTCTTGGCGAAGAATTTAGTATTTTTGCGTGATAATGTTGGTTTATTCAAATGCATTCCCCACGCGTGACAGTGAATATCGATGTGCAAACCGAAAAATGTTTCTAATAAATCGCTGGAAATATTTATTACGACAGTACCACATGGTGCGGTTTAGTATTGTAGGGATATTTAATATACACGTCCCATGTTTGGGTTTTCAATTTTATTTGCTTTAAATAGTAATGTTCATATTTTTTATACTATCAATCTATCGTAGTCTGTTTATATCTAATAACCTGTCTCCACTAGTCACATTCATAAATATCAATCTGTTCATATTCATCGACCGATCTACCAATCACGCTGTCTAAAATATAATGTTTAATATAATATATATATATACACATACATATGTATGTATTTGTGCGTATGAGGAATACTGTCTTCCGTAAATTTCTTTATTACTGAATAATTATATATCTCACAACATCGACACCGAATGCCATCGCAAGCAAGAAAAATAACTGGTCGTAAGGAATTTGCTTATATTATGTAATGAATTTCGTTAAGATCACCATGAAGGCCAGACAGATAATTTTTGCATCTTCGTCATTAGAGTTATGAACAAATCTTTCTGAGTGATGAAAAAGAATTTGTATTTACTAAGAGGAGGGCTGAAAAATGTATGAATCTATCTATCCAAGTCTATTCGTCTGTCCATCCATCCATCCATCCATAACACTAAAATTTCCTCCTCTCTCAGCCATGCGCCGATAGCTAAGGGGTTGCCTACACCTAAGCTATCGGCTCATGGTTGAGTCTGACACGAAATCGATGAAGTTTTGATTCCGGCTGGAAGCAAGTAGATATTTAGCCATACTGAAAAGCTGTGATACAGCGGAACAGGTTTGCATGTGGATGATACTATATATATATATATATAATAATTTTTGTATTTAGACAGCAAATTATTTTTCTTCTAAACATGTCAGATAAAATAATTTGCAAAAATTGTCTGTTTATTTTTAATAAAATCCGTTTATACTCACGGATAATCTTTCGCGTATTATAATTGAAAGATGTCAGAAATTACTTGGGTACTATAAGAAATGAATGATAATAACATCTGTCAACGTTACAGATCATTTTATATCTTTGTTATAATACGCGAAAGATTATCCCTGAGTATGAACGGATTTTATTAAAAATAAGAGGACAAAGTTTGCAATATATATATATATATATATATATATATATATCAGTTAATGATCTATTTATCTTAATAGATCTATAAGACGTATACGGGAAAATATTCATTTCGAGACTTGTAACTCTTAACGATATAAAAGCTTTCGTATTTACTTCAACTGTGACGAAAATGTACGGTTTTCATAAATCGTACCTGTGAGAACAAGAATTTACTGTCCTTTTTTATTGTTTTTATCCGTTTCGAACTTCTGCCTCATCGCTTTTTGTCATCGTTTGTTTGCGTTGTTCTATGATTACTTTTCACGATTCCCATTCGTCTTAATGTCATTTTCATCTTTTCTGTAATCGATCAAAATTATCTTATTCTCCAATTCCTTCCGCTGTCAATAAATAGGCTTTTTAAAAACAATTTAATGATTAAAATAACAAATTCTTGTATAAAAAAATGCAATATTTTTTTTGCATATCGTTACTTAAACTTCTTAAATATAAATAACATTCCAGTTTCTAGTTCGTCCTGTTTGCGAGAGCTATAAACAAATCACAAGTCAAACGCTTCAAAACGTTAGAATTTGGCTCCAGAAAGAAATTTTCATGTATAGCTATCTGTATGCTGCATGCTCAAGAGTAAGAAATCCTAAAAAATTTATTGTTGGCTGTTAAAATAGAAAAAATACATTTTCTTTGAAAACATTGTTAACCATGAAGTCTCATTAAAGAAATGATTAAACTGTGAACAGGGTTTTCATCAAAGTATTTTTCCAAACAAATCAGCGTATTTAATTTTCACCGAATGATTTGCTAAATTGAATGAAACATAGTTTGTAAAATCTTTAGTGATAACTTAACAATATTAAATACTGGGAAGATTTCATCACGTGACAGCGTGTTGTCAAAAAATCTATAATGTATATATAATCTATAATGTACATATAATCCTAAAATATCAGCGACACCTTGAGTTGTGAATATTTACTTTCCCTAACACGAATTGTTTTACGTTGCAATTTTTTTTTATTACCAGGACGAGAATATATATATATTTTTTAATCATATCACCCCGAGCAAGGCGGTAATGCCACTGATGCGCAGGGGGCTACGTAAGGGTAAAAAGAATGGAAAAGAGAAAGCCGGAAACCACATTCTAAGCAGGGAACAAGGGATGAGTCTCTTCACCTGTTCAATAGACGTTGGCGGAGTGTGAACCGGGCGATAGTTTAGTATACCTACTCCAATTGAAAAAAAAGAAAGGTAAGAGTAAAAAGATTGGAAAAGGGAAAGCCGGAAACCACACCCTAAACAGGAAACAAGGGGTGAGCCTCTTCACCTGTTCAATAGACGTGGGTGGATGGTGAGAACCGAGCGATAGTTTAGTCTACCTACTCCAATTATGTTTTAAAATATAACCGCCTTAAATATATTTATTTTTTTAAACATAGATCAGTCTTAGATATGTTTTTAGTAGAAACAATACAAAAGCCTATTTAATCGCACGAGGTGAATATTTGTTTCATGGCAACGCAAAAATGGTTTCGTAGCAAAAAAATTAAAATCAAGGTGATATTTTGTGTCTCAGATTTCCGTCTTAGCTTCCACCTTCAATCTAGCTTTATGTTCTTCCTGATATTTTCTTGAATATTACGCCTTTTTTTTCATCGTATTAAGTGAATCCAGGAAAGTAAACGTTTGTTTTTGTCTTTTACTTTATCTCTGGAGGCTTATCTTAGGTCTGGTGTTTTAATTTCGGTGTTGTCACTGTTTCATATATATATGAAAGTGACAGTCTGTTTCAGGTTTGAACGCAATGATTATAATGTTATACTTTGTATATTAAGATTGTGCTATATTTATACACGGTTTTATATGGAGCGAATTTGCCTATAAATATATTGATTTATTTCTTACGGATTACCAACCCATTGTAGATTATTTGAAGTCAGATAACGTTTTTAAGTTAATGATTTAGTGAAACATTAATACATAGCTGTGTCAGAACAGTTGAATTCATACAATTCCCATGGGTAAGTGAATATAACGAACCCAGTTAGAATTAACATTTACAAGCCGTTAACCATTACACCAACATGCACACAAGTTTACAGGAATTTGTATTCCCAAGCGGTTGCCCAGTTAGTTACTGACCATATTCAATGTTGCTTAACTTCGGTGAGCGTACCATAAGTATAGCATACTTTCTATCAGATATACGTACGTGTGTGTGTGTGCGCGCGCGCTCGCGCACACACACACACAATATAAATATATATATATATATATATATATGTGTGTGTGTGTGTGTACCGACAGAATTTGCCAAGGTAGACATTTGTGCAACAACCAAAATGAGGCTCACTTCCGCATGCGCACAAACAACTTTGAAAACTGAAAAGTTAAGTTTCGAAATAAAATTAAACGAATTAAACTGGTTATTTTTAACGACGTTTAAGCATCTATATTGTTGAAGTTCAACTCACATTGAAGCATACATGCTTAAAGCATTCACCCGCGAGCCTATTGAATTCATTTTATTTTTTAACCCCTCTCCTTAATCTTTTTTTACTAAGATATTTATATATTTATTTTTAATTTCGTACAAAATACGGTTAAGTGTAGCCACAAGACAGTGTTGTACAATTTTTAAAACGTTCATTTACACAAATTTTACTCATTTACGAGTTAAGATCTTTTTCTTTGTCTCGTTTATTCTCCCTTTCCATTTCATTTTTCCTTCATTCCTTCCCTGATTCGTTCTTTCATTCATTTTCTTTTTCTTCATTTTTTCATTTTCATATCTTTCTTTCTTTTCTTTTCTTTTCTTTTCTGCCGTCTTTCTGTTTTTTCCTGCCGTCTTTCTGTTTTTCTTCCTGCCGTCTTTCTGTTTTTTTCTTCCTGCCGTCTTTCTGTTTTTCTTCCTGCCGTCTTTTCTGTTTTCTTCCTGCCGTCTTTCTGTTTTTTCTTCTTGCCGTCTTTCTGTGTTTTCTTCCTGCCGTCTTTCTGTTTTTCTTCCTGCCGTCTTTCTGTTTTCTTCCTGCCGTCTTTCTGTTTTCTTCCTGCCGTCTTTCTGTTTTCTTCCTGCCGTCTTTCTGTTTTTCTTCCTGCCGTCTTTCTGTTTTTTTCTTCCTGCCGTCTTTCTGTTTTTTTCTTCCTGCCGTCTTTCTGTTTTTTCTTCCTGCCGTCTTTCTGTTTTTTTCTTCCTGCCGTCTTTCTGTTTTTTCTTCCTGCCGTCTTTCTGTTTTTTCTTCCTGCCGTCTTTCTGTTTTTTCTTCCTGCCGTCTTTCTGTTTTTTCTTCCTGCCGTCTTTCTGTTTTTTTCTTCCTGCCGTCTTTCTGTTTTCTTCCTGCCGTCTTTCTGTTTTTTTCTTCCTGCCGTCTTTCTGTTTTTCTTCCTGCCGTCTTTCTGTTTTTTCTTCCTGCCGTCTTTCTGTTTTTTTCTTCCTGCCGTCTTTGTTTTTTCTTCCTGCCGTCTTTTGTTTTCTTCCTGCCGTCTTTCTGTTTTTTTCTTCCTGCCGTCTTTCTGTTTTTTTTCTTCCTGCCGTCTTTCTGTTTTTTCTTCCTGCCGTCTTTCTGTTTTTTCTTCCTGCCGTCTTTCTGTTTTCTTCCTGCCGTCTTTCTGTTTTTCTTCCTGCCGTCTTTCTGTTTTTTCTTCCTGCCGTCTTTCTGTTTTTCTTCCTGCCGTCTTTCTGTTTTTTCTTCCTGCCGTCTTTCTGTTTTTTCTTCCTGCCGTCTTTCTGTTTTTTTCTTCCTGCCGTCTTTCTGTTTTTTCTTCCTGCCGTCTTTCTGTTTTTTCTTCCTGCCGTCTTTCTGTTTTTCTTCCTGCCGTCTTTCTGTTTTTTCTTCCTGCCGTCTTTCTGTTTTTTCTTCCTGCCGTCTTTCTGTTTTTTTCTTCCTGCCGTCTTTCTGTTTTTTCTTCCTGCCGTCTTTCTGTTTTTTCTTCCTGCCGTCTTTCTGTTTTTTCTTCCTGCCGTCTTTCTGTTTTTTCTTCCTGCCGTCTTTCTGTTTTTTCTTCCTGCCGTCTTTCTGTTTTTTCTTCCTGCCGTCTTTCTGTTTTTTCTTCCTGCCGTCTTTCTGTTTTCTTCCTGCCGTCTTTCTGTTTTTTTCTTCCTGCCGTCTTTCTGTTTTTTTCTTCCTGCCGTCTTTCTGTTTTTTCTTCCCTGCCGTCTTTCTGTTTTTTTCTTCCTGCCGTCTTTCTGTTTTTTCTTCCTGCCGTCTTTCTGTTTTTTTCTTCCTGCCGTCTTTCTGTTTTTTCTTCCTGCCGTCTTTCTGTTTTCTTCCTGCCGTCTTTCTGTTTTTTCTTCCTGCCGTCTTTCTGTTTTTCTTCCTGCCGTCTTTCTGTTTTTTCTTCCTGCCGTCTTTCTGTTTTTTCTTCCTGCCGTCTTTCTGTTTTTTCTTCCTGCCGTCTTTCTGTTTTTCTTCCTGCCGTCTTTCTGTTTTTTCTTCCTGCCGTCTTTCTGTTTTTTCTTCCTGCCGTCTTTCTGTTTTCTTCCTGCCGTCTTTCTGTTTTCCTTCCTGCCGTCTTTCTGTTTTCTTCCTGCCGTCTTTCTGTTTTTTCTTCCTGCCGTCTTTCTGTTTTTCTTCCTGCCGTCTTTCTGTTTTTTTCTTCCTGCCGTCTTTCTGTTTTTTCTTCCTGCCGTCTTTCTGTTTTTTTCTTCCTGCCGTCTTTCTGTTTTTTCTTCCTGCCGTCTTTCTGTTTTTTCTTCCTGCCGTCTTTCTGTTTTTTTCTTCCTGCCGTCTTTCTGTTTTTTCTTCCTGCCGTCTTTCTGTTTTCTTCCTGCCGTCTTTCTGTTTTCTTCCTGCCGTCTTTCTGTTTTTTTCTTCCTGCCGTCTTTCTGTTTTTCTTCCTGTCGTCTTTCTGTTTTTCTTCCTGCCGTCTTTCTGTTTTTTTCTTCCTGCCGTCTTTCTGTTTTTTCTTCCTGCCGTCTTTTTCTGTTTTCTTCCTGCCGTCTTTCTGTTTTTCTTCCTGCCGTCTTTCTGTTTTTTTCTTCCTGCCGTCTTTCTGTTTTTTCTTCCTGCCGTCTTTCTGTTTTTTTCTTCCTGCCGTCTTTCTGTTTTTTCTTCCCACTGCCGTCTTTCTGTTTTTTTCTTCCTGCCGTCTTTCTGTTTTTTCTTCCTGCCGTCTTTCTGTTTTTTTCTTCCTGCCGTCTTTCTGTTTTTTCTTCCTGCCGTCTTTCTGTTTTTTCTTCCTGCCGTCTTTCTGTTTTTTCTTCCTGCCGTCTTTCTGTTTTTTTGTTTTCCCCTGTCGTCTGTTTGTTTTCCCCTGTCGTCTGTTTGTTTTCCCCTGTCGTCTGTTTGTTTTCCCCTGTCGTCTGTTTGTTTTCCCCTGTCGTCTGTTTGTTTCCCTGTCGTCTGTTTTTTTCCCCCTGTCGTCTTTGTTTTTTTTGTTTTCCCTGTCGTCTTTGTTTTTTTGTTTTCCCCTTTCGTCTTTGTTTTTTGTTTTCCCCTTTCGTCTTTGTTTTTTTTGTTTTCCCCTTTCGTCTTTGTTTTTTTGTTTCCCCTTTCGTCTTTGTTTTCCCTTTCGTCTTTGTTTTTTGTTTTCCCCTGTCGTCTTTGTGTTTTTTGTTTTCCCCTGTCGTCTTTTGTGTTTTTGTTTTTCCCTGTCGTCTTTGTGTTTTTTTTCCCTGTCGTCTTTGTGTTTTTGTTTTCCCTGTCGTCTTTGTGTTTTTTGTTTTCCCTGTCGTCTTTGTGTTTTTTGTTTTCCCTGTCGTCTTTGTGTTTTTTTTGTTTTCCCTGTCGTCTTTGTGTTTTTTGTTTTCCTGTCGTCTTTGTGTTTTTTGTTTTCCCTGTCGTCTTTGTGTTTTTTGTTTTCCCTGTCGTCTTTGTGTTTTTTGTTTTTCCCTGTCGTCTTTGTGTTTTTTGTTTTCCCTGTCGTCTTTGTGTTTTTTGTTTTCCCTGTCGTCTTTGTGTTTTTTGTTTTCCCTGTCGTCTTTGTGTTTTTTGTTTTCCCTGTCGTCTTTGTGTTTTTTGTTTTCCCTGTCGTCTTTGTGTTTTTTGTTTTCCCTGTCGTCTTTGTGTTTTTTGTTTTCCCTGTCGTCTTTGTGTTTTTTTTTTTTTCCCTGTCGTCTTTGTGTTTTTTTTTCCCTGTCGTCTTTGTGTTTTTTTTCCCTGTCGTCTTTGTGTTTTTTTTTCCCTGTCGTCTTTGTGTTTTTTGTTTTCCCTGTCGTCTTTGTGTTTTTTGTTTTCCCTGTCGTCTTTGTGTTTTTTGTTTTCCCTGTCGTCTTTGTGTTTTTTGTTTTCCCTGTCGTCTTTGTGTTTTTTGTTTTCCCTGTCGTCTTTGTGTTTTTTGTTTTCCCTGTCGTCTTTGTGTTTTGTTTTCCCTGTCGTCTTTGTGTTTTTGTTTTCCCTGTCGTCTTTGTGTTTTTTGTTTTCCCTGTCGTCTTTGTGTTTTTTGTTTTCCCTGTCGTCTTTGTGTTCAAGAATAAAATCTTTTTAAATCTTTATAATCATGTACATGTTTATTTTGCCGTGCATTTTGACAGATGTGTTTTCATATATTGTATACGTAAAAACTATAACACACATATATTTATACAAGTTGCGATTTGTGAATTGTATAAATTATGCAAAAGTGAAAATAAAACTGACTTCTCATTTTAATAGATATATTTTCCAAAATGACACAAAAACATCTTGAAATATTGAAGGGCCAATTTATTCAATAAAATTGCCTTTGGCTTTAACCACAGCCTACATACGAATTCGGACAACCTGCATCTCTTCTGGAAATTCTCCTCGCTTTCAGTTAAGTGCCATACGTGATACACGCTATGGGCAATCTTGTGAGTGATATGGCTGACTGGTCAGAAGATTATTCCGCAGTAGGTTGATATTGCTTTATCTGGTAGATTGGTTGCCAGCCAAGGCTATAGAACCTAATCTCTCCTTTTATTTAATCCCTAACTGGAAGGAAAAGACGGATTAATACCTTTCTCCAGGGTATTTGCGCGTAAATTCAAACTCGGCTCCCCGATTTCTCGTTCCGAGTCGATAACCACTGCAATAATCCTTGACTTCAGATCCTCACACACATAATTAAGGGAGTATAGGTGGCCATATGTAAGGTGTTATGTGGTCGTAGAATTTGTCTGACAACCATGATTGGGTTTTCTTTGTGTGGCGTAGTGCAGATTTCAGTTGTCAGACACAGGGTCTTTTAGGAGACACAAACTTCATCCAGAGCTGCATAAGTGTCTGAGAGTCGGTGGCAAGATGAATGGTGGCAAAACGTCACCATCACTACTGATCATTCCAAATATATTCGTAATCACAATTAGCCTCATTCAACTCTTTCCGAATTCTCTGCACTCTCTGAAATGTGCATCTTCGAGGTTTTGGTGCGAATACTATAGAGTACTGCAAGAGTTTCCAGATTTCCAACGGATGGAATTGCACCTTAGGTGTTCTTTTTCTCACTGACGGTGTCCAACTGAACCTACAATACTGCACCATTAACAAAATCCCAAACAAACATATATATATATATATATATATATATATAGCGTTTATTTCGTGGGTAATACATGTTTTGCAGTCAAAACTTACTGCTCGATTTGGATCTGCCGAGCAGCAGGTTTTGGCTGTGGAATATGTATTACCCATGAAATTGTAGAATATCTGAAATTGTTTCTAGATTATATTACTCTGTTAAATTATTTAACATTGAGTTCGTATCTATCGGGATTTACCTGACTTAAATACCAAATATTCTAATAAATATATATATATATATATATATATATATATATTCATTTCTTCATTTGTAAACGAGTTATTAGGCGACCTAGGTTTCTACCATGAGTGGTGTCTTCAGGCGATTTGCAGTAACCGATTTTACCGTTTATCTTAACGTTTTTCTTTTTAATGCCACGTAACGAGGAATTTTTGAACGCAGAATTTGTAAAATTGCAAGAAATAAGTATTTTTGGTCTGGTTACACTTAGTCATAATTTCTATTCTTTCATTTAGTAATTCATTTTTGTTTGGGAATAGCATAACTTTTCTTCCTGGCACAGTCTACAAATTTTGCCACCGTTATAAGGCTTGGCTGTTTTCACGATATTCCATCTTATGTCCGGATTTTTCCATTTATATATATATATATATATATATATATATATATATATATATATATATAATGTATATCTCGAGAGGGATTTATTTATCGGTAAATTCAGATAAAATTTAGAGGGGAAAAAGACATTTTAAAGAAGTCATTTTAAGACATGCATTGTCAACCTATTTTAAACAAAGAATGAAAAAAATTATAATGCCAGAGGCTTGGTCTAGTAAAGGAAGACGTTGGGGGATATTGGCTTTTAGAGGGTTAAGTTAGCGGAACCTTAGTAATAATTTTTTCTATGGTAGTGGGAGTTATGTGGCTTGACCATTGCGTTAGTAATGGTATGTAGTGGTTGGAAGAGTAACTACATAGCTACATTTAAAAAAAAACTAAGTGTTTAATAAATACATAAAATATATGCACTATCTATCACTAAATACACTCACAAACACACATATATATATATATATATATATATATATATATATACATATATATATATATATGCCCGTGTGTGTATGCATATATCTTGTACAGCTTTTATGTAAATTATATAATTTTTATACAAAATTTTAATTGTAAATACCTTCAGGTGTTATCTTCAAAAGTTTAGGAAGGATTTTTCAAAGTACTTAACTACATATTCTGTTCTACCCTTCGGGCAAAGATGAGATATCTTAGAAATTGATTATTTTGAATGATATAAAATGCTGGAAGTTCACTCTATATTTTTTAAATACATTTTGCCATGAGAATAAAATCTAGAAAACCGCCATAAAATCGGAAATGAAGACTATTGACACACTTGATCGAAAACATATCTAAGAATGGAATTTTAATTTCCAATATTTATTGCTTCAGAATTCATCATTAACAAAAGCGTAAGGTCTCTCAGTGGTAAATATCACTAAAAGCTCTTTGCAGTTGACGTTCTTGGACTTAAGGTTTGAAATATGATCAATGCTTCCCTGTGCCTTTTCTATAAATAGCTTCATAGTAAATGTTTTGATGAACTTTTCCCGATGGTTTATAGACTATGAATGACGTACTAATAGATTACGTCTTAGTGGCTTTTTGCTTTACGTAAGGTGAAATTATTTAAAAGCTTTTTCGAAAGCAATATGGTATTCAAAAACAAAATAATAGTATTAAATCAAAAGAACAGATATGCAAAACAGATTACAAAAATGTTTAGAAGTATATTGATACTAGCAGTATAGCCCGGCGTTGCTCGGATGTAATGAAAGCCTTAAAACTAATCCATGGTCCTGGAGCTCAGACTCAGCCTAAAGAATACTTGTGTGAAGTTTGGTGAGAATCAGATAAAAATTGTGGATTTTTATAAAGGACATACAGACAGATAAACATACACACACACAGACATCTTGCCTTATATATATATATATATATATATATATATATATATATTATCGATTTTCTGCACTATTCTAAGAACTGCAACCTTGAAATCTCTGAATATCGTTTCTTTTGTCTTTGTCTATGAG
Organism: Ascarosepion bandense; assembly: GCA_037127315.1. Classification (NCBI taxonomy): domain Eukaryota; kingdom Metazoa; phylum Mollusca; class Cephalopoda; order Sepiida; family Sepiidae; genus Ascarosepion; species Ascarosepion bandense. Next base: position 707,089 of record JBBBDQ010001531.1, read on the forward strand.
TGTATCAAATTTGATTATAATCGGACCTCTCCTTCTATAACCCGAATTTTTCGATTATCGATTTTCGATATTTATCGGGGGTACCTCGACAAAAAACCTAGCTAAGAACACTCGCAGTCGCTTATAGTACAACTGTGTAAATTTTCAAGAAAATCGGTTCAGCCGTTTCGGAATCTATAGCTAACGGAATCACACACACACACACAGTTATTTATAAATAAGCTTAGATATCTAGAAATTAAAGTTTGTTGAATTCAAAATAGATATTTTACAATTTGTTTTTAATTTTTTTTTTGTTTTTTGTTAATTCATGCAAAAGCCACACTTAATTAGGAATAAGTGATTAACGTAGCCAATAACTAAGATGATAGTGATTTGGATATATTTAGTAAGTTGGCTCTCTCTCGCAACTTAGGAAATTATTCTGCTCTAATGCCTTCATTTATTCACTATCTAGTTCAAATGATTGGTCTTAAATTTGTCTCGGATTCAATCGCTTTCCAAACATCGTAAGTTTGACTTTCCTATAAATACTTTCATTGTAATTGTTCGGATGAACACTTCAATATTGTACTTAGGCCTCATCAGTTTAAACTCAGGACTAGATTGACGTCAGTGTCTCATCAATGGACAGTTAAATTATGTAACCGTAAGTACAATGCCATCAGTTTCTTTTCTAACACTCCTCATCTGTGGAACTCTCTTCCGGCTTCACTCTTTCCAGCCACCCTTGATCTTCACAAATTTAAATGCTATATCAATCGTTATAAGGTACTCTTCTATTCTTCCCGATCATTCGTGTTTCTCTCTTTCATTTTGTTCTTCTACACTTAGTAACCCCTTGTGTCTAAGTGGCTTCACTGCCTTTCATGAAGTAATATGATTAATAAAAAAAAAATCTCCCCGACCGTAAAGAAACATATACCAAGGAAGTTTCATCAGGAAAATTTGCAAAACACTTGTTATATTCAATTATGCACATTACAATTTCCATGATTAGAACTTAATTAAATTTTGTATTTGAGATCCAGTTATATCGTTCCTGAAATAAAATAATAATATTGCTTAATTTTTCTATTTTATTTTTTCATTCATTGATTCAATTTAAAAATTATCAATTTCTCATAAGTTTCATTTTTTTATTTTTTATTTATTTTTTTGCAATTGAAGGACTATACAACAATTGTCAAAATAAAATTAAAAACGACACATTTATTGAAGTTATTTAAAAGTAAACATTTCTAATGCCATTTAATTTTGTATCAACTCTTAATGATATAAAAGATTTTCTTAACGTAAAATTTTCTGTTTATTGTGACATTTTTCTTTTATGCATTTATTTATTTTGCAGGTAAGTTTCTTACTGGGAACAAATTGCGAATATTGAATGCATTTATTTGTAAGTAAAAAAAATAACCTTTCTTTAATACGTTTTTAATTTGATGAACTGTCCGAAAATCAGGATTATTTTGGAATTTTACTTTTTGGCCGATATACATACATACAATTTAATTATAATGTTCATTTAATTATAATGTTCATTTAATTATAATGTTCATTTAATTAATTAATTAATTAATTATAATGTCCATTTATAAATTATGCTCTAATATTACTTATTTTATTAAAATTAATGATCCGCAAAATGCTTATTTGGTTTATATAACTAAAATATGCCTTGTTATACCATAGTTACTTTGATTTTAACTTAAACAATCCAGCTCCTTTAACAGATAAAGTAGTATAAAATTAAATTAATAAAACAAACTAAAATCTAACCTGCTGTTAAAAACTTTTGTCTACATATTCGAATAATGAATCTTCCCAGTATGCATCTTCCAGATAAAATAAAAAGTATGACATAAGGCAACAATGTTCGCCACGCGACCTAAATGTTCAACTCGTCTATTCCACATTTGCCTATCATTCATTTGTATTATCGGAATATACAGGATGTCCAGAAAATCATTAGATAGATAGAAAAATGTATTAAAATTACAACGGAAACTGGATACTGTTGACATTTTATCGTATTAAAAATGACAAGAAGTAGTCACGAATATCTAACGGTTTTCCTATTTAAATTTTCTGATAAATTATAATTCTTACCTTAATGATTGAATAAGCCCCTTGCTAATTTCCCCGACTATAAACATCCGTGTAAATTCTATTGCATCGTTAAGCCTTTATGCTTAAGAAATTGCAATAAAAATCACAAGTGCTAATGCAGCTCATTATATAAAGAAATAGGGATGTACAAATGAAAATGAAAAGATTAAAAATGAACAGGTTTTCATTTCTCTGAGGCTTACGTTAAATTTATTACAATGTTATCACCTCTTCTCTCTTTTCCCTTTCTTGCTTGCTTTCCTTTAATTCCTTTATTAATTCTTTCTTTTTCTTTTTTATTACCTCTGTTCTCTCTGCCTTTCCTTTCTCTCTGCCTTTCCTTTCTCTCTGCCTTTCCTTTCTCTCTGCCTTTCCTTTCTCTCTGCCTTTCCTTTCTCTCTGCCTTTCCTTTCTCTCTGCCTTTCCTTTCTCTCTGCCTTTCCTTTCTCTCTGCCTTTCCTTTCTCTCTGCCTTTCCTTTCTCTCTGCCTTTCCTTTCTCTCTGCCTTTCCTTTCCTTTCTCTCTGCCTTTCCTTTCTCTCTGCCTTTCCTTTCTCTCTGCCTTTCCTTTCTCTCTGCCTTTCCTTTCTCTCTGCCTTTCCTTTCTCTCTGCCTTTCCTTTCTCTCTGCCTTTCCTTTCTCTCTGCCTTTCCTTTCTCTCTGCCTTTCCTTTCTCTCTGCCTTTCCTTTCTCCTTTCTCTCTCTCCTTTCTCTCTGCCTTTCCTTTCTCTCTGCCTTTCCTTTCTCTCTGCCTTTCCTTTCTCTCTGCTCTCCTTTCCTTTCTCTCTGCCTTTCCTTTCTCTCTGCCTTTCCTTTCTCTCTGCCTTTCCTTTCTCTCTGCCTTTCCTTTCTCTCTGCCTTTCCTTTCTCTCTGCCTTTCCTTTCTCTCTGCCTTTCCTTTCTCTCTGCCTTTCCTTTCTCTCTGCCTTTCCTTTCTCTCTGCCTTTCCTTTCTCTCTGCTCTCTTTCCTTTCTCTCTGCCTTTCCTTTCCTTTCTCTCTGCCTTTCCTTTCTCTCTGCCTTTCCTTTCTCTCTGCCTTTCCTTTCTCTCTGCCTTTCCTTTCTCTCTGCCTTTCCTTTCTCTCTGCCTTTCCTTTCTCTCTGCCTTTCCTTTCTCTCTGCCTTTCCTTTCTCTCTGCCTTTCCTTTCTCTCTGCCTTTCCTTTCTCTCTGCCTTTCCTTTCTCTCTGCCTTTCCTTTCCTTTCTCTGCCTCCTTTCTCTCTGCCTTTCCTTTCTCTCTGCCTTTCCTTTCTCTCTGCCTTTCCTTTCTCTCTGCCTTTCCTTTCTCTCTGCATGTTTTCACTTTCTTACCAATGCCAAACAATCTGACATACGAGATATCTACAAAGTCGTTAGAAAAATAGAAAACACTAAAATTACAACGGAAACTGAATACTGTTGAAATGTTTACATGATACGATGTAAATAGTGAAGTTCATATACAAATAGTTAATAACTTTCTACACTGGCCTCATTGGTTGCACGAAGGAAATTTTAGCGATATTTAATTATTAAACATGTCCTTCTCGACACACAATCAAGTTTCAATGGTAACAGTAGTTATTTAAGATTATCCGAGTCTTTTACTTCAGTACACTCAACGATATCATTCGTACAGACTCCCATAAGAAAGTCCATGGTGTTAAATCTGGGGAACGAGGGGACCAAAAAATCGTATATAATCTTTCTATCTGGCAATCTGGAAATGTTTCATTTAAAAGAACAAAAATTTAGTTACCGCCTCTTGTAAAATTTTCCTAATGACTTTTTTATCGTTTCACCCCAAGCAAGTCAATAACGCCACTGATGAGCAGGAAGCTACATAAGAGTTAAAGATTAGATAGGAGGAGAGTAAAGTTACAGGGGGTGTCAGAGAAAGGAGCAAGAGAAGGATGGGAATACAGGTGTGATGAGAGTTGCAAAAGTAGAGAGAAAGGAAAAGATATACAGGGTGATGTAGAAAGACTGATGCGCAGGGGGCTACATAAGAGTAAAAGATTAGATAGGAGAGTAAAGAGAAAGACGAACCAGTTACAGGCGGTGTCAGAGAAGGGAGCAAAAGAAGGATGGGAATACATGTAGAAAGAGCTAGTCAAGTGGGTTAAGAGATGGTTAGACATTGCATTTAAATTCCTGGAGGTTGTAGCCGACAGGAAAGCAAGAATATGGAAGCGAGTTTCACAGGCGGGAAGTGCGAGAAAAGAGGCTGCTGGAGTAGAATTGTCTGCATTTGGTTGATCTCACTGTGAATAGGTGGCACCCAGTTGCACGAGTAAACTCCTGTGACAGGGGCACCAGTGACTTAAGTTCATCGGAGCAGAAGCCATGAAAATATCTGTAGAACAGACAGAGGGAAGCCACATCCCATCGGTGAGAAAGCGGCTGGAGTTGAGCTGCAATGTCGGTACCTATCACATTACTGATTCTCCTCTGGAGCCTGTCAAGACCACTGATGGTTGACGGAGGGTTGATTTGGATATATATGCATGATAGATTCAGGCGGAAAAAACATCCTGGCCCGACACAGTGACCCAACCTTTTTAGAAGTGAATTTAGCTATTGATTCTCTGTAATGGTTTCAATTGGGATCGGAAGTGAGGGTAAAGCTGAGATTGTCTAAAGACGTTGTGGACACCCTTTATATCATTTTTCCCGTCTTTCTACCCAATAAAAAAAAAAGGGGAATTCTTCGGTATTTATCTCGGCAGAGCGTAATTCATGCACAAATTTACTAACAGCGTAATAAGCAGAATTGTGATACGAGTACTTCCATATTTTATCATTCTAACTTCTCATGAATTTTCGCTCTCAGTACAACATAATCTGCCTTTCCTGTTTTCATGCGTCAAAGAAGTGATCGACTTCGTTCAAGCAGACAATGTCTGGGCTGTGATTGAAAACTGAGAAAAAATTATTTGGTATTTTTAAAAAAAAATATTACAGAATATCACTGAATTGAGTAAATTGAAATTGATAAATCATGATCGATAATTGATTAAAAGAATAATCGATAACTGTGCTGCTGCTTTTAATGTCATGTGAATCAAGTTTCAAGGCCGAAACTGCGTTCGCTTTGTATCGCAAATTACGTTGCATAAAAAGGCTTTTTCTTTCTTCGAAATAAAAAAAAATATCAAGGAGAATCACTTTATATATCGTTTGCTGATTTCTCGCGTGTATTTGCATGCCATATACGTAAGGAGAGGCGAATAAAATATTGGTGTGAAGATTCCCCTGCTAACAGACAACACACACCTATATATATATATACACACACACACAGTTTCACGGCTTCTACTCCGATGAACTTAGCTCACTGGTACCTGCTACCTGTGAGCTAAGTTCATCGAGCCACAAGATTACTAAATAGGTCCCACCCTTTTACTGTGAAACCAATAAATTGTAAACGCAAATTTTACTCTGGAAGCTTCTTTTCTCTCACTTGCTGCCTGTGGAATTCCCTTCTGTTTGTCGCTGTCGGGAAAGCAAGTAATCTCCAAGAACTTAAATGTAAAGTCAATAGTCATCTCCCGTCTCACTGACCTACAATCTCTCTCTGATGCTCCTGTATCCGTTCATCCCAACCTCATCAGTATTCTCTTCCTTCTTACCCTCTTCCTGACATCCTCTGTAACCTGTCAATCTTTTTCATAATATTCCTCGTATGTAAACCCCTGCACAAAAGTGGCAGCAAAATGCCTTGCTTGGGGCGACACGATTAATATATAATATATAAAATCGTTTACAATTCAAAAACAAATGTTTACGTACGGGAGACATCATGTGCTGTAAATGACCGAAACTCCAGACACAAGAGACTTGCATTTAGACTCGTACGTATTGCATCAAAACGATGCCGGACATTTGATTTCTCTAATTAAAAAAAAAACTCAATTCTTTAAGGACAAGATAGTTTGAAAACTAATAACTTTATTACCAATTACAAACACACACCTAAAACCGTACATTATATCGCCATCTTTCTTTTAAGTCAGATTTTTTAAGAATAGATTCAATCTATTTAATTAAAAAATTCTATGCTTAAAAAATATGTCATAGATTAGTGACAACCAGCCACGCTAGCTGACAACACAAAGGTGGAGATATTAAGACTCTCATCCGACATACACATACACATTTACGAATTGACATGACCTTCTGATACACTCTTTATAAATTTGCATACATATAGAATTATCTAGGTTTTAATGCACGTGATACGTGATTGACGATTGAGAACTAACCCAAACCAAACTGAGAACACTAGTATTTCTGTATTTTCATGTTTCATTTCATTTTCTGTTGAAGCTTTAGTAAAAGGGAAACATGTTAGATTGATATAGGTTTCCTGTTTATTTTTTCATCAGCCTGTCGGATTCCCATATATATTTGATCTGCAACTTATCTCTCTCTCTCTCTCTCTCTCATATATATATATAATTTTACAATAAAGTGATAGAACACGTAGATTAAAACCTACTGTTCAAGATTTGATTTTATAAAGAGTGCTCGATACAGAATAGAGCTTAATACTGAAATTTTGTTATTACAGTAGTTTATAAAAGTATCATATTATTACACAAAACATTTTCAGATAGATAGATAGATAGATAGATAGGTAGAGATATAGAAAGTATGAATTTGCCAGTCCTACGTCACACTAGTTTTACGTGTTATCTTTCTCCTCGACTGGTTGCACAACCAAGGGTATAGAGACCAGTCTATTTTGCTATTTACCGCTTTCCTAAGAGGATTGGAAATGGATTCATACCTTCAACAAGGGCATTTGTAAAAAAGAGAACGCAACGAACTAGACCGGATTTTGAACACGGCATGCCGATTTCATTTTACACACCACCGATGACCGTAACTTTTAACATCGACCACAGTCGGCTATTAGGAATGTGATTTTTTTAAAAGCTTCTATGGAGGTGGAGATCCTTGCGAAGATGTATGAAAGTTTCTTCCCTTTGGAGTAAGGATTTGTATCTACCTATGACCGTTTCTTTCCTCTACACTCGCGAATCCTTAGTGCCACTGTGGCGATTGCGCCAGAAATTTGAGTCGGCATCTGGCAAATCCTGTGTGGCGAGAAGCTTCTCCCTCAGTTTCTTTTCTCGCACTTCCAGCATGTTGAATCCCCTTCCGTTTACTTGCTTCCCCGACAGCTACAATCTCCAATAATTTAAATGTAAAGTCAATAGTTTTCTCTTAGGACTTTATCCTTTAAGTCAACGACGTATCTAGCTTCACTGCAATGGATATCATGGCATTATCTGGGCTGAACCATGCACTACATACACTTTATTCGCATACGTTTTGACATTATTAATAGAAAAATATATTTATTAGGTTTTAGTAAGCATACAAAGAATAACTAAGCTTTCTTTTATATATATAAAGTTAAATGTTTGTCACTTAGCTGATTAATGTTACCGTCAGCATCTTGACTCCAGCATTTAGTAGACGGACACTCGGGATATCACTCCGTCTACTCGGCAGGGGATATCAGCAACTGAATGCTTATTTTTCTCGAGTTTTCTTAAATACACACACACACATATATATATATATATATATATATATATATATATATATTATTCACATTTTACTAGTGCAATTTTTTATACTTGTGTGGGTGCGTAAGTATGTGTGCGTGTAGGTTCGTGTGCATGCAACCACGCGTATATGTGTAGATTGTCTTGATTATTTCTCCTTTTCTTTTTTTCCCCCTTTTGAAATCACTACTCAATCTTTCTCTTTTTCTTTTTTTTTTCTTTTCAATTGTAGCTATCATTACTTCCGGTTACTTAGATTTATACTCTCGTTGTTAATTCTAAACAGATTTGATTCATGTTTTTCTTGTTCTATTCAAGTACTTTCGACGATCAAAATCATTTTCAAAATCGCGAGTTCTCAGTAAGGTAAGCATAATTTATTAAAGTAAATTCTGACGTTTCAGATTGCTAGAGCCGGAGTTAGAGCCGGAGTTAGAGCCGGAGTTAGAGCCGGAGTTAGAGCCGGAGTTAGAGCCGGAGTTAGAGCCGGAGTTAGAGCCGGAGTTAGAGCCGGAGTTAGAGCCGGAGTTAGAGCCGGAGTTAGAGCCGGAGTTAGAGCCGGAGTTAGAGCCGGAGTTAGAGCCGGAGTTAGAGCCGGAGTTAGAGCCGGAGTTAGAGCCGGAGTTAGAGCCGGAGTTAGACATTTGTAACGTATTAACGGAAAACCATGTATCGAATATCGATATATTTTCTTTTTTCCTTTTATATACACTTTAATATACGATCTCTCATGGATAAAATATTTTTTGTAATGTTAGTTGTTTTATATTATCATAAATTTTAGAATTTCAAGTCATTCTTTTTAATGAGTCCTGTATAATATGTGGGTGTTATTTATTAAAATTTATCTTATGTTAATAGTATTTTGGTTGTTTGTTGTGTGCTGATTGATGTGTACACGGATTGCACAAAACTTCAACAAGTGACAATTCAATCGACGTAAAAGGGTAAGTCATGTGTGGACAAAGTAACAATTTCATGTTTATATATATATATATATATATATATATATATGTGTGGGTGAGCCCACGATGTATCGTTGTCTCGATAGAGAGAACACTGTGTACTTAATTTTGTAATGAAAAAGCTTGAAAAATATATTTTTAGCGGAAAAATGCTAAAACGTTGTGCCTTAATTCCAAGTAAGAAGTATCATTTATTCGTAGATTCTCGGTGCCCGGGTAAACAATAACGATCTTCACTGGAGAGTAATAAAATCAGAATCTCCGAGAAATTGTATTACCAGAGTGAACACAAAAAGATGTTGGCTATTTCTGTTTTTATATGACGTTATCTACGTAATAATACAAAGGAAATAAGACTATAAAAATACTGGATAACTTTCAGTCAAAATTCAGAAAATATCTTAATATATAAGGATAGTCGTTACTTTTAATATTATGTTTTCTGAAACATCCTCCATTTTATGTACGCTTTAGTGTAATCGGAACTAAAAACTGCCAGAAATGACTTCAGAGCTTTGATTCTCTTAAACTTATCTAATCGATTACATTCCAGCCGTTGACTCAGTGAATAAATGGGATGCGTCACTACTTGTTCGTTTTCGAGAGCTGCTTTAAGATACTGACGTCTGAGTCAAGCATGCGCAGAAAATAGAATAAAGAATTAAGGGAAAGTCAACTGAATCAGTTTTGTTACTTGATGTGATTTCTGATACTAGTTTGTTTTTATGCGCAATTCCCTTTGATTTATATAGACACCAAATATCCGTTGATGTTAACAATTACCGAAACTTTTACGCTGAAAGTTATTTGATAGACAAAAAAAAAGGTAATTTTGTGACTGAATATTAAATATATGTGAAACACACACACACACATATATATATATATATATATATATATATATATTCAAGTGAATAAGGAACGAAGGAAAATTGACAACGTTCAAAACATTAATTTAAAACAATGGTCGATATAAAATAGAGCTGTGAATATTTATTATAAATTATACTTTAGAACATGTACAAATTATCATCTACAAAGTAGACATTTTGTTTCGACATTGAAAAGACAATATCTCATTAAGTAGTGTGGAAAGGAATAGAAAATCTTTGACGAATTGTGTGAGAGACGTAGGTAGGGCGGGAGATGGGAAAGGTAAGTTGTCAGAATTTGAACGATAAAAGGGAAGAGGTAAGGGATATTTGATTAATGAACGTGTTGACAGACATAACAGAAGATAAGGTATGGTCCTTTTATTGGGAGTTTTTGGGGTTTAATAAAAGGAGAAAATAAGGAAATGTAAGGATGTGCGTTGTGGTACAGTGGATATCGGCTCGGAACGAGAAACCGGGGAGCCGAGTTCGAATTCCATTTGAATCCATTGTATTCACTTAAGCGCAAATACCCTTGCGAAATGTATTAATCCGTCTCTTCCTTCCAGTTATGGGTTAAATAACAGGACATATTGGGTTCTATAGCCTTGGTCAGCAACCAGTTTACCGCAGAAAGCAATGACAACCTACTGCGGAATAATCTTCTGCCCAGTCAGTAATGTCTTCTTCGAGACATGATCGCCCAAGCGTGCATCACGTATGGCACTTAACTGACTGATGTGGAGTGGAGAGGAGTAGGAGTGGGTGCGATAAAGTGAGAATAGTGATTGCTATTTGGTGAACATATCTTTATTAGTGAATAATACGACTACCAATATTTGTGTATTTAAACTTAGATTTTATAAATTATCTATTTTTGTATATTTAATCTTAATTTAACATTTAGGAAACCTATTTTTTATATAAAACTTTAAATCAGATCAGTTTGTGGTATAAAATATATAGTGTTGAGTAGTTACGATGCTTCGTAACAAGATTTTTGCTTTTCTGTGGTTTACTGATAAAAAATACATTTTGTTAAGCAGCATTATTTTCATAAACTGTGAGATATCAAGATAAAACATTAATATGGAGAAGTCGGCATGACTCTGCTCAGTCAAATGAGAAGCTACTCTCTCTCTCTCTCTATATATATATATATATATATATATATATTAGCGGCCATAATTATTAGGCGACACCAGTGTTTAAAAAAGATGATGCATTTCATACCATATTTTATTTATTGCCAAGGGAATTGTAAATGAAAATAGAAAGGTTCTTTTGTTAATACTGCTCAATAACATATGCATCAAATGAATTAACAAATATTTAATAATTACCTCTATTGCAGTTTGCACCATTAAAGAATGAAGAAAATTTTGGGTGATTCGTACGAGTGCATCTTTGCTTCCTTGCCTTGTAAAATTTTACAATTAAAAAAAGAACCATTCTATTTTCATTTAGAATTATTCACTTGGCAATAAATACTAAAAATCGTATGAAATACATTTCTTTTAAAAAAAACTGGGATGGCCTAATAATTATGGCCGGTAGTGTCTCTCTCTATCTATTTATCTAATATATATATATATGTATGTGTGTGTGTGTGTGTTTTTATTAAAACAAATTTTAATAAAATAAACTGAAACTGTCTGTGTATCTGATATGTTTATAGTATTTTTCGAATTATACAATAAGGTGCTACACATCAACAAAAGAATTGTGTATGATCTACCGAAAAGATCATGATTTGGTTGTTTAACTTCAAGTAATTTCGACTGACTCAGTCATTATCAAGAACAAGGTGCTGTCAGTGTGATAAAAAATTCTGTTGGCTATATCCTGGGTTGTTTGGTGGGAACATCGGCCTTCTGTCCTGCAGTTTTTCGATAGGTCCTGATAGTACTGAATTTAACGATCACCCACCTCTCGCAAACATTGTCTTCGTCCTTAAGATATCGCAATGTTTCCAGCGCGCTGAAATCGGCATTCAGCTCTCAATATACTGATCCTAATCCGCCATTTCGCGCTGACGAGATGATCGAAACGCTCTCCCTTTTAAGAATAGACAACAGGATTGAACCTCCCAGAACTGTCCTGTCGCACACAGAAAAAGCATTATCCATCGCTTAAATCTGACCATTTTCCCTGCTCACTATTCAGAAAAGTCCACCAAACATCGATGAATGTTACCAGGCTGCATCTGAGCTGTAAACTGTCAAAATGTGTAGGATATTGTCGGGAAACATTCAATCTTTTCTTACATCCACACCTAACGTCCTACTGCAGCACAAAATAAATCCTTGAGGTTCATTTTAAACTAATGACGGAAACTCGATTAAACAAACAAAAACTACTCAGCCCCTTCGTAATTGGTCAGTTTCGTACTTGACTGACACTAAAACATTAACAGGTAGAAAACAGCTTGGCAACAAGAGAGGATCGGGCATAAAAAGCAGCCAGAACTAAATATCCGTGGTAGTTATCTTGTTATTCGCTACCGGCACTAGAAGAGAGACTTCTAGAAAGTTGTTAATGTGAGAGAGAAAGAGTTGAAATTTAAGATTTTAAAAAATCGGTACAAGCACACACCAAATATGAAAGTATATTTAATTAGTTTTTTTTTTTTTTTATTCAACTTAAGCGAAGCCACTGTTAGCACTCACTGAGGGATATTGCAAGCTACTGGAAATAACATTGTCATACAAAGACTTGAATAAACAAAGAAACAAAACATCGGTTAGATTCAGGCAAAGTAGTTCAAAATAGATAAACATAAAAAAATAATTAATTTTTATTTTTATTAATTGCATTTTCTTTTATACAGTCAAGTTCATACGAGGGCTCTGGGGCACTTGAGGTGGTGAGGATTACACAAGAGGCACAGTTTCATGTGGATGTGTGGGGAAAGTAACGGTTAATCCTAGATTTAAAACAGGTTAAGAAAAATTGTTTGTACTAATCGAGAAAACATCCTCTTGGGAGTCGGTTCCAGAGAGCAGTTGTCAGTAAGAAGCAGGTCGAGTCTAATGTACTTCTCCCCAATTCAACACGAAAGCAATGTAGGTGATTCTCTACATTACAATCTGCGTAGCATGGCGGGTCCTAGCCGTGAAAGTTAGAACTGGTGGAATAATTAGTCAGAGTAATTTCCATGAAAGTGTTGAGGCTTGCCGCTTGCGATATGTCGTTTATTTACTTAGCCACATTGATATGTAGTATTTAACTTAAGGATGGCGCATTGCGATTCGAAAAAAATTTGAAAAATCACTGCCTTAAAGAAATTGTAACAATCGCCAGCCATTTATAAAAGCTTTATTTTGCTTAATTTGAAAATAATTTTTACTTTATTATTAATTTAAAATTTTAAAAAGAAAAAATATTGAGATGGGGGGAAAAAGGTTTGAGACTTCGGTTAAAAGAAAATTATAGGCAACTATGATTTAGTTAGAAGATAAATAGTTGTTCTTGTCAAATTATCAGGGTGACATCTTTGATTTAGAGTTGTCATATGAAGAATTAAGATTTATTTGCATTTTTGTGGACATTTCACGGCACATGGCGCATTGTACGCTGCCATCTTTGAATACCCAGAATGCTTTTCGTCAATTTGACGTCATTCAATTGCCTTCATTGGAGAAGAAAAATGCTCGTCAATTACATTGACTCTTGTAGATTTGGACAAGTTCCAATTCGTCACTATACTTGCCAACGTTTAATTTTATTATGAGTGCTGGGAAAAAATCAAAATCTCATTTTTTTTTATTATCTTTCTTTATTTTGAGAGGATATGTTTAAAAAAACAGTAAAAAAAAGCAAGAAATAAATGAACACAGATAGAAACTGAACTGAACATAAAAACTAAACTGAAATAAACACAGTAACAATACAACAAAAAACTTTCTACGCAGCAGCGACAAAAAATTGTTGTTCAAATTTAAATTCAACTGGAAATAATTTTAAAAAGTATCAAAACTTGTGTTCTTTTTGAATTTAGATAAGAATTATACACGACAAAGGATATTTTAACCCTCTAGGGCCATTCGTATCATATTTGATACAGTATTTCCCTATAAGGAAACATTTGGTATTCATTGACTGAGCAGTCAGTACTGCTTTCATTTGAAATTTATAAAACATTTCTCTTAAAAAATTTTTCAGGAAAATATTTCTTTTAAGGCTTGTTTTCATACTGTATCAAATTATACGAATGGCCCTAGAGGGTTAAAGTCGTTTAAATAAAAAAAAAACAATAGTTTTAAAAAGACAATGTTACGACGATATGATCATCAATTCTTGGATATATAGTTTAAAAAATGCAAAAACAATACGTTTAAGACGCGAATTAATTAAATAATTATGGACTATTGATATTAGTAATAATAATAAATTGATCTCAAAACAATATGATTATGATTTAACGCAACAACCAGTATTTATGATCTAAATTTGAAATAAGGCTACTGCCTGACTGACGGCTGCTGGGTAAAAATTGAACGACAGCTTTTTAGGAAAACAGACATTTTTAGGAGTGGCGTGTAGATTGTTTACAAATTTATAGGCCATTTTCTTTCTTTTTTAAAGCCTCGTATGATAAATTACACAGTAAATAATAATAAAACAGATCTTAAAACATCGTCTCTTTATAATATTTACTTTTAAGTGCAAGAAAAGCTGCTGAAGTAGAATTTGCGTTTACATTTTATTGATTTCACAGTAAAAGGATTTGACCTAGTTGCTAATCTTGTGGCTCGAGTAAATTTAAATATATAGGGGGCACCAGTGAGCTAAGTTCATCGGAGCAGAAATCGTGAAAGTATTTGTAGAAGAAACACGAGAAAGTCACATTGAGCCGGTGAAAAAGTGACTGTATCTGAGCTGCTAAGTCGGGATCGATCATATTACAGATTTGTCAAGGATTTGTTGGATTTTGTCAAGGACCTCTAGGTGGATAGCAGGAGCACCAGAGCAGATATGGGAGCAGTATTCAATGCACGGCCGGATGGTAGATTTATATATGTGCAGGATTGTTTCAGGCGGTAACACTTTCTGGCCCTACACAGAGAATCGACCTTCTTAGGAGCGGATTTATCTATGGATTCTATATAGTCATTTCACTTGAGGTTTGTTGTTAGTTAACCCGACGAGGCACAGTGTTTTGCTTTCAGAGAGAGTAGCCCGATCCATGGTAATGGGAGTGTCGGAGCGATTGTCTGTGATGGTAGATAGCTTCGTTTTGGAAGCATTTTTATATACATGACTACAAAACATTTTTCAAAAAATTATTGAATATATAATACCTAAATTAACATGAAACTAAAACTAATATAATAATAATGTTATTAAAACAAAAAATACTCACTTCAGTTTATTACATCACTCAGTATCTTTCATAATTTATAAGGCATTAAATTACGTCACTTAAAATCTTTCATAATTTATTAGGCATTAAATTACGTCACTTAGAATCTTTCAAAATGTATTAGGCATTAAATTACGTCACTTAGAATCTTTCATAATTTATTAGGCATTAAATTACGTCACTTAGAATCTTTCAAAACTTATCTTGATTTTCAGCCTGAGGTACCCAAACGATACTTTTGATCAGAGGTCGAAACGCTTTGGCGAAGATAACTTTTTCTTTTGTTATTATTCATATTCTCTTTCTACAGATATATTTTTAGTTATATCTTAATTATTACGCACGTTTGCATGTATACACACGCACATCGTCTTAGATGTCCTCGTGGAGTCTCTTAATAATGCTTTCATTAATTCACTACGTACTCCTGTCACCTTAATTTTACTAGTCAATGTTCTCTTAGATATAAAATTGGTGTTATTAAAAATATCCTCAAGAGAGCGCACAAAAATTCATCTTCTCGTTTGCTTTTCTTCAAAGAACGCCATAACTCGAAACGAACACTTTTCAACTTTCAACAACGGATTTCGAAATTATTTGGTTGACTATCACAACTACTAACTTGACTAATAACAATAAACACACGAATAATGACAATGTTTTCTACAAACACAAAATGCATAGCAATTATAAACAGGACGAATCCTTACTTCGAAACATCATCCAAAAATACGCAACTATCTTCGACTTTAAATAAATAAATAAATCATCTATCATGCAAAATCTAAAACGGCTAACCTCATCATCAAAAATAGCGAAGACCCAAACTACAACGAACCAATATTATTTACCAATTTACATGTTTTTGAAGAACTGTGTTCTTGATACACTCTAATTTCGCAAATATTTATATTGAAATGTGGGGACCTAGTTAATGTTTTTGTTCGGCCTTGTGTTAGAATTAATCGAACCCCCCTACGGCTTAGAATTTTTATGTTGAATAATATTCATCAGAAGGGTTTTTATTAGGTTAGTCGTCGGCAGGTTGGAATATGTAGAATTAGTTCAGAAGAGTGGAATAATAAAATATACACTTTGAATGCTAAAATAGAAATTTATTAAAAGAAGGTTGTAGTTGTAGAAATTAGTTCAATTATAAAACTTAAAAATTTTACTCATAAACTATAAAATTTATGAGTAGAATTCGCGTTCAATGATGGGGTTGAGCTATTAAAGAGTTCGTACAAAATGTTTGTAGTAGTAATTGTTGAGATAGATAAGGAGAGAGAGAGAGGACAATGTTCGAGTCACTTGAAGTTGAGTTACATCTTAGATGCGTGTCAGCAACCCGCTTCCTCTAACTGACCGTGACCGGTTAGAGAACATCCTTAAATATTCAATCCAGTCACGTGGGGTGGCTCAGAAACGATTTTTTCTTTATCTATGGAACAACCGTTTCTCTGGCGTATTCTTGAATTTTGCGATTTGATGACCAATCAGGATCCAGAGTTCCGCTACAATATCAGCCATGCAACTCCGAAACTGACTACATCTATCTGAACAGAGCTCAATCTGATACTATTTAAAGACACGGAAACCTATCAAATCCTACCATGCGCAACATACTTGTTGACAACACAAATATCGTAGCATCAACCACATGAAAAGAAAAGTCTTAAAATAACAGAAGCATTATTAATAAAAAAAAGAAAAATCCAAGACTAATATGAACAACACACTCGCTATCAACATGATTACCGTATTCGGTACATAACACATACCATTACTCCACATTATACATAACAAAACATATTCTATTACACGTAAAATAACATTATTCCTCGAAAAAGGTTTAAAAGTATAGCCAAAAGCGATCAGATAAATAAAACATTCGGTAAGTTTTTACATACTATATGTCAACAAAACATGAGATTACATAAAAAATAACATAAAAAGCTTCACCATTATACCTTGTCTGTCATTTTAATGAAACTTATATAAAAGATTGCTGCCCAAATATATATATATATATATATATATATTGTAACTAAGTTGTTGAACTCGTAGGTTTATTAACCTTTTGTTCATGCATTTACTTTTATAAAGAGTGCTCGATACAAATGTAGAGCGTTATACTAGAACCTGCAACTCACTTAATGACATCTGCCCTTTATGTCTAAGTGAAAAACTACACATTCTTCAGTATCCTAATAGCAACGATTTATTAAACCGTAGAGACGAATTAGCAGTAATATGCAAACATCGCAAATATTTCTCGCTAAAATTTAAGTAAACAAAAAAACATCCCAACCAGAACCCCACCAAAAAACACAAAAAAATACACACAACCAACCCTATAAATAAACAGAAAAAGAAAACAAACCCCATACAATACCAACAAAAAATAATGCAGTTGCAGCAGAATAGTAGATAAATAAATAAAAAAAATATATTTTATATTTATAAAATGTTTTATAAGGGATAGATTTTATAAAAGAAATATATTTCTTAAATATTGTAAAATATTATATTTTATAATATAAAATAGTTTAAATATTATAGAATATTATAAAGTATTTTTTGTGAAAGATATATATATTGAATAAAACAAAAAAGCACACACCATAATACAAAATAACATAAATTAAGAAGAAACCAACCCCCCAAAACAAAACACCTATCAACCCCTAAATCAAATAACAACAGGCAAGGCTCCAGAAGCCTCAGCCCTCACAAGATTAATAGATTAACTTATCCTGGACCCAGCCACAAACAAACACTTAATCCTAAGACCTTAAAAAGGTCAACAGAACTCAAAATACGGACCAACCCCTCTAACACCCAAAGAACACAAATCCAACACAAATAAACTGGCTTTTCAACTAGATAATTCTCATTTCTAAAAAAATCACCTGAGGATGAAGCCAACAACATAATGGGCTGGCTTCGAAACATGAAAATTTTTGTGTAGTGATACTATGAATTTATAAAAACATTGTAACAACCATTACAGAATATATATATATATATATATATATATATAAAGAAAGATTTTAGATATTCTACAATATCATGGGTAATAAGTATTTCGCTGACCTGCCGGTTCATCAAACCCAAATGATACAACAGTTAATCTTCAAAATATTCCCGAAAAAATCATTACACACAGACGATCACGTGTCAGCAGGTTGGTGAAATAGGTATTACCCATAAAATTGTAGAATATCTAAAAATATTACTGTTAAATCAAATAAATTAATTTAACATTGAGTTCTTTTGAGTTCATTACTGTCGGAATTTAACTGGTTCATATACCAAGTATTCTACGTTTTATGTGTATATATATATATATATATATATATATATATATATATATATATATATATTGTAGTAGTTGTTACAATGGCTTATAAATTCATATTATCACTACACAAAAATTTTCGCATTTCGAAGCTACCTTTTTTAGGTGCTTCTCATCGGGTGAGGAAGTTTGGAATCCAAACTTCATCTGATGAGAAGCACCTAAAAAAGGTAGCTTCGAAACGCGAAAATTTTTGTGTAGTGATAATGAATTTATAAGCCATTGTAACAACTATTACAATATAACGCTCTACGTTTGTATCGAGCACTCTTTATTAAAGTAAATGCATGAACAGCAGCTTAAAAAACATACGAGTTTCACAATTTTTTACAAGTATGTATGTATGTATGTATGTATGTATATATATATATATATATATATATGTATGTATGTATCCAAACCGTGGTTGATTCAGTATTTCACGATTCATCACTCCCCAGGGCACAGACATAAGTGATTGTATTATTACAGAATATGTTCTTTTATAAACTTATTATATTCACTAACAAAATTTTAAAATTTTCTGAACTTACTGCGTGGCATCGCTACAAAATTGATAACGAAAATATAAAAACTGGTACGCCATCATGAATTTAAACTAAACATCTTCTCCAAATTACTGTACAGTTATTTGCAAGTGCAATCCATTCCACTTAGAATCTGGATCTTTACTTATATATTACCAAGTGAGTTCAATTCACGAAAAATATCTTGCTGAGTATCGTATTGGTAAATGGGACGTTTGAAGTCTATGAAGACTTGCCTTGTAGAAGCAGACACGATAATATTCGTCACACGATAGGGTCACGAGGAATGGTATTTAAACGCAAAAAACAGAAACAGCCGACAGTCCTATACTCACCATTTTTATATATATATATATTTGCTGAAATAACTCATTTACAAATGAAAAATATTCAGAAGTTCTATAATATAATTGTATTGAACATTCTTTTAATATAATTGTGTAATGATCTAATTTAATTATGACCAAATTAGAATTAGAGCACTCTAGCTATTGGGCACGTATAATGATAATATATGCGCTAAAAAGTCTGCCTACTTCCACCGAACGCCCATAGCCCAGAGGTAGTCGCCGACTGACGCCAAT
Organism: Ascarosepion bandense; assembly: GCA_037127315.1. Lineage (NCBI taxonomy): Eukaryota > Metazoa > Mollusca > Cephalopoda > Sepiida > Sepiidae > Ascarosepion > Ascarosepion bandense. The sequence goes on from JBBBDQ010001531.1 coordinate 726,428, forward strand.
TCGGTCCGGTTTCAATCCGGTTAAAAAGCAATCGGAATCTAACCGTACTGATGAGCTGTGATACGGCGAAACAGATCTGTCTGCGTATGACTATATATATATATATATATATATATTATATAATCAAATCCGTAAACGGCGAGTTTATTCTAATACAGTAAAGCTCAATGCATTCTATCCACATAGAAAATCCAGTATATACTATCCAATTAATCTTTCGTGCACGTCTTAGAACATTAAAAAGAAAAGCCGTGAAGAGAACCTTCATGACCCAGAAAAAGTTCCCTCCTCCATGCCTTGACATTTATTAACTTCAGAGAGAAAAAACGTTTCTGGGCCATGTTGTTTGACTTCCTGTTTTTTTTTTATAGTCGGGTAAAATTAAACCATTTTTACTTTGCTTACTGATGAAACCAGGTACTGAAAAAACTTAGCAATCAAAATAAATTATAGTTTATAACCTGACAGTTTTTGATAGTGCTTTGAGTTTTTTGTCTTATATATATATTAAAAGTACATGATTTTTCACATCCAACATTGCCTGATGACAAGATCCTATCTCGAAACAGAAATTTCCGTATCTCAATATACTTTTAATTTTAATTATGATTTTATGCTCTACAATATTTATTGTATTGAGCACTCTTTATAAAAAAAATGACAGGGAAATCAAAATCGTAAAACCTTGGGTCCTCTTTACTTGGAGATATATATATGTTTCATTAAATAATATAGACAATTTTGTTTTATTTTATGTATATTTTTTTTAATATCGTTTGATAAGCTTAAAAGCATTATCGTTAAAAGAGGAACGAAAATCACAATATTGATACATGTTTTATTTAATCCTTCGGCTTACATCAGTCATTATCAAAGATGACAATAGTGTTGGTTGTAATGGGCAGTTCGCGGGCGAATGATAGTAGTAGTCGTCTGTTTTGTTTGTGTGAAGGATTGGCGAACAGTTGCGTGCATGCTATTATATCTATAATATTCCTAAATTTAAACATTAAACAAAGAAAATATTACACTGTATTTAGAAAAGAAAATGTCCGATATTTTTTCCTATGGTGTCTCGTTATACTAAATTCTGACACATCTGACTTTAATATCGAATAGTACGGAGATTTATGTTGGTCTTTCTGGATATTTTGAGAGCCAACAAAAGAACTGTTTATAAATTTCAGACATTCAGCGGTCAGCATACGCTCGTATTGCAAGACTTGCATATAAGCCAAAAATAATTACGATAATTGATCTTCGACATCGATATATGCAGATATCGAGTACGTTTATTTTTAAGATCTCAGAACAATAAAACTATTTTTCCTCGATAAATTATAGGTAATTGCATCAATATTTGACGCCACTCTAAATAGCGGAAGTGGAAAATTCAAATTAATTCTCTTCTCTCTCTCTTTCTGTCTCTCTTTCTGTGTGTGTGAGTGTCTCTCTTTCTGTGTGTGTGAGTGTCTCTCTCTTATCTGTGTGTGTGAGTGTCTCTCTCTTATCTGTGTGTCTGAGTGTCTCTCTTCTTATCTGTGTGTCTGTGTCTCTCTCTTATCTGTGTGTCTGTGTCTCTCTCTTTATCTGTGTGTCTGTGTCTCTCTCTTATCTGTGTGTCTGTGTCTCTCTTTATCTGTGTGTCTTATCTGTGTGCGTGTCTGTCTGTCTGCGTCTCTGTCTGTGCGTGTCTGTCTGTCTGTGTGCGTGTCTGTCTGTGTGCGTGTCTGTCTGTGTGCGTGTCTGTCTGTGTGCGTGTCTGTCTGTCTGTGTGCGTGTCTGTCTGTCTGTGTGCGTGTCTGTCTGTCTGTGTGCGTGTCTGTCTGTCTGTGTGCGTGTCTGTCTGTCTGTGTGCGTGTCTGTCTGTCTGTGTGCGTGTGTCTGTCTGTCTGTGTGTGCGTCTGTCTGTCTGTCTGTGTGCGTGTGTCTGTCTGTCTGTGTGCGTGTGTCTGTCTGTCTGTCTGTCTGTGTGCGTGTGTGTCTGTCTGTCTGTCTGTGTGCGTGTGTCTGTCTGTCTGTCTGTGTCGTGTGTCTGTCTGTCTGTCTGTCTGTGTGCGTGTGTCTGTCTGTCTGTCTGTGTGTGTGTGTCTGTCTGTCTGTCTGTGTGCGTGTGTCTGTCTGTCTGTCTGTGTGCGTGTGTCTGTCTGTCTGTCTGTGTGCGTGTGTCTGTCTGTCTGTCTGTCTGTGCGTGTGTCTGTCTGTCTGTCTGTGTGCGTGTGTCTGTCTGTCTGTCTGTGTGCGTGTGTCTGTCTGTCTGTCTGTGCGTGTGTCTGTCTGTCTGTCTGTGTGCGTGTGTCTGTCTGTCTGCGTGCGTGTGTCTGTCTGTCTGTGTGCGTGTGTCTGTCTGTCTGTGTGCGTGTGTCTGTCTGTCTGTGTGCGTGTGTCTGTCTGTCTGTCTGTGTGCGTGTGTCTGTCTGTCTGTCTGTGTGCGTGTGTCTGTCTGTCTGTCTGTGTGCGTGTGTCTGTCTGTCTGTGTGCGTGTGTCTGTCTGTCTGTCTGTGTGCGTGTGTCTGTCTGTCTGTCTGTGTGCGTCTGTCTGTCTGTCTGTCTGCGTGTCTGTCTGTCTGTCTGTGTGCGTGTGTCTGTCTGTCTGTCTGTGTGCGTGTGTCTGTCTGTCTGTCTGTGTGCGTGTGTCTGTCTGTCTGTCTGTGTGCGTGTGTCTGTCTGTCTGTCTGTGTGTGTGTCTGTCTGTCTGTCTGTGTGTGTGTCTGTCTGTCTGTCTGTGTGCGTGTGTCTGTCTGTCTGTCTGTGTGCGTGTGTCTGTCTGTGTGTCTGTGTGCATGTGTCTGTCTGTGTGTCTCTCTCTGCGTGTCTCTGTCTCTGTCTCTTTTTTACACACATACTCATGCACATATAAACACACACATACAGCATATATATGATGCGATGGATGAACTGTCGTCTAAATAACCCCAAAATTAAATCACTGGCATCTCATTTACCAAAATTGCAAAAAATATCTTGACATTCTAAAGATTAAATTTCTTTAATAAAATTTCTATTGGCTTCAAGGATGGTCTTCAGGCGACTTCAGAAACTCCTGCATTTGTTCTAGACTTTCTAGACTTTCTCTTCGATTAATTTTGCTAAAATTCCTGCCTTCAGTCCATACTTGCTGTTACAAGGAGTTCTGTCGATTTCTCGCTCAACTGCGTCCTACACGTAATAATCAAGGGGGGTTGCAGTCTGGGGAGTTAGGGGGCCAGATGGAAGGGGTGATGTGGTCGTATAAATTGACTGACCTTCATGATTTGGTTCTCCTGCGAATACCAACGTGTACAGCAAGCCATTTTCAAACTTCTGACTGAGTGAATTGCCTCATATTGCTCTTGTCACAGACAGTGCCAGGTAGAACCTACTATACCCCGGAATTGTCAAAAGCAAAAGCAAACCATGAACGAGCTTAAGCGAAATTAGTTATAAAATGGCGACAATTTACCCATCGGATACTCTCTCTCTCTCTCTTATATAGTCTAGTCGCAAGATAATAAAAACTTACATTCTAACTGCTAATGTTAAATCTGTCTAGAAATCAAAGACTCTCATTAATCAACCATTTTAACTACCCACACCAGTTTCTTCAAAATTCTAACGGTCAATCCCCAAAACTTATTCCCTTATCACTAACCCCCACCAACATCACATACAACTGACCAAATATAAGAAAAGAGGAGTTCCATTCCTGTCCACACCGCCCGATGAGACATTGTAATTTCAATGTCAAAACAAATGTGCTATTTGTAGTGGATATATAAAAAAGATTCTGTTCATGTTCTAAAGTATAATTTATATATATATATATATATATATATATATATATAATGAACCCTTTTATATCAGTGCATGATTTCTATGAACATTTATTCTAGCATTCCCCCGAAAATGCGAAGATGGAGTAAATGAAATTCCCCACGCCATTCTGACAACGTTTAGTGCTTGACAACTCGCATATCAGTCACTTGAGCGGCATATGTGATACACGCTTGGGCGATCATGTTTTGAAAGAGACATGACTGACTGGGCAAAATATTTTCCCACAGTAGGTTGCCATTACTTTCTACGGTAGACTGGCTGCTATCCAAGGCTAGAAAGTTCCATCTGTCCTGCTATTTAATCCAGTTTGCGCGTAAGCGAATGAAACTGGAATTAAAATTCGGTACTCCGATCTCTCGTTCCATACCGATATCCAATGCACCACAACGCACATCTTTGTATTTATTTGATCGAAAACAGAATGAAATATGAATATTTTACAGTGTCAGTATATATTTCTGAGAAGGGGTATTGCAACTATTTACGCAATTTATATTGTTTTCATTATTGTCATATTCACAAAGTTTCGGGCGTTGTACGCTCCGGGCTTCTTCAGGTGATATACGTTGAAATTCTAACAGGACGGATTATTTCGTTCACTGGGAGAGTGGATAAAAGCGTTGGTTGAAGGAATCCAGTGACCCAAATTGTTGCGAGAAAAACTAGAGGAAAATAAAAACTTGGAGATGGAGAGTTACTAAAGGGAAGCAACTGAAACTGCGATATCCAGCATGGAACTTTAACAGTCTAGACCGTTGTGTGAAATAAGTGGTTCGGTTAAAAATTCCAGTGGTTTTAAATTTAGCATACAACGGCCAAAACGCCAAGAATATGACAAAGATGAGAACAATAGTCCGAGCAATACAATAAAATTTAAGCCTACAAATTTTTTCGATGAAATTTAACGAAATTATATATATATATATATATATATATATGAAATAGGGTTTGTTTCAACGAGAGAAATTGGTATAGAAGAAAAAAGTGCGAGAAGCCGATATGTGAAGTCACAAGTTTATTCTCCTGAAGAGTCAACTTTAAACTCGAACCCGTGTCGCGACACAAATACCATTATGGACACTTAATATATCATGCAAAAAGCAAGTAAAAATAATAAATTCTGCACTTTAAACAAAACGTTCTTATGTTCTTGCACTTTTTTCTTTATATATATATATATATATATATATATATATAAAGGGATGTATTAAAATACTTTTACAAATTTTGAAGCGGTTTTTTTTTCTCATGCCAATATATAGAACAAATATAAATATATGTCCTCAAATCTTTAGTTCTTTTTTTCTTTTTAGCTATTAAGTTCAAATAAAGTTAAGATTTTTACCTGCTTCTGCACAAATGGTAATGGATTTGTATCAAATAGCGTTTCCGGACCGAAAGCAGCCGAGTCTTCTAACCTTTAATGCTGTTGTTGAGACAGGGTCAGCGGCACCAGAAACTATGGATCTAAGACTTGCAGGAATATGTTTATACCAACTTTTGACTTTCGTCCTTGTTTTGATGTGAGGAACCCGGTCGAAAGTCTGTAACAATATTTTTGACACCCCCCGTAAATATATATATATATATATATATTAAACGATAATATTATTGAATACTAACAATGCAGCGTAAATTAATTCGGTATAGTTAAAGATTTTTATGTTGTGACATCTTTGCGTATGTTCGTATATGTAAATTTGTTCTAGTAGTCATAATTCTATGATCAAAGTTGATAGCAGTAATATCTTTTTTCAATTTTCAGCTTCATTTTATTTCAGTAACCCTGTTTCTGAAGAGATTTTAATTAGATTTTCTCAATAAAATAAAATAAAGCATTCACGAAAAGAGCACTGTAATTATTAATATATTACAGTTAAATTAAATAAAATTTCATAAGGTCCTATTTTTACTTCTCAAAGAATAAATGCCATTTCTTTCTCATAAGTATCTAAGATAATTTTCTAAAATTTTTGTGATTAGTTATTTAGTATTTATTAAGTCCAACATAATGCCTAGCCAAAACGAACATCTAAGAATGATAAGAACGGATTCATTTAACAAGTGGTTGGTATTTTAATGCATTTGCATAGTTACATCAATGTCTTAATGATTTAATTTGGTAAATATTTTTTATTTTTATTTTGTGCTATAAATATACTTTTTCAAAATTAGCTCCTTCCTTGTCAGTGGGATGGATTCAGTGATGAATATTAATAACACGATTCAAATAAATTCAGTCATGAATATTAATGACACGATTCTCTCTTTTTCTTTTTTTTCTTTCTTTATTTGTTCATTTTCCTATGTCTCTCACTCCCTCATTTCCGTTTCTGTTTTAAAATTCTGATTCCTGGTTTTTGACATCGAAATGAACCTTTAGGGACTATGGAGTTATTTCTGTCATGAGGTAGACCGAACTTTTATCATTACAACTATTTACTATGTTCAATACAAAAGTAAACGCTAAGAATTTATTAGTAATTTTTTGACATTCACACACACACAATAAACATTATGGAAATAGTCTATACTGTTTTACTGGTACAAAACCAAAAAAAAAAAATCGTAATTACTCATATATTCAGTCCATGGTATTCTCACCATCCTTCTGTAAAACTATATTTCTCTAGCCATAAAAACGTTTCTTCATCTCTGAGATTGTCCAGCATTAACAACCTGATAGGAGGACCGTCTTTGCATAACAGTCAAGTACTATTTTCTTTTCAAGTTAGCGTCAATAGCAAATGAATGTATGAGAATCGGATATTATCTGCCGAGTATTGAAGAGAACATGGGTTACTTTTTTAACAGACATCGTTGTAAAAATTTTCAAAGTTAGAAGAGAAAAAAAAACGAAAGGCCTTTACAACAAAATGATTTAATATCAAAAGCACAGGATGCTTTGAATCAATATGCTCTCATATCTCTACAATAATGAACATGCAGCCATCTTTGATGCATTAGTATATATATTTTTTCATTTACATACAAGCCTGTTTCAGTGTGGCTAGACACATCCACTTGCTTCTGGCCAGGATCGAAACTAAACCGATTTGGTGTCAGTCGGAGTTGCTACCCCATAAGCGTATGGAATCAGAAGGGAAATTTTAGCGTGTTATATATAAACGGTGTATACACATGCCAGTCACAGAAATAATTCAATTCATTGCTAAAGAGTAATGCATGAATCGAGAAAGTGGCAACTGATATATATATATATATATATATATAAATAAATCTTTACACCCCAAGCAATGTAGGATTGATACTGGTGCCTAGGGGGTTACAGCGAGAGAGAGAAAAATCAGTATGCAGAATACGCCGAGGCAATGATGTTGGTAGGTGGATAATATTTAGGGAATTGAATGTGATATGGACAGATTGATGTCAATTGACGTTGCATTTAAACTTTTGGAGATTGTAGCTATCAGGGAAGCAAGTATATAGAAAGGTGTTCCACTCACGGGAAGTGTGAGAAAAGAAACTCATAGAGTAGAAGGTACGGTCATATTTAACTTTTTTGACAGTAAAATGACGGAACCAAAGGTGGGACCTTGATGCAGGAATAAATTCATGGGGTCTGGGCACCGGGGAAAAAGCCCGTCAGAGCAGAAGACGTGAAAATATTTGTAGAAAAGACAAACGGAAGCCACATAACGTCGATATAAAAGTGACTGAAATCAGGATTTATTTATGTTGCAAATTTTTCTTTGGATTTTGTCGAGAACCTCGAAATGAATAACAGGAGTACCCTTCCAGTCCACAAACGAAATAAAGTACTTATATTCTATACAAATGCATAGTTACATTCTTAGGAACATTAATATACGAACATATATATATATATATATATATATATATACGTTGATAAAATATTTGTATAAGCATACATACGGGATGGCGTTGGTAATTTAGAGCAATTTCACAAAACCTGATCAAACGACAAAGCATCCGCATGGCTTTGTCGGGCTGGGAAATTTACAGAAGCTTCTTCTATACGGATGTATTTGCCATTTTCTTTGTTTGCTGTAGAGAAAAGTTTCTGTAGTTGTAACCTCCGGTCCTTTTCAGGCGTTTGTTAATCCAATATACCGTCAAAAAGATTCGAGCTCTGAAGCCTTTATTGAATATAAGGATGTATTTGTTCTCGCTTGCTCGTCATGTCGAGAAATATTTAGTCTAGTTCTTGTTAGTTATTGTTGGTTATCCTGTTTTGAATGAGACTAGAACTAGACTACCAAACACAGGGATTGAACTCATTAAATTCTCGGAGCAGGCGTTTATTCTTTGGGAGTTGTCTCTACGGTAACTCCATATCACGGATATTCAGACTTACATATACATTCGAGAATTTCATGAGTTTTCTCTCTCTCTCTAATATATATATATACACACACACACACACACACATCCGCTGTATCACAGCTCATCAGTATGGTCAGACATTCGATTGTTTTTTTTACCCAGGATTGAAACCCGACCGAATTAACGTCGGCGATTCTACCGCTGAGCTATGGGCGCTCGGTAGAAAGTGGCAGACCTTTAGCGTGTGATATACCATGTATTCGTACGCCAATAGTTAGTGTTTTAATTCATTACTGAATAAACGATGCGTGAATGCTAGAGTAGCTATTGTTTTTTGTTTTTTTAAATCTACCATTCTTTCAGAGTGTGAGAGCGTATATATATATATATATATATATATATATATATATATAGGTGTATGTTAAATACTTTTACAAATTTTGGAACGTGTTCCTGACATCCGAAAAAGATAAAATGTCTATATAAACATATATACGAAAGGTCATCTTTGTACAGCAACATATAATAAATATTAATAATGTTCTTCGCTTGCTTCTACACACACATGCACCGGTCGAATGAATTATTAGTGGCATTTTCAAATACTCCCACACGGTGTCGAAAGGTTTTGCGGAACGCCATGACACCTTGATAAAGCGTCTCTCTATTAATAATGCCTGCTGCATAAATCAATTGTTTTAGGTTACCCCCCTCACACACACACATATATATATATATATATATATATATATATATAAACAAATGGAATGAGTTCGAGGAACTGTGCAGATCATTGTTTCATGGTAGATATAAGCCAATGCATCGCTAACAATCTGACTAAAATAGGCTAGTGTCCCATCATACAGAAACCACATGCCTGTTTGCATTAAAAAGTCCCCCGTATTATACCGTCGGGATAACGATCTGCCTACAAATGTTAGTTGCGTAATTTTTTATTTAATCTCTTTCAAATGTTAGCTCATCCGTTAAAAAAAACCTGAACGGACAAACAACGGATCGGGAGTTTTTTTTCTTTTTTTTAAGTAGATCATCGGCAAACGTTCTCCCGTGGTGACTGATGAGATGGCGAAGGACCCTGCATCTGTTGAAAACGATACGTATAAAATGCTGTTCTCGAAGTACCCTCCATGTGGCCAAATAAAATGTACGATATGCTAAGGCCATGGGACGTGTGCTGATACCTGGATTGTTCCCGACAGCCTTTATAATCTGCTCTTCGTGGTCAGTCGTATTAGCGAATCTCGGTCTTCCTTCATCCATAGTCTGTGGTGTCACGGATCATGTTACAGCAACGCGACGATGAACGAAAACAAGATTTGAACGCAACTCTCCGATTCCTCTATACATTACTGTGTCTCTTACGTAAGTGTTTGTGTGTACCTGCATATATATAAGAAAAATTAAGACAGGCACGTTATTTCATGGTAAATCGGGTGGTTAGGCCTATTTCAGGCGAACCATCATCAGCTTCAGTCTTTATTGTAAAAAAGATTCGTGTAAAATCTTTTGTACAATAAATATGGAAGCTGATGATGGTTCGCCTGAAACAGGCCTATACTTATTTACCATGAAATAACATGCCTGTCTTAATTTTTCTTATATTTGCTCTATATACATATATAATTAGAGCTCTCTTAAAGAGTTATCCTACCACTGTATGTACAGGATACTCCTTTGGATTCTTTTATATCTACACCGCATGCTTATATATATATATATATATATATATAGGTTAAATTTTCGCCATTTTATTTTATTTTCAATTTCGCGCATGTGCGTTATGCCTTTTATTTTGTCGACTGCACAGTATAACTGCGTCATCTGGGCACCATTTGTAAGAAAAAAAGAGCACCTTGACGCAATTCACTTCGACATAAATTTTGAAACGGCGTGATGTACTCCTTGGCATTCCCACGGAAGCTCCATTACGAACATTTTTGAATGGTTGGCTATTAATCTGTAGACAATACAAAGAATTTTATAAAGGTTTGGTTGATATATCCAGTCAAGATCTTGTTTAGAGTGATCACTTGGGATAGTAAGTTTATACATCCATTCTTCTTCCCACAAGGAATCAGATTCAACGCTGAGGCCTACATCAAGTACCTGGAGAAATAATGCTGCGCTGGGTCAAGATGGTGATTGCTGGAAGACCCTATATTTGGCAACAGGATTCGACACCAAAAAAGCAGGAGAATCCAGTCATGGCTCTCAGACAATATCAGCGACCATATCACCACCTTATATCTGGCCTTCTAACTACCCAGACTGCAATGCCCGTTGATTATGTGTGAGGCACCGTTGAGCAAAAGACAAACAACATTTCTTGTATCCTCAAATATGAACTGTATGTAAGGATTATGACAGTATTTACTAACTTAAATATGGAGCCCATTCAGAAGATTTGCAGGAGATTCCGAAGTCGTCTGGAGGCCGTGGTTGAATCCAGTAAAGAATTTAAGTAAATTTACTCTTTAGTATTTAAAGATATTTTTCTGTAGTTTTGTTAAATATATACGTTAAAATGAGATGTCAGTGTTATTCATTTTTGCGTAATTTACGCGACAGTTTATTCGTCGCTCCCTGTGTACCTGTGGGCATATAATATATATATATATATATATATATATATATATATATATATAAGAATAAATTTTAGAGCCGACTTGCCCTGACGATCCGTGAGGTGAAACCTAGGTAGGTCTGTTAGCTCTAAGTTAGATTTATTATTTGTTTACTCTACTATTGAACTGAGCGCGTTAGTGTTAGGGTTCTCGTCTCGGGGTTTATTTTCGTTTCAGCGATTATTTTAACGTAGGTTCAAGTACTTAGTTTGTTTATTTTTTATTTCCCCCTTTTTTTCCCCTCCGCGTATATATTTCGTGGGTTTTTTCGAGACGGATTGAAATATATCATAACAATTATTAACATTATTATATATATATATATATATATATACATTCCGACATAAATTGAATTTACTGAAAAATGTTATTTTCGTTGTTTGTTGGAAAGGAAACTGAATTATTCATGACGAATGATTGGAACCGGATCAACCTTTAATTGCGTCACGTTACATTTTCCAATTGAATCGTTGAAGAACTTTTTCTCGCGAAGGATATCAGTTGGTGATTTGGCGGCGTAACAATGCCACTCCTCAAGTTGAAAATTCCTCACAGGAATCGATGATGATGTTTGAATGAAAAGTTCTTGTACATGATTCGTTTTCTCCAGACCTGTCATAGGAAGACTATCACTTGTTCAACTGCCATCAGTTTCGTAACACTCCTTGTCGGGCGAGAAGTACCAACCAATTTAAGAGACCAGACATTTCTCCAGAAAATTCAACGAATAAAATCTCCTAATGTTTATCTGCAATGAAATATAATTCCTTTGTAAAGACGATTTGTTTCAGGATTTATTAAATCTTGGAAAATCTGTCAATTTCCATAAGTTTAAGATTTAAACGCTTTTTTCTCTCTCACTCTCTTTCTCCACAAACAGACACAAGTGTGTCGTATGTGATACATCAGTTCCGCGAGTGACGTGCTTGCAAGTCAACAAGTCCAACAGCAAGGATCTTGGAATTTAGAACAGGAAATCTTGGAAGATAGAAGAAATATTGTTGACATGTTATGCCATAGTCTTTTGTATCTTAGCCGGTCATCATGACAGATTTCTAAATATGATACTATTCTGGCACAAATAGCTCCAGTTATTTATATTTGATTGAAGTTAGTATGAGGCACATTGACAGCTGAGGCTTTACCCTCTAACTTTAAAGCTGAATCACGGCCGTGCAACTGTACTTTGTCTACTGTCAAGCTGGCTACACATGAAGAATTCTGTCATCATTTATCTTAACTTGTCACTAATATATATATATAATGTATTGATGCAGCCGACAGTTATCTTAACACATATGAAAATCTATTCTATTTAATCATGAGCCGTTCTAAACATTGTATTTTGGCTATAATTTCTGGTGAAAATAAAGATAAAAATTGTCCAACATTCAGAATTTTTTATTTCGCTGGTTCTAAACTTTCGGTTTAAATGAGCAATCTTCAGTGTAATTGTAGGAACGTTAACATAAATATATCTATCATGTTATATTTAACTAGATATATATGTTGCATAAAAGTGCTTTTACACACTTTGGTGGTTGCTTCCTCAAAACAAGTACAAAGGACCATATGTCCGCAAATCCTTCGTTTTTGAGCAATTATATATAAAGCTTACAGATGTTGTTAAAAGTAAAGGTATCCAAGATGCAATCCAAAAAGACTTTTACAAACTTTGGGGACTGGTCCCTGACACCAAAACAAGGTCAAATGTTCCAAAATATATAAATATGTCCAAAAGTCCATTGTTGTGCCTCAACGTAGCAACTCATAGCAAATGTTGAAAGTTTTCTCCGCTTCTTTCTACAAAAGTCAGATCATTAACTGATGGAGTCTTTCAAATACTCTCACACGATATTGAATGGTTTTGCAGGACCCCATGACACGTCGATGAAATGTCTATGCATTATTAATGTCTGCTGTCTCAACCAATTGTTTTAGGTGGCCCACAAATAAAAATTCAAAACAACTGAAATTGAGGAAACGTGCAACCATGAAACCGTTTCTTCCCTGTCTATCAATCCATCATAGTAGATGCCAGCTAGTGTATCGCAAACAATTTAACTAAAATGTGCTGGAGCCTCGCCATGCCCGAACTAGATGCGTCTTCGTATTAGCAACGGTACATCCTCTAGTCGGTTTGGAAGTGTTTTTGAATAAAGTTTCTGTAGGCACACATTAATCGTAACTGAAGCTGGTGTCTACTTTGTATTTTACTATGGGGATTCTGATTCGTCCAGAAATGTTAACTGTCAATTTGTTACGCCATCTCTTGCAAATGTTGCCACATCTGTAAACAAGACTGATGGGAGGAACAATGGATCAGCAGTTTGTGCAGTAACCTATCGACAAAAGATCTCCCATGGTGAGAGCTCAGAAGGCGAAAGACCTGCACATAATACCGGAAACAGAAGCTGTTCTTCAAGTACCCGCCATGCTCTACTGTGAGATGTACGAAATGCTTTTGCCACATTATATGTTCTGTTACCTGGATCGTCCCCGACAGCCTGTATGTTCTTCGTGGTCAGTCGTGGCCTTCCTCGATCCGTAGTTTGTGGTACCCCGTATCTTGTCTCAGCTACACGACGATCTACAGCAGCAACGTTTGAGTGACTCGGCTGCTTTCGGTCTGGAAATACGATTTCATACATCCGTGCAGCCTCATGTTTATTGCCATGTATGTAAATATATCTGCCTGCTCATGATATCAATGCTATCTATTGTAATTTTATCTATTGTAAAACGAAAACCTCTTAACTCGCAACTGCAGTCATTAAACCTTGAAGACGGACTAGTCACAAATATAAACGAACGATAAATGTTACCTGCGTATCAGCCTTCTTTTTAAGGTTTATTTAAAGCCAGAAAGTATTTTTATAGAAAGGATTTATAGATTTTTAAGTGAGAATGATTTCCTAACACAAATTGTATTAAACCAAAACTAAAGTATGTGTTGGGAGAAGTGAATACATCTTCCCAAACTTGAATCAGACTAGAAAATGAACTCTGGTCTCTGATTTTCCATTCAGAGCAATTAACCATTACACTATCCGGCACATCAAGCTTACAGCACCTGGTATTTCCAAGGGGTCACTCATCTAAGTACAGACCAGGCTCGACGTTACTTGACTTGACTTTCAACGCGATATGACCGTAAGCCTCTCTAAACAAGGAAAGCGGTAGAAAAATTTAATATTTTAACAATAAATGCTTTGTTTCTCAATTTTGTTAAGTACGACACATCTGAAGATGGCCTGTCGTACAATGTTCGAAAACTTGTGTGCATAACACTCTCGACGAGAACATTGGTCAGAAGAATTAGGTATATGATGTTATTTCATAATCATTTCACCCCAAGCAAGGCAGTACTGCTACTGTAGCGCAGGGGAGTTATATAAGAGGTGAGTGGTGAGAAAAAAGAACAAATTACAGTGGGTGTCGTAGAACGAATAAGAGAAGGATGAGAACACAGATGTGAAGGGTTAGGGTTGAGTAGAGTAGATAAGGAAAAGAACATGATACAAGGGTTGTCAGGGAAAGGATATAAGTCAGTGATAGATGGCAGTTGACCTTGCATTTAAAAACTTGGAGAAGCAAACAAGCATACGGAAGGGAATTCCATAGGCAATAAGTTGGAGAAAAGTAGCTGACATAGTAGAAATTGCTGTTACAATTGATCAATTTTACTGTATATGGGTAGGACCTAATCGTTAGTCTCGTAGTTCAGGCAAATTCATGCAGAGAGGGTATCAAGTAACTAAACTCATCGAATCAGAGGCCGTGAAAGTGTTTATAGAAGACCCATCGGGAAGACACGTTGCATCGCCTCGAAAGTAACTGAAGTTGAACTACCAGGTTGGGGTCAATAACTTTGCAGATTCTACGTTGGATTTTATCAAGAAGCCCCAGATGAATAGCACGGGCACCCGACGAGATGTGACAGCAGTATTCAATGCACGAGTGGATAGTAGATTTATACATGTGCAAGATGGATTCAGATGAGAAAAACTTCCTGGCCCTACACAGGGAATCGACCTTACTAGCATCAGATTTGATATATAGACATTCCACTTGAGGTCGGCTGATGGTTAGTCCAAGCACTGTTTTGCTTTCAGGGAGATTAGCCTGATCAATGCTGATTAGGGGTTAGTGATTCTCCATCTTGGTTAAGGGATAGCAGCTTCGTTTTGGAAGCATTAAAATTTACGAGTCATTTCTTACCCCAGTCCAACATAGATTGGAGATCCTTTTCAAGATCCGCGGCAAGGTTAGCTTTGTCACCCTGGGCAGATTTCTTAACGAGGCGGGAGTAAATGGTGGTGTCGTCAGCGTAGATGCCTACTTGGGATCTGATTACATCAGGGAGATCGTTCATGAAGATGAGAAAATGCGTAGGACCTTGAATAGAGCCCTGAGAGATATCTCTGTTTTGTATGATAGTATCTGGAAGCATGCCCATTCAATACTACCTTCATTACGTGATTCGAAAGGAACGACTGAATTATATCAAACAAGCGTCCAGTTATACCATAGATTAGGACAAACAAGCATTCAGTTTATTTAAACATACTTTTCTTTTTTAATTTCTTGAAAATAAACTTCTGATTCAGGTTGGTATTTAAAGGAAGAGAAGCATTTCCTAAAGCATTGTAACAATGAATATTATGAAGTTTGCTTGCTGAAAATATTACGGATCCTCATCATTCTGAAGGTCAGAACAAGTCGGTCAGTCAGTTAAAGTGCAATACGCTTGGGCGATCATGTCTCGAAAGAGACACGACTGACTGGGCAGAAGATTATCCTGCAGTAGGTTGCCATTACTTTCTGCAGAAGACTGATTGCCGACCAAGGCTATAGAACCCAATCTGTCCTGCTATTTAACCCATAACTGGAGGGAAGTGACGGATTAATACATTTCCCAAGGGTATTTGTGCGTAAGTAAACGCAAGGAATTGAACTGGAATTCGAACTTGGCTCCCCGATTTCTCGTTCGGAGCCGATAACCACTGCACCACAACGCTAATCCAAGTGGTCAAATGTACTAAATATTATCTATATTTTTTATCACTTCGTTATTTTTTTTTATTCTTTCCTTCATCTTCGTTTGATATTTACGCTTTTATTGCTACATTGTTCCCTTTTCGTTTTTTCTTATTTTTTCTTCTTTTCGTAATGAGAAGAATCAATTCTTCCCTATTTGTTCTTTCTTCAATATTACTATTTTTTGTTCTCATTATGTTCGTTTTTCCAATAAAATTATCTTCTGTTCATCTCTTTTATTGTCTTTTATCCAGTTAGAATGATAGATTTGTTTACAAGAAAAAGATACACTACTCAATATATTTTTCCTTCATCGGACAAGTTAAAGTTTTTTGTTTATTTTTCCTTTATTTTTTTATTTTTATTTTTTGCAGCCCTGAATGTTATGGGACATTTAAAGGCCTGCCCTTTATGTAGTATAAAAAAAGATGAATGATAAGGGGGCCAAAAAGTGCAGTGCGACGCTTGCTCGCCGGCAGGCCAGCTGTTTTTCTTTCCTTCTTTCTTTGCTTGCCTCAAGGGAATGGATTTCAGGTTTCCCTTTCTCGGCCCGTTACACAGGGCATTTGTGAAACAGACACCAACTAAGCCGCTCTTCCTCTTTGTCAGTCTGACTGTCAATCCGTAACTTCGACACACGCAATCCGCCGAAAAAATCTTGACTCGACAGCAGCGCTGGCACCCACTTTTTATGCCATTCCAGGACGGCCAAAATTTGCATGTGTGCAAATATCGTCTCGTATTGGACGAGATAGGCACGCATAAACTGTCTTCAATGGCAGCCATCTTTATTTTTTTTGTTATTATCTTGCAGGAAATACACGTTCGCGCTCCTTTCGAATTCCGAAGTAAGTCATGTCTTTTGTTACACTTTAAGACCCAAAATGAGTATCGCTTCGACCCGACATAACTAAACTCAAAGGGTTGAGCGCGAATCTTTCTGATAATAAACTTTCCTTAAATTCGTCATAGACAATCTGCGACCCGCGGGATGCATGAAAGCTCGATTGACTTTCTGGATGGCACGCCTTATTTCATGGGGAAAATAACGTTATTAAAATATTTCTTTCCTTTCGTTCTCATTTTTTTACTCATACATTCACTTGTATAAACATTCAAATAAACCATGAGTAAGTACAAAATTTCTTGAATTTTGTAACATTTCATTGCAAGTAACGTTGTCAGCACTTTAAATCATTGGGGATTTTCACTAAGGAAAAACATACGTGTAAACATCTTTTGCTTCAGAAACAGAAAACATCAATGATAATTATTTTTCTCTAGAGAATAATATAAACTGCGTTTACAACTATTTTTGTATACTCAAATCAAAAAGTTAGAAATAAATAACAAGATGCAGCTTGTGTTAATCGCTCTGTTATCAGTGATAATGTTTTACGAAGGCTTCAGTTTATTTTTTGAGTTTAGAAGGTACTTCCCACTGAAAAATAAAAAAAAATATAATAAAAAAGGAGAAAATCGTATTTAAAGTTTGTCGACTTTAGAAATGCTATAACTTTTGATCTATTTGAGATAAAGCACTCTATTTTTTTTTTTAGAGAGCTATAAGCATCTTGGGGATGTGCCTTGTAGTGCATTGGATATCGACTCGGAACGACATCGGGGAGCCGAGTTCGAATTCCAGTTGAATTTCTTACATTACACTTATGCACAATACCCTTGGGAAAGGTATTAATCCGTCTCTTCTCTCCAGTTAGGGGTTAAATAAGAGGACATATTGGCTTCTATAGCCTTGGCTGGCAACCAGTCCACCGTATAAAGCATTGGCAACTTACAGCTGGATAAGCTTCTGCTTAGTCAGTTATGTCTCGTTCGAGACATGATTGCCCAAAGCGTGCATCACGTATGGCACTTAACTGACTGGCTGAATATAATAATTGAAAACATGATTAAAGCTTTTACTGATCAGGAAGTGGGGGATCAATTGTATAATGTTATGAAGTAATAAAGTGACCCCCCCATTATTTACTACTTAATAACATAATACATCTCTTCACACTCTAGCTATGAGCCAAATAGCTATAGATTGGGTTCTATAGCCATGACTGGCAACCAGTCTACCGCAGAAAGCAATTGCAAACTACTGCGGTGTAATCTTCTGCCCACTCAGTCATGTCTCTTTTGGGACATGATCACTCAAAGCGTGTATCACGTATGGCGCTTAAGTGACTGACTCTTTCTTACTGACTGAATATAATAGTGAAAAACATGATTAAGGCTTCTACTTGGCATAAAGTGGGGGATCAGTTTTATATTGTTATGAAGTAATAAACTGATCCCCCACTAATTATGAACAATATAATACATCTCTTCCCTCTTTAGCAATGAGTCAAATAACAGGACAGATTGGGTTCCATAGCCTTGGTCGGCAACCAGTCTACCGCAGAAAGCAATGGCAACCTACTGCGGGATAATCTTCTGCCCAGTCAGTCATGTCTCGTTCGAGACATGATCGCCTAAAGCGTGTGTCAGGTATGGCGCTTAAGTGACTGACTCTTTCTTACTGACTGAATATAATAGTGGAAAACATGATTAAGGCTTCTACTTGGCATAAAGTGGGGGATCAGTTTTATATTGTTATGGAAGTAATAAACTGATCCCCCACTAATTATTAACAATATAATACATCTCTTCCCTCTTTAGCAATGAGTCAAATAACAGGACAGATTGGGTTCCATAGCCTTGGTCGGCAACCAGTCTACCGCAGACAGCAATGGCAACCTACTGCGGGATAATCTTCTGCCCAGTCAGTCATGTCTCGTTCGAGACATGATCGCCTAAAGCGTGTGTCAGGTATGGCCCTTAACTGACTGATAAGCATCTACTTTAACATTCAAACACTTACACTTTAGTGATTTTCACATATATGGCGGAAAGTCTCTCCTCGTACTGAATTAAACATTAAAAAAAACTTTTCCCCTTTTCTAATGAAGGTACTAATGCGCATGGTATTTTGCTGGGAAGAGGACCGCGTTACATCTAATGACAAATTACTAGACTTTTTTTTGTTTTGGTGGGGGTACTGTTACCCACCTTATGATTCACTCTACGTCATGCTGCCCTCTGTTCGAAAAAGCCTGCCTATACCTACCTCAGACAGCGAATATGATTTTTTTTCAAGTAACTTGTCAATATTTTAATTTATTTCTTGAAGTAAATGCCATTTTACGCTTTGTTTTTGTTTTTTTTTTGTTTTTTTTGTTTTTTTCTTTTTTTACAGGATTTTATCAACATTTGTTGTCTCTGAATCTTGACAGTGTTGTCAAAATTAACATTTATTTTTTGTCACTCATTTCATGGCGGGTACATAGAATAGAATGTTTTGGTGGTGATATTTATCTTTTTTTCTTTGTTGCAAGTTGAATACTTCCTTCGTTGATTTATCGACGTTATCTAAAGTCTCATTTACTATAATACAATATAAACTTCACAATCTAATATACGTACCATGACAGTAATATTTAAAAAATAGAAGCCAAAGTCTTTTTTGAGGCTTTGTGAAGGAGGATCCACTTCCTTTTGCACAGGAGTAATTTCTCAAGAATGTTGCTTACTCTATCGCTATAGCCATGGCAAATGATTGGATGATCTCAATTCTTTAGTGACTCCAATTCAGACCCACCATACTGCGTATTTGGAGTCGAACAAATATTATGCTCTTCGTATTTCATCCGGAAGAAGACCGTTTCTTCCTAAAAATCGCTACTTTGTAAAACAGACGACTGCATGAATGTTTCAACGAACTCTATAAACTTCATTTTTCCGGGTCATGGGTCAATGGTCATTTATCCTTCATATCTACTTAATTCACACATCCTACCCTTACATTTCTATCACGCACCTCATTCAGTAAACATTGTAGCAGTGACTTACATCGGCGACCTAAACGGGCCAGAGTCGAGTGTATGCTTTGTAAGAAAGTGTGGCGACGGCGAATTGTCGAGCATTAGTCAGATGGAGAATCGGACGGCACTTCGTGGTAAACATTAGTGTCGCTTGTAGCCGTTTATATTTACTGTACTGAGCGCTCATTGGCTGAGTGGTAGCCAGGTCGATTGGATAAAATGTGGTATGCTTATTTTGAGGAGGTCGTCTTTGTATTCGAGCCGTCATTCGCGTGAGAATAGCGGTTCGGTGAATAAGACGTGTGGACTGTTTGCCTGTTTGAAATACCTTCCTCTGGTTGCTTCCTACCAATATATTATTTTTTCTTTTTGCAACAAACATCTACATTGAATTGCTCATGAGAATTGTAAAACACATAAAATTATTCTTTCGTCTGTGAACGAACACACACACACACACATATATATATATATATATATATATATATATAAATTAAAAAAGGATTAATTCAATGATGTTGGATGATCATTTTGATGTGAAAATCCCACGGGGGATAACACATCACCTCAGCAACAGAAAAATCCTTTCAGAAACTGGAGAAAAATCAGTCTAATTTTCCTTTTTAAATAGATTTGCAAAGAAATTTTAAAAAAAAAAAGATAAAACAAAATAAAATCAAATAAACAAGAAAAGAAAAATTGACATCGTCTGGCGAGATATATATATATATATATATATATATATATATATATATAAGGAAAACTCAACACATCATTTAGATTGGTTATAAATTATAATTCATTTACACGAGTTAAATTAGCTCATTTCATCAGACCACACTCTATTCGTTCCATTTGGTATAAATATTTACCCGGAATAAACATTTAATTAAAATGAAATGGAAAACTAGTAACAGAACGCTAAGGTCTCTGTTTTAGATTATTTCAGTTGGGGATCTCTTGACCAGTCAAAAGAGGTCATCATTTTTGGATAGTGACGATAAGCTTATGTTACTAGTTTTCCATTTCATTTTAAATAAATGTTTATTCCGGGTAAATATTGATACCGAATGGAACAAATATAGTGTGATCTGATGAAATGAGCTAATTTAACTCTGGAAAATGAATTATAATTTATAACCAATCGAAATGATGTGTTGAGTTTTCCTTTATAAATATCATATTGCTCTGGATAACATCCATTGAGCTCTCTGTACAAATATAACAGTTAATATTTTATATTAAGTAGATCTTGTTGGATTATCCTCGCCATTCATGCACTTGACACACATACACTGATATATATATATATATATATTATATATATATGACTATTTTGAACAACAGGATGAAAAGTAGTCATTGAATAGACCGTTGTCAGTTTACCTGGAAATACATAATGCAGTTAATAAGTAATGTTGAAATTAATCTATGCAAGATTTCAAAGCTCTACTATAAATCTTTCTATTTAGCCTTCCCTCGTATAGATGAAAAATATTACATGGCAGTTTCATAAGCATTAGAAGTTGTTGAGCGAACGTTCTGATAGTACGGACAGAATAGGATCATGGACATTTTAACTGAATTCCATGTTTCTTCTCTAAATATACATTGCAAATGTTATTCTTATAGACAATTTTGCTGTAAGAAGCAGAGATAATAAAAGTGGTATTGTTAGGTGTCAAAGTAAAGTCAGTTACTGTCATAAAATGGTCACTATTTGAACAATGTCTAACAATAACGCCAAATTATCATAAGAATATTCCGAAAAGAAATATTAAAGAGTTTCCATTTGAATGTGAAAATTACAAATAGAAAACAATAAAACTAATGGGCTATTTATCCTGAAATGCATTTTGTCGGTGTGGGGATAAGTGTAAGAAACACTCAAATCAAAAGATTATCTGGAAAAAATGGCGGAATTTTTGAAAGACATAATGGCGTAAAGAATTATAGTTGAATTCTTGTATTCTCTTATTGTGAAGCTGTCATTTTACAAAGGCCGATAATTCAAGTTAATGTTCGATCGTCTCTTTTGTGGAGATGATGGATGAATATCAATTAAATTGGAAAAGGATGACACGGAAAAGAAATTAGTTGGTATGGGGTAAAGATAATCTATTTCATTGAGGTTTTTTTTTTCTTTTTTTATTCAGGCGTCTTTCCTTCACCGGATCAGCATTAATACGAATTAACGTGAAAAATATCAATAAACGTGAATAATATGAATAAATGTGAATAAACATAAAACACGGACGTTTTTATACATTTTGAATTTGGATTGTATTGAATCAACGATTAAAGAAAATAAGAGAACTTCGACGTTGTTTAATGGTTAGCAAGCTTGTTTCGCCATATCAACTGGTAGAGTAAAGGCGAATTGGCATGGGGAAGGACGCGTTCCAGAAGCTGAGTAAAGTATAAAGACACAGGAAACTTTCACTAGAAAGAAAGTACTAGATTGCTATGTGATGTCAGTTCTTCAATATGGCAGTGATTGCTGGACAATACCATCAAAGTTGAAGGAAAAAACTTAAAGCAACTGAAATGTGGTTCTACAGAAGGATGCTGCGGATATAATGGACCGAGCATGTTAGCAATGATGAGGTTTTGGAAAGAATGGCAACGAAAAGGAAATTAATACTGGGCACCAGATGAAGACAGCTAAAGTTCCTGGGACATGCAATGAGGAAAGAGGGCTTAGAGAACCTGATACTAACAGCTCAGATAGAGAGGAACGAGACAGGAGAAAGCAGCGGATAACACATTTGAAGGGCCTGACCAGGTTGATGACAGAACGGGGGCTGCAAGAAGTTAAAGGAGAAAGCGCGCTAAAAACCACCAGGGATAGGGAAACGTGGAAGGTCATGATCTCCTACGACCTGAAAGGACAAGGCACATAGAAGAAAGTGTGTCCGATTTTTTCATATTAAGTTTCGCTAAGTAAATCACTATGAGAAGAAGCCTGTAGATCCATATAAATATATATTGTTTTATGCTTCTGCCAAGTAGAAAATACATGAAAATGCAAAGAAAAAACACTTTTTATGCCGAGTAGAAACGAAAGCCGGAGAGCAAGAGACAAGATAAAGAAATATGAATGTTCACTAAATAAAACTAATTCAACAGTAATTTACTAGGTAAAATCCCTCAAAACTGCTTTTCTGTTTTAAGATATGTTAGGACAGAGGTTATAAGGAGTAAAGAATTAATGCTTTTCCCAAAGAAATAAAACCGTTTCCACTGGAAATCGAATTCAGTTAAACGATTACTTTATTTTTCTGATAATTGTTACGCCACACGATAAGAGCTGATATCACAACAGTTAACAATCCTGCACATATATCAATCTACTATCCGCTCGTGCATTGAATACTGCTGCCATATCTGGTCGAGTGCTCCTGCTATCCACCTAGGGGTCCTTCACAAAATAGAACGATGAATCTGTTATGTGATCGATCCCACCTTGGTAGCTCAGATACAGTCACTTTCTCACCGACGCAATGTAGCGTCCTTGTGTCTCTTTTATAAATACTTTCACAGCTTCTGCTCCGGAAGAACTCAGCTCCCTGGTTGTCCCCTATATGAGAGTACTCGAGCAACAAGAATAGCAACTAGGTCCCACCCTTTTACAGTGTAACCAATAAATTGTAAACGCAAATTCTACTCTATCAGCTTCTTTTCTCGCACTTCTCACCTGTGGAATTCACTTCCATTTTCTTCCTTTCTCGACAGCTACAATCTCTAAGAATTTAAATGTAAAGTCAATAATCATCTCCTACCTCACTAATCTGCATCCTCTCTTTCATGCTCCCGTCTCCGTTCACTCCACTCTCATCAGTATTCTCATCCTTCTCTTACCCACTTCCTGACCCCCTGTAACCTGTCACTGTTTCTCATAACATTCCTCCTATGTAGCCTGCTGCAAAATAGTGGCAGTAAAATGCCTTCCTACGGCGATATGATTATAAAAAAATAGAGGTAAACAATTCTTTCTCTTTGTTTCTGTCGCTTTGTCTGTTTGTTTCTTTCTTTCTTTGTTTCTGTCTCTTTGTCTGTCTGTTTCTTTCTTTCTTTGTTTCTTGTCTCTTTCTTTGTTTCTTGTCTCTTTCTTTGTTTCTTGTCTCTTTCTTTGTTTCTTGTCTCTTTCTTGTTTGTTTCTTGTCTCTTTCTTGTTTGTTTCTTGTCTCTTTCTTGTTTGTTTCTTGTCTCTTTCTTGTTTGTTTCTTGTCTCTTTCTTGTTTGTTTCTTGTCTCTTTCTTGTTTGTTTCTTGTCTCTTTCTTGTTTGTTTCTTGTCTCTTTCTTGTTTGTTTCTTGTCTGTTTCTTGTCTGTTTCTTGTCTGTTTCTTGTCTGTTTCTTGTTTGTTTCTTGTTTGTTTCTTGTTTCTTGTTTGTTTCTTGTTTCTTGTTTGTTTCTTGTTTCTTGTTTCTTGTTTGTTTCTTGTTTCTTGTTTGTTTCTTGTTTCTTGTTTGTTTCTTGTTTCTTGTTTGTTTCTTGTTTGTTTGTGTTCACCCTTTCTATTATTTTCTCTCATTTTTCGTCCTGTATTCCTTTTTTTTTTTTTCATTTTACATTCTTTACATCTATTTCGTTTTTGTGCAGTTACAGTTCTTATATTTTTTCTTTCATATTCCGTTTTTAAATTTCTCTCTCCTCTTTCTTTTTATATTTTTTATTTTCTTAGATTTTCTTTCCTTTTCTTTTATTTTCTTTTTCATTTTATTTCTTAGTGTTATCCAGTTCTGTTTTCTTTCTTTTACATTTATCTTTCCTTTTCTTTCTTTTACATTTATCTTTCCTTTTCTTTCTTTTACATTTATCTTTCCTTTTCTTTCTTTTACATTTATCTTTCCTTTTCTTTCTTTTACATTTATCTTTCCTTTTCTTTCTTTTACATTTATCTTTCCTTTTCTTTCTTTTACATTTATCTTTCCTTTTCTTTCTTTTACATTTATCTTTCCTTTTCTTTCTTTTACATTTATCTTTCCTTTTCTTTCTTTTACATTTATCTTTCCTTTTCTTTCTTTTACATTTATCTTTCCTTTTCTTTCTTTTACATTTATCTTTCCTTTTCTTTCTTTTA
Source organism: Ascarosepion bandense (assembly GCA_037127315.1). Classification (NCBI taxonomy): domain Eukaryota; kingdom Metazoa; phylum Mollusca; class Cephalopoda; order Sepiida; family Sepiidae; genus Ascarosepion; species Ascarosepion bandense. The sequence continues at coordinate 751,188 of JBBBDQ010001531.1, forward strand.
CATTTATCTTTCCTTTTCTTTCTTTTACATTTATCTTTCCTTTTCTTTCTTTTACATTTATCTTTCCTTTTCTTTCTTTTACATTTATCTTTCCTTTTCTTTCTTTTACATTTATCTTTCCTTTTCTTTCTTTTACATTTATCTTTCCTTTTCTTTCTTTTACATTTATCTTTCCTTTTCTTTCTTTTACATTTATCTTTCCTTTTCTTTCTTTTACATTTATCTTTCCTTTTCTTTCTTTTACATTTATCTTTCCTTTTCTTTCTTTTACATTTATCTTTCCTTTTCTTTCTTTTACATTTATCTTTCCTTTTCTTTCTTTTACATTTATCTTTCCTTTTCTTTCTTTTACATTTATCTTTCCTTTTCTTTCTTTTACATTTATCTTTCCTTTTCTTTCTTTTACATTTATCTTTCCTTTTCTTTCTTTTACATTTATCTTTCCTTTTCTTTCTTTTACATTTATCTTTCCTTTTCTTTCTTTTACATTTATCTTTCCTTTTCTTTCTTTTACATTTATCTTTCCTTTTCTTTCTTTTACATTTATCTTTCCTTTTCTTTCTTTTACATTTATCTTTCCTTTTCTTTCTTTTACATTTATCTTTCCTTTTCTTTCTTTTACATTTATCTTTCCTTTTCTTTCTTTTACATTTATCTTTCCTTTTCTTTCTTTTACATTTATCTTTCCTTTTCTTTCTTTTACATTTATCTTTCCTTTTCTTTCTTTTACATTTATCTTTCCTTTTCTTTCTTTTACATTTATCTTTCCTTTTCTTTCTGTTTTTTATCCCACCCTCCTCTTTCTTTCTTTCGTTCTTTCTTATCCATTACGTTTCGTTTTTGTCAGTGTTTAAATAATCCGAATTTCTTTGCATTTCCTTCGTCAAATGAGTTCATCATTCACACCGTGACCAGGAAACTTGATTACATGCTTTGATTCGGATATTTGTCATTTTAAACAATTTTTCTTGTTAGTTTAATTTCATGAACAAAGATCAAAGAAGACATTCCACTTCTGCTGCACATGCACTTAGCTACGAGCTGATGAGGTCACCAGAGAACGCCTAGAAAGGAAAGTATGATAAGTGGAACAAAGATTTATTTCTAACGAAAATCATATTTTATAGTTTTAAACTTGCCTGTACTCAAGGGATAAGTGTCTAGTATATAGAAGAGAATTATTTGGAATATACCATCACCTACCAGGCACAAGCTTATTAGCTTTTAAGAACAATTCGTAGTGTTCAGTCATAGAATAAACTACGGTAGTGTACTGATGTGCTTGAACTTAATGCTCTAAGCTCGTAAACATTGTTAATATTAAAGTTTATCTTCCAATACATGAACACTATAATAACTTAAGGATTTGAGCTGTCGTTTGTGAAATCATCATTTCAATACCACAAAGTAGGTTAAACCACATCCTTTATCAAGAGCCTTTCCAAATGTCAAAAAAAAAATCTAACGAGGTGCATTACCACTAATTATCGAACAAGATGGACACCTCGAGTTGATGTAATGATTAGCAAGCGAATCACTGAAATTGAGTAGTGAGTTCGATCCTCACTGGGGATGCCATACTTTTGGCCTTCTGCCACATCTAAGCTACGCTTAGAAAATCACCATTAACGAACAAGATTAGCATAGGTTGTAAAGAAAGATTGTAAAAATAAATCGTTTGGGAGATATGCTTACCGGCTCACCAGAAGCTGGCCTTCAGGATGTGTGGTACGGTGCAATGGATATCAAGTCGGAGAATCGATTTCGAATTCCAGTTGAATTCGTTGTATTCCCTTACGTACAAATACTCTTGGGAAATGTATTAATCCATCGCTTCTCCCTTCCCTTAGACTATGGGTTTAACAGTAGAACAGGTTGCGTTTTGTTGGCAACCAGTCTTCCTCTCCTAGATAAAGAGGTTTGCGTAGTGTTAGTATAGCGGATAAGAACTATTCACAATGATGTGTGAAATCCTGGTTTTCCCAAATAGAAAAAGGATTGACCATGTTCATAATGAAATAGTCGAACCCATATTTCGCAAGTAGTTGTTAAAATGATTTTTGACCAATGGGAACGACTAACAAGACTTGAAGACTTAGCGATCCAGTGCTAAATTCAAAAAGACTATATGAATGATCTCGGCCTCAGCCAAGAGACAGATTGGAACTGAGAGACGAAAGAACTAAAATGTAACCAACTTCAAATCACCACAGAGATAAGGTCAGGTTGCACCTTGTTCTCTTTCTTATCTCTTTCAACAATTACTACTAGGAACATTTTGCACGAACTCTCGATACCCTTAACTCAACTTTATCATTGAACACGAACTCTAACCATAATTTCTTAATGTTTCTAATTGAACATTAATTTCTACGAATTCTAGATATTCCACCTTTTAATAAACTTCTATTTTAAAATGCAAAATTCCACGCAATTCAACATATTCCAACCTGCCGACAGCCAACCTTCTGATAATAATTCTGCATAAATCCTGTAAGCTGTACGTAGTTCGGTTATGTCTGACTCAAAGCCGAATCAAAGTAAAATTAACCAGCTCCCTACGCTACAATGGTTACTCCCGACGTTCAAGAAACACGCACCCCCACGCTACATAAGCACACCTACCTGTAAGCGTCTACGATCCCATCGTCAATAGTGGGGGTCGTCAATGGCTGGTGGTCAACAATAGCCTATGCTCAACTGGGAGCGATGGGATTTACCTAAACCCCATCGCTCCTTGTAGAGCATAAATTGAATGTGAGGTCACAGACCAAGAAAAAAATTACTTCTACTGAACAGACATTTTGATGCCAAACTAAAGTTTTGTAAGGACAGCTAATGGCTGCGTGTTATTTGGTACGATGACACAGAACTAAGAATGGGAGAATAAAATTAGAGTTGCATGATCCAAAGGTCATCGATCCAATATTGAAACATAGTTGTGGAAGCATAATATAGGACTCCAGTCCAGAATAGGTAATTTTGTGAAGACAGAAATTATAATAACGAATGAAGTATAGTATTTGAGATTTCTAAATACAGCCTTAAGAAGTCAGCAGCAACTTTTCGTGTGAGCCGTTTCTTTGACAACGACCAGGAACATACTAGTGAAAAACTCCCTCAAGAAGGTTAAATTCAATGTTATTATCTGACTTGCACAAAACCTTGACGTAAACCCTTTAGAAAATCCGTCGGGTTAACTAAATACCACGATCCATGCCAGAAGTGTATAAAACCTGGAAGAGTTAGATAGAATTGCCAAAAAATAAAAAATCTGGTATAACACAAGAGACGGACATAAAACTTGTTAAAAATCTGTACTAAATGATTCAGTTAGTCAATTGAATGCCGTACGTGATGCCCGCTTTGGGCGATCATGTCTCGAAAGAGACAATGACTGACTGGGCAGATGATTTTTCCGGCAGTAGGTTGCCATTGCTTTCTGCGGTAAACTGGTTGCCAGCCAAGGCTATAGAACTCAATCTGTCCTATTATTTAACCCATATCTGGAGGAAAGAGACGGATTAATACCTTTCCCAAGGGTAATTGAGTGTAAGTAAATACAAGGAATTCAACTGGAATACGAACTCGGCTCTCAGATTTCTGGTTCCGAGCCGATATCAACTGCACCACAAAGCACATACAGGCTATTATTCAGCAAAACGATCTATGTTCGAGTATTATTATTATCGACAGTGTGGACTAATAATTTTGACCATGGTATGTTTTTAATTTGTGAATGTTTTTATTCTTTTATAACATAATATATGCTCCCTAAATAAAACGGCGGTGTTTAGAGATAAAATTTCAAAAATGTTTTCCTTTGTTAAACACTACATAGGAATAGTGTAAAAACTATAAAGTTTTTCGTTTAGCTGATTGGTTTTATAATTTTGTTCTCTAATTTATGTGTAAAATATTTTAATTATGGAACGTATTATTTCAAAACAGTTTTATCTCTGAGGAAAACGTTTAGCATGTTTTTGCTGGAAACTTTACAAAGATGCGCTTAGGAGAACAATGAATGTTCAAGTCTGCTTTTCTCTTTTTAATTCAATGGAAGTTACTAATTACTTATTTTTACTAAAGGTACAGTTATTTTTTGCTTTGTATAATAAAGGCATATCAAAAGCTTGTATGTGAAGATATATGTAACGTTTTTCTTTATATATTTGACTTATTTTTCCACCTTGCATCCATTTTATCTGGGTTTACGGCCAATCACGTTGAATACACCGGTTCTTGCTCGATCACGAAGTTAAGCAACGTTGAACCTGGTCAGTACTTAGATGGGTGACCGCTTGGGAATACCAGATGCTGTAAGCGTTTAGTGACGGATGTGCGTTGTAGTGCAGTGGATATCTGCTCGGAAAGAGAAATCGGTGAGCCGAATTCGAATTCCAGTTGAATACTCTGCATTCACTTAAGCACTGGTACTTTTGGGAAAGGTATTAATCCGTCCCTTCCTCCCAGTTATGGGTTAAATAACAAGGGTAGGACTTGGGGACCCTGCCCTTAAAAACAAATCCCAATGAATGTTGTTACTCGAAAAGAAAAAGGTATTACTAGACACAAAACTTATATAAAAACAATATATTGTTGAAAAAAAGGTATTACCAGCAATATAAAAAAAAATTAGTTGGTAATAAATGATCCGCCGAGGTTGGTATGTCATAAAAAGAAAAAAACAACCAATAATCATTTTATTTTTCATTTTCTTCGCCGCCATTTTTCTTCGTTTTCATTTGCATTTATTATCTAAACAGCATGAATTCTATTAATCTCCCTTGGTAACAACATGGCTCAACATTCTGGCACTCATATATGATTATTATGTCAATGACTGCCCAAATTTTATGATTTAAAATACAATAACGGTTAGGTTAATGGACCAAGAATATTAAGTGGAATCGTTTTCTCGTTAGCTTCTTAGAGATTAGATTTTTTAAATTTTTATTTAAGATTATTATTTTTACGCTAAATAATGTTAAATGTGTTTGCATTTCACTGATTTTAATTTATAAAGATGCCTTTCTTTCAAATTCTTTTTTCTGCATCAGCTCATCGCTGACAGCTGATATACTTTGTTCCCGAGTTGTGCTTTAAAAAGTACATTTATTTTGAAAAGTAAATTTAATCGCTGCATATTCTCCAATGGAAGAATTCACCACCAGTAAGGATTATTTGGAAGAGGTGAATTTAATCTCAGGCTAACACAGACTAGAAATATATCCTGTGGGGACAGTGCAGCACCAAAAAAAAAAACAAAAAAACAATTTATGGTGTTGAGTATTGCAGATCCACAGCTTGAACATAGTATGTTATAGTTAAAAGAAAGAGAATAATATTCTTCATAGCATTAGATAAAAGCTTCCGTCCCACATTTTTTTAAGGTAATCAGATAAGACGAACCTCATCAAATAAACAGAATTCTGGTATGTGCTGGTGATGTAAGGGAGTACGACTCGGAATTGTTAATTGGATAGTCAAGTTCCAATTCCGGTCGGGTTCGGTATATTCACTTATGCGAAAAAGCGTTTAGAAAAGGTTTGAATTTACCTCTTCCAACTATGGGTTAATTAGTAATTCTTGAATCACTAAATTATTACTATCTCAATAATATCCTTAAAATATTGTATGAATCTAAATCACCTGCAAAAGTTTGATAAACAATAAAAAGGAAAATAAACAACAAAAGTTTTTAATTCATAAAAACAAAATTATAGGTCATAAAATTATATTTGATTAAAACAATATCCAGTATATTACATTTTATTATTGTATCATCGTATTAAGATCTCATTGACATTCTATAACATTCACCGATTTTTTGGCCATTAATATTAATTTTTTACTAGTTCGGCTCAAACAATACTTGCATTATTTTTTATTGATTTCCAGAAATATTTCCATGAAAATCGTTTTTCATTCTCAAAGAAATCTGTTTTAAAGATGGATGAACAGTTTGCTATACGATTAGTATTTGTAGAATGTGGGTGGCATTCCATTTATTTAATGTCTTTTTTAAAGTTTTGTCAATGCATTCTCCCCGACAATCATTAATAAGTCTACGGTAGAGAGGAAATAAGTAGTAATTAATTATCCATTTCCTTATGAAGAAACATTAAAAATGCATTGACTAAGCCCCCGTTAATAATGTTGATTGAAATCTATAAAACTTCCTAATGAAAAAAGGTTTCCAAAATCCAGTAGTTGTTATAGCTTTCTTCGCTATTGATAGGGAATTCCTTCCTTTGAACTTTGGGGACTATAGAACCACAAGCAAAGACCTGTAGCAAATAACAAAAAACATTCCACTTGGGGACTAACAACAACAAATCAGAGAAAATAATGACATAATCAAGATGTTGACATTCTCTACTATATATATATATATATATATATATATCATAGTGATGATCCACGTATACTGTCTTAATATGTATAGGAAAAACTACTAAAAAGTTGTAAGTTTAAAAATGTATTTTTTAAAAAGTATTTATTTATTTCTATTATTATATTTGATATTTCAGACCGTCCTCGGCCTTTCATCAGAAACAAATGATTTTAAAATTTAAATTAGAAGCGTATTTCGCGAAAGCGTTCGTCCGAGAGATTGTTTGCATCACGTGACGCAGAAAGCGACAGATTGTTTTAAATATTTGTAAACGTAAACCTATTCTTAATAATACTTATAAATTTTGTTTTAGAGAAAATTTTTTTAATTTTATCTAAAAAAAAATGTTTAACTATTGAAATATTTATAAAGATTCAAAACACCTAAGTCCCTATTTAACCCTAGCCTGTGTGTATTTAATTTTAAAATCCAGTATTTTTCTTTCTTTCTGCGTGAGTGTGTAGAACTAAAGTCGGAGTCTATTAGTAAACATTTGCAATTTTCTAATGTGTGTCCCGGTTGATTGAAGTGAACTGCTATTGGGAAATATTGGTTGTTCTGGCGTAAAAGGCAATCTGTGAGTCTGTGTGACTGTTCCCTATGCACGCCCACATTTTTTAAGCTACACCATTCAATCTTTTTAAGGACACATATCTACAGGGAAGCCAGGTCGACACATACTTTTTGAGTTTAAGTTCAGCAAATTTTCCATTTCGCACTTTTTGGCCAATGGTCCAGATTATTTACATTTGCTCCATAAAACATTTAAGATCTAAGATGGTTGCTATATTACATCAACGCGACTAAAATGTTACTTTTATTTAAAAAAAAAAAAGAGCCTTTATATTTAATTTTTATTCCGACGTTTTAAAAATTCATTTGGTCAACAAAAAATGTGAATATTTTTCCCTGTAATTTTGAAACAAAAGAAATATTAAATAATTTAGGCGTGCAGTCACACACACTCGCAGATTGCCTTATATATTATATTTTAAGTGTCTGCAGCGAATTTAAACGTATTTGTTTTATCCGCTGAAAAAAATTAAAATGTTTTGAGTTGCACGGGAAACGCCGGGCTATAATGTTAGTTTCAAATAAAAGGTTAGTAAAGAAACCACTTTCAATTCGGGAACGAGTGATACCATCCACTAGACTTGATAAACATATTTTCCTGAAAATACCGATATTACGTAAATGATTTTATAAATTTAATCTAATAGTAGTACTGGCTACTCGGTCAATGAATGGCAAATGTTTTCTTGGATGTGTTGTCCTGTGACATGCATTTAATGCAGCAGGGTGCATTTCTGAGAGGAATATAATCATTAAACTCGTGTGTTTGACTGTCGTCTTCAACATTATTTTTAATCATTTCACCCCGAGCAAGTCGATAAATGCCGCTAAGATGGAATTGTGTATGAAACAGAAAGAACAATAAAAGGATTCAACGAGTCGGAAGACGACGATTGACATTGCGTTTAAATTTTTGATGATCGTTGTTGGCAGAAAAGCAGAAGGCCGGAACAGTTTCGCAAGCGAGAATTGTGGGAAGTGAAGTAATTAGTTAGGTACCTGGCCAGCTGCCTTCTCCTGTCTCCTTTGACTTCGATATGTTCTGAGAAGATAAAATCTTCCAAGACATTCTTTCCCAAGGCCTCTTCGTTGATTTCGGATCTCGTTCATTTTATTCTAAGAATCCTTTGGAACAATCACATTTCTGTTGCCCTCAGTTTCTCTTCATCTGTAATTATATTGTCCAGCGCTTACTGCAATCATCAAAGATGAAGGAAAAACTGGAATCAACTGAAATGTGGTTCTACAGAAGGATGCTGCTAATATCGTGAATCGAGCATGTGAGCAATGATGAAATTATGGAAATGAAAAAGAAATTAAGACTGCTGAAGTTCCTGGGACATGCAAAGAGGGCTTGGAAAAACTGATGTTGGAACGAGGGTTGTATGGAGTAACAGAAGGGGTGCTAAGAGCCACCAGGTATAAGGAGACGTGGAAAGCAATGATCGCCTACGTCCTAAAGGGACAGGGTACATAGAAGGAAGATTTATATTACATAACATCACAGCAGTGTTTTAGTACTTTATTTAGCTTTTGGAATGCCTATTTCGCTAATCTACTGAAGAGTGACAAGAAAGGACTACAAATAAGCTGCAAGAAAACCAAATACATGATCATCAGCAAAAAGAGCAGCCCAAAATGCCAAATACAGGCGTGGCACACGAAAATCAAGCAAGTACAAAAATTTAAATACCTAAGCAGTGTTTTAACGGAAGACAGAAAGTGCGACACAGAGATCCGACGGCGAAATGGCATGATGAAGGAAGTATTCCAGAAGTTGAGTAAAGTATTAAGATACAGGACAATTTCGCTAGAAACAAAGACAGTATTAGGTTGCTATGTGATGTCAGTTCTTCAATATGGCAGTGAATGCTGGACAATATCTTCAAAGATGAAGGAAAGACTTGAAACAACTGAAATGTGGTTCTACAGAAGCATACTGGATATAAAGTTGGGGATCAATTCCATACTATAATCAATATATAAACTGATCCCTCACTCAGTGGTCAAAGCAGTTTCTATACATTTATATTCCTGAGATCTAAAAGCAATAGGATGCATTCCAGAAGTTGACTAAAGTATAAAGAGAAAAAGAAGAGAGTACTCGATTGCTAAGTGTTGTCAGTTCTTCAATATGGCAGTGAATGCTGGAAAATATCATCAAAGATGAAGGAAAAACTTGAAGCAATTGAAATGTGGTACTACAGAAGGATGCTGCGAATATCATGGACCGAGCATGTGAGCAATGATGAGGTTTTCGAAATGATGGAAACGAAAAGGAAATTAATACTGAGCCTCAGGAAGAGACAGCTGAAGTTCCTGGGACATGCAATGAGGAAGGAGGGCTTGAAGAACCTGATACTAACAGGCCGGATAGAGGGAAAAAGAGACGGGAGAAAGCAGCGAATAACATATTTGAAGGACCTGATCAAGTGGATGAGGGAACGAGGGTTGCGTGGTGTTACAGGAGAAAGCGTGCTAAGAGCCACCAGGGATAGGGATATGGGAAACGCCATGATCGCCTACGCCCTGAAAGGACAGGGCATATAAATGAATAAGAATTTGCGTTCGGATTTCGATACCACATTTTCCACCTACTGTTAAAACACAGTTCAGACAATTTGTAATTGTTTGATGGTGATATCTCGGATTCGTAATCTGCATCTTGTTTTTTTTTTTTTCATTACTGGAAACTATGGATATTTTTTAATTTTTTTATAGTTCTAATTAGCCCTTTCTTCTCACCTTCCTTCACTTCACTTACCTACCATAAACTCTGTCTTATCTGCTTATCGTGCATCATAAAGATTATTTCCGTGGAGGATAAAGTCTGGTAGGGTATCCAATTCGTTTAAAATAGTTTCTCTTTCGGGATTGAACAAATGAGTTTGGAAGACGCATTCTGGACTTACAGCACTTTTTATATTACACGAATCGTTTTATGTACAGACTTTTTTTCAGTATAAATTCTGTACTATTCTAACTTCCTTCTCAAACAAATCTAGTCTTCCTCACAGTTTAAATAGATATTAGCGCAGTACCTTACCAAGTAAAGCTCAGAATAATTTTAATCTTAGCTTAATCTGATACTGTGTCTATCTGATAATGTCTGAATCAGATATTGTGAATTAATGACTGTACGGTAGTAATATTCCTTTCCAGATTACAAAGCCCCATATTAACTATCTTAGGGCTTGGAGAATTTGATAATCACAGGATAAATTGGATGTAAGAGACAGAAAAAAAGCGAAGCATGACCTACTTACTAAGCTTGAGTGAATGGCTGGCGACTGAGAGATAGCCAAAACATAAAATAAATTAAGATTTAAAAAGAACAGGAAATTATGAATAGCCATAATCACCAATATAATGAAAGAACACATCACCTAGAAGATGTCAGTCAGTCAGTCAGTCAGTTAAGTGCCATGCATGATACACGCTTAAGCGATCATGTCTCGAAATAGACATGACTGACTGGGCAGAAGATTATCCCGCAGTCGGTTGCCTTTGCTTTCTGCGGTAGACTGCTTGCCAGCCAAAGCCATAGAACCCAATCCGTCCTTTATTACTTAATAACAATAGAAAACAGATCCCCCACTTTATGCCTTGTAGAAGTTTTAATTATGCATCCGTCCTGTTATTTGGCTTATAGCTTGAGGGGAAAGAGATGTATTATACTATACAGTATTAATTAGTGGGGGATCAGTTTATTACTACATAACAATATAAAAATGATCCCCCACTTTATGCCCAGTAGAAGCCTTAATCATGTTTCCAACTATTATATTCAGTCAGTCAGTTAAGTGCCATGCGTGATACACGCTTAGGTGATCATGTCTCGAAAGAGACATGACTGACTGTGCAGAAGATTATTCCGCGGTAGGTTGCCATTGCTTTCTGCGGTAGACAGGTTGCTAGCCAAGGCTGTAGAACCCAACCTATCTTATTATTTAACCCATAACTGAGGGAAGAGATGGATTAATACCTTTCCCAAGGGGATTTGCGCGTATGTGAATGCAAGGATTTCAAATGGAATTCGAACTCGGCTCCCCGATTTCTCATTCTCTTATCCACTGCACCACAACGCACATATGTATCTTACTCAAAGTGATAGTCTTATCTTAGTCTGACACAGTCAAACTGTATCCGGTGCCCAAGATATAACTTCCTAGTCCAGTGGTCGGCAACCTTTTGAAGAGTGAGGGCCAAAAAGCTATGTAACAGTTATAGAGGCGGGCCAAACAGCTATGGCTCCAGTGTCAGGAAGAATAACTGTTATTAAATATGTGAATAAATTTTCTATGTGTTTGAAGAGAACAAGGATTCAATATAATTTAATATCTGACGGGAACCTTATTAAAAAAATATTACATCTTAAAAATAAATGTTTCATAAATCAGCATTGAAAAAAAAATCCATTAAAATTGGTTGAAAACACTATTTTATATTCATTTAAATGTGCCCGCTAACGAAAGCAATTTCACAGAAAATGTGAAAGTGAGGCCGTACACTAATTTTGACGATCCCTACAAATAAAAAATAGAAGCAAAAAAATATTATCCAGGTAAAAAAAAAAATTTTTTTTAAAATTTCGACGCAATATATTCAGACTATCAACTGTCACTTTGGTTCGGTTTACCTATATTTATATCGTGTCCTGAGTAAGGTAGCAAGCCGGACAAGATTCACTCGAGGGCCTGATGTGGCCCGCGAGCCGGAGTTTGCCGACAGCTGTCCTAGACAGTAGTAATGATCAAGTAAAGTAAGAAGTTAAACAATTAGACATGTTGAGATGGTCTACATGACATGCGAGTCAATTTTTGAACACTCAAAGCAAATTCACACGCACGCACACTGGTGTCTGTAATTAAGTGATTTTGTGTCACGTTCTCGTTTTAATTAAACTGAATTTCTGTTCAAATGGAAAGACTCGGTTTTATAGCCGTATTAGCCATGAGATTATTTCACTGAATGGCATCAAGGTCCAACATTAAATAAGATTGTCTTTCTCTGCTTGATTTAACAAAACTAATGAGACAAATTCGTGTATAAGGACACGTGTACTAAATAACGCGTTTCATTTAAGTGCAAGTCTTTCGAAAATTTATCACGATAAGACATTCAATTGATTTTGCATTTCTCAAAAAATATCTTGATATTCGAATCAACAATAGATAGAATATTTGAATCCCATTTTTTTATATTGTTAAATCGGATATCAAGATGGACGCATTTTTTATTCGAAGAGACAGGCGAATTTTCCGGTACACATAATTATAAAAAAAATGGCCTAATGAATTTCACACTCGCAAGACATAAGGAAAGAAAAAAAAAGTGAGGAAACAGCAAAATTCTGTGAACATATGGTAGAACAATGCCAAACATACATAGAAAAGAGAGAAAAAAATAATTAGGGGAAAAAAGATAGGGAGAGACCTGATTCCTTAGCATATGTTCTGAAAGGGTATAAAAATGTATAGAACATAAAATTACACACACACACACATATATATATGACCAAGTATAAGAAAAGAAATTTAAAATTAAAAATTTAATAGAAAAAATTCGGTTTCCAAACTGTGATCTAATTAAAAATTTAATAAGAAAAATCTTTCCTAAATCCAAAATTAAGATTAAATATAGAAATTTAAATTAATTATATAGACTCTGTTTACATGCAAAAATATTCTGTACAAAATAAGCATCCCACCCCTTACCGGCTTTTCTTCTAAGAAATCCAAAGGATATAGTCTAGTCACAAGATAATAAAAACTTACATTCTAACTGCTAATGTTAAATCTGTCTAGAAATCAACCATTTTAACTACCCACACCCATTTCTTCAAAATTCCAACGGTCAATACACGTGTCTTGTTCCCCTATCACTAACCCCCACCAACACCCCAAACATAACTGACCAAATATAAGAAAAGAGGCTTTCCATTCCTACACATACTGCCTGATGAGACATTGAAGTTTCAATGTCGAAACAAATGTACCTTTTGTAGTGGATATATATTAAAAAAAATATGTACATGTTCTAAAATATAATTTATAATAAATATTCACAGGTCTATATATTATATATCGAGCACTGTTTTAAATTAATGTTTTGGATGTTGTAAAAATTCTTTCTTCGTTCTGTATTCACTCGGATATATATATATATATATATATATGAGTCGCAGACAGATCTGATTCGCTGTATCACAGCTCAACAGCACGGTTAGATATCCGATTGGTTTTACCCAGGAGTGAAACCCGACTGAATTGGCGTCAGTCGGCGATTCTCCCTCTGAGATATAGGCGCTCGGTAGGAGGTAGACTTTTTTAGCGTATGATGTATCATACGCCAGTAGTTAGTGCTGTAATTCATTACTGAATGAGCGATGCGTAGATGCTACATTAGCTACTGTGTTTTCAAAATCTACCATTCTTCCAGAGTGCTTAATCAGGGTATGAGAGCGTAAATAGTCATCCGCAGACAGATCTGTTTAGCTGTATCACAGCTCATCATTACGGTTAAACATCAGATTGGTTTTTACCCAGGATTGAAACCCGACCGAATTGGCTATTTTACCTCTGAGCTATGGGCGCCCGGTAGAAGGAAGCAGACTTATATATAAAAATAAATTCTCTAGAGGTTTCTAGTCCGTCTAGAATTTTCAAAAAAGACGCCTTGATGTGGTTTAATAGGTACATGCTTGTTTCTCAGAACAATTCAAGGAGTTTGATCCTCACTTGATGCCTCATAGGATACTAGAAATTTATATGATTATTAAATAAAAACGTGTATGTGGGTGCACAGATATACATTTAAAAATTTTTTTTAATTATATTTAGTATTCCTTCAGATTATCATCCAACTTCATCCATATTTCTCTCTCTCTCTCTCTCTATATATATATATATATATATATATATATATATATAAACTAGCAGTATAGCCCGGCGTTGCTCGGGTCTAATGAAAGCGTTAAAACTAATCCATGGTCCTGGAGCTCAGAATCCGCCTAAAGAATAGTTGTGTGAAGTTTGGTGAGAATCGGATAAAAATTGTGGATTTGTATAAAGGACATACAGACATAAACAGACACACACAAATATCTTGCCTTTATATATATATATATATATATATATATATATATATAAAACATAGTGATGATCCACGTACACTGTCTTAATATGTATAGGAAAGAATATGAAAAAGTTTTGAATTTAAAAATGTACTTTTTTGGGGACAATATTTGTTTATTTTTATTATTGTATTTATATTTCAGACCGCCCTCGGTCCTTCATCAGAAACAAGTGATTTTTAAATTTGAATTAGAAACATATTTCACGATAGCGTCCGAATATTTTTTTGTGTTTACATCACGTGGTGTGTTTGTTCACAACATGCGGCACGTCCGTAGAGAACACCAAAATAAAAGTGTATCAAATTTAATTAAAATCGGACCACTCCTCCTACAACCCGATTTTTTCGATTATCGATTTTCGATATTTGTCGGGGGTACCTCGACACCAAACGTAGCTAAGGACACTCGCAGATGGTTATAGTACAACTGCGTAAATTTTCAAGAAAATCGGTTCAGCAGTTTCGGAGTCTATAGGTAACGGACACACACACACACACAGACAAAGTTCCATTTATAAATAAGTTTAGATAATCTCACATTGTTAATTCTCTTCAGTGATCGTTGTTTGTAGAGGTCTAGTTAGAGGGAATCAAGCCTATATGCACAGGAGAGAGAGAGTGACTGGCCGGAGTTGTTTTTCTCTTCTCAGCGTTCTTTCCAAGTCATCTTCATTCTCTCATCTTCCCAGGAAAAACCACATCTCATATAAGTTGAAATATGTTGATATATATAATTTTCAAGAAAATCGGTTCAGCCGTTTCGGAGTCTATAGGTAACGGACACACACACACACACACACACACACACACACACACACACACACACACAAAGTTCCATTTATAAATAAGTTTAGATATCTATATCTACATCTATTTAAATAAAATTTTTCGTTTCGTTCCGAAGAAGCGAGGATTTGCTTGCAGAAATGGCTATCCAACAGATTTAAATTACGAAATTTTGTTTTATTTTTTATATCTATTTATCTATCTATACATACATATATATGTAAGTCTTCCACATACAAGCCTAATGTGTGTAGGTACGATGGGGTAATGTATACCATATTGAGAAATAAGAGCCGGGTTCGAATTCCAGTCGAGTTCATTACTATCACTTACGTTCTAATACCCTTGGGAAAGGTATGAATTCTCTTCTTTTAGTTATGGAATATTATCAAGACAAGATGGCTTGAAGGAAACCGAGTTCACAGCCAGCGAAGAGAGGTTAATAGTAAAACAGACTGGGTTATATGCCCTTGGCCGGCTAACAGTCTAGAGCAGAAAGAACTATCAACTGCGGGAACATCTCCAAGCGCTCTCTTCCAACATGCCATGAAAGAGAAGGTTCAAAAAATGGACATGATAATATCTCGTTGATGCACACTCTGCAACAGCGCGAAGGAACGAGTGTGATATATATATATATATATACATATATATATACATATATATATATATATATATATATATATATTAGTGTTCAGCGACAAGCTTGTTGTTTTTCCGTGGTTTTACTGTTAAAATGTATTTTTCCAAACAAGTATTTTATCGTAAAGTGCTCGATATCGGGGTGTGATAGAGCCTTAATAAGTTGAGATGAGCCTACTCAGTTACACTGACAAACTCTTCGTGTGTGTGTATATATATATATATATATATATATATATATGTGTGTGTCATCAGAGTAGCATTTTTACGATGCGAATTCGAAAAATTAAATCGATTGCTAACTCTGCAGCTAAGAAAGTTTGTTGGTTAGACAACTGTTCTCAACTAAATCCTATCTTAAAAGTGTATAAGTCCACCATTTGTCTTTGCTTTGAGTACGGCTACCACATCTGCTGTGATTCTCATGCCTTATATTTAAAGAAACTTGAGTAAAAAGTTTTCCAAACGCCCCTTCCTTAATAAGAGCACTAGAAATTTCAACTGTCTCCTACTGATGTGTATGCGTGTGCGTGCGAGCTCAGACAGTGTATCTATATAAAAGAGAAAATGAATAAAAAAGAGCAAAACACTGCGCCTCCTCGGTTAACTCTCACGACAGACTTCAAGTGGAATGACTATAGCTGAATCCGCTGTTAAGAAGGTCGGTTCTCTGAGTAGGAACGGTAAGGAAGTTTTTCCCGTTTGAAACAATCCTGCACATATTTAAATCTACCATCCGCCCGTGCATTGAATACTTTGCCATATCTGGTCTACTACTCTTGCTATCTATCTAGGGGTCCTTGATGAAATCCAACAGAGAATCTGTAATGTGATCGATTCCGACTTTGCAGCTCAGATACAGTCACTTTTTTGCCGGCTCAATGTAGTTTCCCTGTGCCTCTTCTACAGATACTTTCACGGCTTCTGCTCCAATGAACATAGCTCACTGGTGCCCCCTATATATAAATTTGCTCGAGCAACAAGATTAGCAACTAGGTCTCACCCTTTTACTGTGAAACCAATAAAATATAAACGCAAATTCTTCTCCATCAGCTTCTTTTCTAGCACTTCCCACCTATGGAATTCCCTTCCGTTTACTTGTTTCCCCGACAGAATCGGCAAGAATCTAAATGTAAAATCAATAGTCCTCTCACTCATGCACCTTTCTACGTGCGCTCCACTCTCATCAGTATTCTCATCCTTCTCGTACCCACTAACTGACATCCCCAATATCCAGACACTCTTTCTCATCACTTTCCTCCTATGTAACCCCCTGCACAACAGTGGCAGTAAAATGCCTTGCTTGGGACGATATGATTATAAAATAAAACAAAAATAGGAAAACGTGTACTGAGCCGACCCGTTTCGTGCTCTGATAGACTTTATCAACGTAATGTGAAATTTATCATGCTACACATGTTTATAATCATAGACGGGGATGACATTGGTTTCCAATGTTTGCAAATGAAGGTTCTTAAATACCCAATGACATACTTGCCTCTGTGTGTATGTGTGTGTGTATATATATATATATATATATAAAAACAGATAAAACATTAAATCGCCGTGATAAACTACATCAGAGGATGAAAATAGAAACTTTATATATGTAATCAAGAGAGAAAGAAAGAAAAGAGAATGAGATATAGGCAAGCAAAGAGATCACTGTAATATTAGATACAAATATTACACAGCTGATGTCAGATGAGGCAAATCTAGTCCAAGGACTTTGTCCACAAAACGTATCAGTTTTCTTTTCTCGTTTTTGTTCAAGAATAGTCGCTTGAAGAAATAGTAATCTCCCGAGGAATCCCCAGAAACATTTCATTTCGCATACAATAAATAACTGTCAAAATGTCAGTAGGTAGCAACCTGTATGAAATGTCATTACATTCCACGTAATTGTCAATTGGATTGGAAGTATTACCACACACACACACACATATATATATATATATATATATATATATATATATATATATATATATATAAAGAATAACAGAGGTTGAATCAGTTAGATGTGGCTCGGGTCAAAAACATTATATATATATATATATATATATATATATATATAGCATCTAGTGAGTTTTCCAGTCAGTCTGGAATTTTCAGAAAGCGGCTTAATGTGGTGTCAATAGGTACATGCTTGTTTCTCAGAACAATTCTAACGAATTCGATCCTCACTTGGTGTCTCATAGCACACTATGAATTTATATGCTTATTAAATGAAAAATGTGTATGTGTGTGCAGAAATATACATTTTACAAATTGTCTAATTATATTTAATATTCCTTCAGATTATCATCCAACTTCATCCATATTTCTCTCTCTCATATATACACACACACGTGCATACACTTTTCCAACGAATCTTTCTAAACAAGTGCTAGGCAGGAAAAGGTTCCCAGTCATTATATTAGTAAATAAACAAGTCACAGATAAGACAAAACATCTATTTATAATAGATCAACATTTTGGTTTCTTAAAATATCCCTTGAACTAAATTAAATAATTTAAATTGTGACTTATTTTTTCTGAGCTATGCAAAGAATGTAGAAAGATTGATATATATATATATATATTAAAAATAGAAATTGTTTCAACGAGAGAAATTGGTATAAAATAAAGTATGGGAGGCCATAAACGTTTTGTTTGAAGTGCATATTTATTGTTATTATATATTGTGTCCATAATAGTATTTGTGGCGTGTGTGTGTGTGTGTGTATATATATATATATATATATATATATATATATATATGGATTATATGCAGAGGATGCAGAAAGTGTTTATTTATATATATATAGAGAGAGAGAGAAAGAGAGATAGATAAACTTAAAATGTTTTTAATATTTGAGTAGACGCTCCATTTATTTTAAAAAATACTTATTTCATCAAACGGTCTGCTAGGTACATCCACTCATTTTTTAATACCTAAATTTTAAATTTAAATTTTCGTCATAAGTTATCTTCAAGCTTTAAAATTAAGTTTTAAGCTTTTAAAAGTTTTATTTGAAAACCAAGGGATTAAATTTACTAATTTCAGTAAGCAAAATACTCTGGTGTATTTTTAACAGAAATCATATTGATCGGAATCAGAAATTTTTTAAATTTTAAAAATTTAAAATTTTCGCCATTTTTTTATCGATTGTAAACAGTAGCCATTTCTCGGTTATAAAAGATCTTACAACAATAAAATACACGTCGCTGACACATTATTTTCTTCAAATTACCGAATTTAAACTTACATTAGGTTGACTTGAAACAAGAATTACTTGCTTAATGCTTGAAAAATGTTTCAAAAAGCTTTCCTCAATTACGGTAGCCTTGTTATCACAGCTGTTAACACCTTATCAACAGCTAACAATTGATAATTTAGTATTCGGCTAAAAGTTTGGAAGACGAATTTGGTATAAATCTTATTCATACAAATCGTTTTTTGTTTTTTTTTACTATGTTAAAATTAAAAATTTCAGTTTTCAGCAATTATCCAATATTTGATGAAATTTTAGATAGTTTAACTTTGTATGCTTACGTTTGAAGATGTTTTATGAAAAATAAAAATTAAAATTTTCTT
Source organism: Ascarosepion bandense (assembly GCA_037127315.1). NCBI lineage: Eukaryota > Metazoa > Mollusca > Cephalopoda > Sepiida > Sepiidae > Ascarosepion > Ascarosepion bandense. Next base: position 770,300 of record JBBBDQ010001531.1, read on the forward strand.
TTAAAAAAATTTACAATTTAATGACAATGAAAATAACGGCAAATTTAACTCAATAATTTGTGAAATGTTATGAAATTGTGAATTTCACAATTATTTTTTTAACAAAATTAGAAAATTAGGAATTCAAATGTGAAAGTTGCTGTAAATGTTTAAGGAATGACTTGGAAAACAAGCTGTTGAATTTTATAAAAGTCTTGAAGAGACTTGAATCAGAATCAAAGTGCGGTTTCTGTCGTTTCCCATGTAAGAGGAATAATCCGAAACACTTGGAAACTTCTAAAATAAATACGACCTCTATGGAAATTTATGACCCCTATGGAACATCGTACTTAAATGAACATATTTATTTACACACAAAAATGTTTTTATTAATTATTTTAAAAATATACGGGTTAAAAATGTTTTATTAATTTTTTTTATTTTTTGATAGGCAATATAATCATCAATTCTTAACTAAAAAAAAAAGACAACAGTTTTTTTAAGAGATTTATGAATTATTATAATAAAATAATGAAAACAATTCTTTTCAAATTTTATTAGTAATCGCAAAAATTTTCTTCAGACTATGTCCTTAATTTTTATTATTTATTCCAGCAGTTAGAAGCTTATCAAATTAAATTATATCAGTTTTATTGCATTTTTTATTTTACTTCTCAGAGCAGATTTTCTGATAATGCCGCATAATTTAAAATAAAAAAAATTGATGATTTATATTCCCCGATGAGTTCTGCGTTTAACTAATAAAAAATAATTTACAGAAATTAAAATTTATTAAAATTTCATGAATTTACGTGGAGGTGGGGGTAACAGTTGAAAAATCTTTTTTCATCAATATTTCAAAAAATAATTCCAAAAATAATTTTATTCATTTGTAAATGAGTACTGAAAGTTTCATTAAAATCCGACAATTATTTGATTTTTGCGAGAATTTCCAAATTAATGTGTTTGTCACCGAAAAGTGAGTTACGTAAAAAATTACGTAATCGATTGTAAACAGTCGTAAGATTTTCTGCAATTCTAATTCAATTCAAAACAAAATTTTCTACCAAAATTTCGAACATGTTAAAAGGGATTCAAAAATTGCTTTGATCTTTCTTCTTAATAATATTATAAACATTTTGATAGAAAAAAGTTCGTTTTATTAAGCTTTGAACCTTTTTAATTCATACTAGGCTGGATTTTATGTGATGTAATGGAGGTACCTAGTATACATATTCGATAAATATCATAAAGTATATCTTCTCGAGTACGCAAAGGTTATCAAATCTATGAACTGTTAACACTCTTTCTGCATCCACTACGTGTAATTCATATATATGCGTTAGAATTATATCCAAACGTTCTACGATTTGGTTTTACACTATCAATACAACTGTGTACTGGTGTAATTTAATTATGACCAAAAACTAACTCTATATATGTGCATACACATACATATATATATACATATAACACACACACACACACATATATATGCATATAACATACACACACACACACACATATATATATATATATATGCATATAACACACACACACACATATATATATATATGCATATAATACACACACACATATATATGCATATAACACATACACACACACATATATATATGCATATAACACATACACACACACATATATATATGCATATAACACATACACACACATATATATATGCATATAACACATACACACACATATATATATATGCATATAACACATACACACACACACACATATATATATATGCATATAACACATACACACACACATATATATATATGCATATAACACATACACACACACATATATATATATGCATATAACACATACACACACACATATATATATATGCATATAACACATACACACACACATATATATATGCATATAACACATACACACACATATATATATATATGCATATAACACATACACACACATATATATATATATGCATATAACACATACACACACACATATATATATGCATATAACACATACACACACACATATATATATGCATATAACACATACACACACATATATATATATATATATGCATATAACACATACACACACACATATATATATGCATATAACACATACATATATATGCATATAACACACATACACACACATATATTTTCTAGACATATTCTATTAAATATAAGAGGCAATGAATGTCTATTATGTTTAATCATGAGCCGTTCTAAACGTCGTATTTTTGCTTTAATTTCAGTTGAAAATAAAGACAAAAATTCTCCAACATTTGGATAATTATTTATTGGTTTTCTTCTAAGCTTTCGGCTCACATGAGCCATCTTCAGAGAGGTAGTTTAAACTGAAATATTATAAAATCCACCATCACCGACGATTTTATTTTGTGTTGACATAAAACTCCGCTTGGCAACGGCAATAGTTACCAAAAATAATAAACGCAGTTCTTAAGTTTGCGATGCGGTTTTATGACGTCACACCGCGGGATAGCGCGAAATGACAACAAAACCATCGAGTCAAATGCAATGTAATATGTTATTTCCTGTTTTAAAGATGATTTTATTGAGTGTTGGTTGTTTTGATTTGATGTACATGGCCTCCAATATCTGCAGGTTCCTCTTACTGTGTGTATGAGTAAGGATCACCGTATTGTTGACCAAAATCTGTCTGATATTACCTACATGTTAATGTTTTTCAGAGAAATGTTGTTTAATAGTACTCTGATCAGAAAGATGACATGTAAGTCTACGGGAGAGCGTGGTTGTGGTAAAACCAATATATGTACTAGGTTTTTGAGTAGTATCAGAGATGCAATCTCTGAATGGGCATGTAAATTGGTACACTACATTGGTTTTTTGTAAAGAATTTAGTTTAGTGCCTGTTGGGTTATTATAAACTATGAGGTCAATTGTTTTAAACTTTTTATAATATATAATGAGTTTAATTTGATTATTACTATCCACTGGTTTAACATTTCTACGTATTATGTTTTTGAGAGTTTTTTCATCTTGTTTATAATTATTATGTATTTGGTTGCAATAGTATAAGTTAATAGTGTTATGTTTATTTTGATGTAAACCATTATTAATATTATCATTATTGTTAGAGCTTTTGTTAAGTTTGTTGAGATACATTTTAATTTGTTGATCAATAACGGAGTTAGGAAATCCATTATTGACTAGTGTTTGCTTAATGTTGTGTAATTCTTTATAAAATATAGATTTGGAAGAAGATATCATTTGTGTGCGTTGAAGTAAGTTTTTTATAACAGCTAACTTATATCGTTGGGGACATTCACTATTATAATTAAGAAGACACGAATTTATGCTAGTTGGTTTCCTATATAGAGAAGTAGTAAATTTATGTGTGCTAGAATCAATGAATACATCAAGGAATGGGAGTTTGTTATTAATATTAAGTTCTAATGTAAATTTGAGGACGGAGTGACTTTCAAATTTGTTTTTAAGATATTTAATTTGATCGATATTCTTAGCTAAAACAAAGATGTCATCTATATATCTTACATATATAGAGGGTTTATTGTTGTCATTAATTATTTTATTTTCTAGATTTGCCATATAATAATTAGAAAAGAGGGGACCTAAAGGAGATCCCATCGCAATGCCATCTATTTGTGTATAAATATTGCCTAAGGGGTCGTGAAAGGGTACTTGTGTGGTGCATGCTAATAATAGTTTTTTTAATATAGTGGGTTTAATATTGATTGATGGGAGAGTAGCATGGTTGTATACATCACGGATAATGATGTCAATTGTTTCATGGACGGGAACATTTGTGAATAAGTTTTGAACATCCAAAGATGCAATCATTTGATTATTAGGTTTTACGGAATGGAGAATCTGTAAAAATTCGTCCGTGGAGTTAATGCTATATTTTCCAGGAAGATAGGGAGTAATTAGTTTGTTAAGTGTTTTGGAAAGGTTATATATTGGTGTGGGTATTTGAGAAATGATAGGTCGGAGGGGATGATCTTTTTTATGGATTTTTACATTTCCATAAAGGTAGCCGGGCTGATAATCACCTATAATCTTTTGAAGTTTATAGGATCCTATTTCAACATTGTTTGCAGTAATAAGTTTATTAATATGTTTTTTAAGTTGGGTTGTGGTATTACAAGTTAATTTTTTAAATTTGTTGTGATCGTCGAGAATGGCCTGTAATTTTGAGTGATATTCCTGTCTGTTTAAAATAACAGTATTGGAAAAGTATTGGTTTTATCGGCACGTCGGATAACAATATTTTTGTTATTTTTGAGATGTGTGGCTGCTTTTATGAGAGGCATATTTATAATATCATTAGGATTTTTATGGTAACGGTGTTTGATTGATTCAGCTTTGAGTAATTCTTTTAAGCCTACCTGTGTAGTAATATGGTTGTCCTGTTCGAGTTGAAGTATTTGTTGGTATAAGCTTCAATTTCCATTTGTTTAAACATTGAATTAGGTTTCTGTGCGACATGAAAATTTGGTCCGAGATTAAGGAATTCTATTTCATCTGGAGTAAGTTGGTAATCCGATAGGTTAATGAAGTTGTCATTGATGTTTGGTAAGAGTATTTTTCCTTTATATAATTTGTTTAGCTTTTTTTGGATGACTTGTTTATGGGATTCATGTTCCTTTTGTGTTGTATTGTATAATAAATCCAATATTTCCTTGAATTTTTCACTTGTGGTAGAAGACTGTAAAATTTCTTTGATGTGTACAATTTCAGTGTTGATTTCTTGTAATTCCTGTTTGGCTGTGTGCATTTGACGTTTTATGAGGTTCCATTGAAATTTCTTAGCGGTGGGATCATTTAATGCTGCGGCATCATGTAACTTAAATTTAGTATATCGAGGCAGCAAGTAATTTTCTAGACATATTCTATTAAATATAAGAGACAATGAATGTCTATTATGTTTAATCATGAGCCGTTCTAAACGTCGTATTTTTGCTTTAATTTCTCCAACATTTGGATAATTATTTATTGGTTTTCTTCAAAGCTTTCGGCTCACATGAGCCATCTTCAGAGAGGTAGTTTAAACTGAAATATTATAAAATCCACCATCACCGACGATTTTATTTTGTGTTGACATAAAACTCCGCTTGGCAACGGCAATAGTTACCAAAAATAATAAACGCAGTTCTTAAGTTTGCGATGCGGTTTTATGACGTCACACCGCATATATATATATATATATATATATGCATATAACACACACACTATATATATATATATATATATATATATAACACACACACACACACACATATATATAATCACTCTTTCTATATCCTTTGAAAAAATAGTCAGTAATTTAAATAATTTATTTTGTTTATATATGTTTTAAGTGGCCAGAAGGTTGATCTATTATAAATATTTTACGTCTGATCTGTGACTAGTTTATTTACTGCTAAACAAAAATGCATGGTGATATCTTTGCTTTCCATAATTTTGCCAGGGGTTGTTGTTCAAGTCACCTGATCAATAAACAGCCTTGACAATGTTTGCACTCTCAGAATACAACTGACATAAGTCTGGGCATTTCGATAATTACATGTGATACTAGTTCTACATACGATTACCTTTACATACAGCTAACCCAAAACATTTTTTGTCAATATACACTTTTTCACACTCACAGAGGATGTTGAAAATTTGTCAGTGAAGCCTAAACGAATGATTCTCTCTCTCTATATATATATATATATATAAAGAGAGAGATTGTAGGAAAAATGTGTAAAAGTTGTTCAGACAACGCATATTATCTCTTTATAACACGTATCTTCAAGTCAGATTGAGATAAAATAGGATATTTGTCGATATTTCTGAGATTAATACCTAATCTCAATACTTTAATTAATTACACTATTTACATTGTTCAGATTGTTGTTCTCATCTATGGTGCCATATTCATGACTTTTCGACCGTTGTACGCTCCGAGTTTCTTTCAGTGATTGGGATTTCAAACTGAACCATTTATTTCTTTAACTGGGTAGGTTATTCTAGATCCATGAATCATGACTCCGTCAGATGTCTTTGCATCAATTATCTTCCTTTAACTCAACTCTCTATTTTTCTTTTGTTTATCTTTACACTAGTCAGGTATTGAACTCACAAATCTATGGATCAAGTCACTAGATTAATCCACTTCATCCACCCACTTAATATTTTTTTTTCTATTGTTATTAAACTGGATTGAAGAATCAGGGAACCGAGTTTCTTTTTTAGTTGAATTCATTGCATTCCCTTATGTGCTAAGAAAAAAGTATGAATTTATCGCTGGGTTCTGTAGCCTTGGGTGGCTACCAGTCTGAGAAGGAAAATCCTGAGCTCTTCTAGCTAGGATGAAGAGGGTTTGGCTCTGTCAAGCTGTCTTTTCCATGGCCCAAGACTTCTACTGAGGCTGCAGTACATATTATGTCCCTACGACTTTAAGTTACAGGAAACGGGATTATGATTCGATATTTATGCGTCTGAAAGGGATAACTCGAAACCGCCGACTGAGCGCCGAGGCAAATAAAAATAAGTTTCGAGAATGTACCGCTGATCAGGTTGCTAGCTAATCGCTTTGAAGACACATTTTGTGTTTCTTTATCGACTACACATTCAATTTGAAGTAAATACGGTAACTCTGATGACCGGGTTTTAACTAGTCTTTTGAATAGCCTTCATAATCTGGCGTGATCAGCAGTTGAACACGTCCAGTACGCTTGAAGCCCCGTTCATGAAGACACGTGATTTCGTACAGGTGCAACCATCAACAGATTTCGAAAAATTTTATCTATACAATTCCAATTATTTACAAAGTTTCAATAAACTCGTGATATGGATTTCAGGCATAACCAAACGAATTCCGCATTCTGTGATCCCCTTCCCATGTTGATATCATCAAATTTCACCTTGTCGGTTCGACCAGCATGATATTCGAACTGATATCTCATGATCGGAAAGCTAGCACCATTCAGCCATACTCCGATCTTCTGATTATACAGTCTCTTGCTTCAAGTCTTGTAATATTTTGTATGCAATTGTTATATTAATTCAAAGATTTAAGTAAATTATTCGTCGCAAAAGATTAAACTAAAATATTGTGGCAAAATTAAACTTAAAACAGCAACTGAATTATGGCTCTCCCAGCTGGTATTCCAAGCAAGTCTTTCCTTCTTGAGCTCTGTCTCAAAATCTCACTGGCAGACGTTTCAGCCAGCAACTGTGAACGTTCTGCCCCCCCACACCTCACTGGGAAAAAATCGTTGCTTTTATATCTGTCAATGTACACATAATTCATTTGCGTCTTCCTGTTATCCCATAATGCATTGCACATTTTTAGTGTATAAAAATGCAACGCAAGTCCCCCTCATTCTTTTAAATTATCTGGCCGAAGACGGATTACGTCGGAGCGGTAAGTGCTTTTTCTTTTAACTTGATTTTAGCTGCAGTAGCTTTACACGCTAAGCAAATACGCGCTCTATTTTGGCGGGGACAAGGCAAGTCGCAAACAGTAGTGCTAGTCCCAGGTTGTATCTCATGTCTGCCACAGATATACACACCGCACATTCATAATTTCCAATGAGGTCACATTCGTTAACTGTCCATAAAACTTTTCGGTTATTTCATCACACCTTTTCAGTTTTAGAGATCACCAAGATGATTAACGACTCTTTGAATCTTTGTAAGGATTTCTTTCCATCGAAAACTTAGTTTGATTGAAATCCCCCTTGATAAAAGGTGGACTTAGTAAGCATAATTCTCTACCTTGACCGACTAAACGGCTTTTGTCGAGGCACCACGAAAGCTTTTGTACGTGATTTCAATTCTGAAATGAAGGTTTACACCGAAATGACATTTTTCTTCGTTCAATATATTCTCTTCCGCATTGAGAAATGTCATCTCCATTATGGAACTGAATAGTAAGAGGATAATTAGAAAACCTGTCAAAAAGCCGATATCCAGTTTTGACGTTCTGTGAAGTATGTTGTATTTGAGAATCTCATGTACGTAGATTGTAAGTATTTCCGGAATTTCGAAAACACCCATTGTTTTTTTTCTGTCAGTACGTGCCTCTTGGACCCTTAGATACTTCAAGGTCTAAGCAGATCACGTGAAACTCGATTGATTTATTGATTTCTAGCTTTTTTATGTGCTTCCCCGACATAGCTTTGTTTCTGTTACAATCTGAAAACATGACAGTTCAAGCTTTCTTAGCAGATGTATCCAGATCATTATATCTCAAAAACATTTTTCTATTTACCTTTTAGCAAGAACACCGACAAAGATTATACTTTTTACACTGATCAATGACACTGGCCGAAAATGTATAAGGCATCTAATTCTCCTTGATTTGGAATGTGTATTACTTTTGCTAGGACATAATTTTCTACGCCGGACTTCTTAGTATGAACGTTTTAGGGAAAAGCTCTCATAGAAGCGGCACATTGTGGGATATCTCTCAGTGTTTATTCAATAAACCGTTGAGAGCTGCAAATGTTGATTTCCAAATTTGTCTTTTATATATTAATGTCTTCTTATCTCTTTCCCTCCTGGAATAAATATCTTTGTGAAATGGCTCCCTTATGTATGATTCCTTATCAAAAGAAACTTTATCTTGTTACCTCGCAGTCACTACCCGCTTTTCTTTACTTTTACCTTCGCTCTTATCAAGTTCTTTGTTGCGAAATGATTCCTTAAATCAAGTATAGAAAGCTTCCTTCGACTGTAGTTCCTCTTTTCTTAATTTTTTTATATTTGCTATTCTTATAACACAAAATCAATCAATCAATATAATATATACATATATATATATATATGTGTGTGTGTGTGTGGTGCAATAGATACCAGCTAAAAAGGAGAAATTGGGGAGCCGAGTTCAAATTCTAGTTGAATTATTTTCATTCACTTAGACACAAATACCCTTTGGAAAGTTATGAATCCATATCTTCTCCCTCCAGCTATCATTTAATAGGCTTCTATAGCCTTTGTTAGCAACCAGAAAGGAATGGTAACCTATTGCAAGAAAATATTTTGCTTCGACAGTCATGGATCGAAAGAGATAGATAGCCATTTAAGCAAGTGTATATTTATGTGTATTTATATAGTTGAAGGTAAAAGTATTTGCCACGAAATTATTTTTTCTAATTATTCTGCTTAGTCATTCTGATTGATGACATTTATTTAAACAACTTGCTTTCGCAAAACAATCTATACTTGAATCAATAATAAATAAAACAACAATAATCTTATATCAATAAGAAAAAAATCATTATCTCTTTCTGGCTTACTGCCTGTCACGATGAGTCACCGGTTCGGAACGACCAGTAAAATGATACAACTTCGAGCCTTTTCATTACTAAAGATAGTTGAGCGTTTTGGAGAATCAGTTGCTGTAAGCTTTGATGTTCTGGTGGTTTAATGAGTAAAAAAAACTCGGAATTGTTAATCGGAGAACAGTTCTTATTCCATTGGTTATATCCACTTACGCGCAAATGCCCACAGAAACGATATGAATATACTAATCTCCCTCAGTATACGGGTTAATTAGTAAGAATTGTATCACTAAAACCATTATTATCTAAAAAGTAAAATAAATTCGTGTTCAAAAATATTTTAATTTCGGCCTTAAATAAGATCCATACAGGTGTTGATATGACATGGCGCTAAACAAAACCAACCTTCTAACCAATCTTTCTCTTTGTATATATTTTACTCTTCGAATGGACATTGATCAAGTGTTTGATTCGGTAATCATATTCTTTTTCATTTGCGGGGATACAATTACCAGTCAAAATACTTAGTATAGAGTGGAGGACTGTAGTGTCTCATAATTAGAAACGGTCTCTCCTTGCCGCTCTTAGTGTCGTTCTGCCTGCTACTAAACTGCTTAAAGACGTCATCGGAAATAACAATCCGTCCTTCTTAATATCACGATGTCTTGGCACAACCAAGCATTCCAAAAATTGAATTTTTCCGGAGTTTTTATTTATTTATTTTGTACTCGCTATTCCTAAACAGTCTACCATCTAAATACATTCAGTACGGGTTGACTTTAACATATATATATATATATATATATATGTGTGTGTGTGCGCGCGCGCGCCTAATGCATTTAAGTTGAAACCTCCCTTTTTTAAGTTTTCACTTTTCAGTACATAAATTATATAAAAATTGCCTGATTAGTTTATTTTTTCAAGAGCCATCTGCTATACTTTCAGCCATTATCAAGGATGAATTTTATTTTACATTTACCTGAATATATGGATTGTTTTATATATTTATATAGTTATAGGAATGTTTTATTTTCGAAACACGGTCAGGGCATTGTGGCCTTGTTCACAGTTGATATTACTGAGTGTTGCCTTTTACTAATAATGCTTCAACTATTTTTAGCCACTTTTTACATTTGCACGTTGCTATTATATTATTCCTATAACTGAGATACGTGCATAAATCAATCCATATATTCAGTTAAAACTAAAATAAAAACCATCCTTGATAATGCCTAACAGTATAGCCGAAATATTTGATAAATAAAATATTCGATCAATTTTTACATAATTTACATACTGAAAAGAAAGATTATAAAATCAGTTTGAAGGATTATATAAAAAATTAACGAAAGGACTGAGTCATTTTTAACGAAATTTTCACACACACACACTATCGGCCATAATTATGAGGCCCCTAGTGTTTTTAAAGATTCGTTGTATTTCATACTATTTTTTGCTATTCATTGCCATGTCAATAATTTTGTAAATGAAAATAGAATGGCTCTTTTGTTCATTCATATTACACAATAACATGTACATCAAATGAATTTATATATCTAGACTTATTTATAAATGGAACTTTGTGTGTGTATCCGTTACCTATAGACTCCAAAACGGCTGAACCGATTTTCTTGAAAATTTACACAGTTGTACTATAAGCGTCTGTGAGTGTTCTTAGCTAGGTTTTGTGTTGAGGGACCCCCGATAAATATTGATAATCGAAAAAATCAGGTTATAGAAGGAGTGGTCCGATTTCAATCAAATTTGATACACTCATAGACGAAGACAGAAGAAACGATATTCAGAAGTTTCAAGGTTGCAGTTCTTACAATAGTGCAGAAAATCGATAATTATATATATATATATGGAACTTTACACAGTTGTACTATAAGCGTCTGCGAGTGTTCTTAGCTAGGTTTTGTGTCGAGGTTCCCCGATAAATATCGATAATCGAAAACATCGGGTTATAGAAGAAGTGGTCAGGTTTTAATGAAATTTGATACACTGAAAGACAAAGACATGAATTATATTCAGAAATTTCAAGGTTGCAGTTCTTACAATAGTGCAGAAAATCGATTATATATATATATATATATATATATATATATATATATATATATAAAAGGCAAGATGTTTGTGTGTCTGTTTATCTGTCTGTATGTTCTTTATACAAATCCACAATTTTTATCCGATTCTCATCAAACTTGACACAAATATTCTTTAGTCTGAGCTCCAGGACCATGGATTAGTTTTAAAGCTTTCATTACATCCGAGCAACGCCGGGCTATACTGCTAGTATTTAATAATTACCTATATTGCAGTTTCATTAATGAAAGAATAAAAAAAAATTAGGGTGATTCGGACAAGTTCAGCTTTGTTTCCTTGCCTTGTAAAAAATTTGCAAAGTAATAATAACAAAAGAACCATTCTATTTTCATTTCGAAATATCCGCTTGGCAATAAGTACTAAAAATAGTATGAAATACATCACTTCTTTTAAAAAACACAAGCGGCCTAATAGTTATGGCCGGTAGTGTGTATGTATATAGTCATCCGCAGACAGATCTGTTTCGCTGTATCACAGCTCATCAGTACGGTTAGACTACGATTGCTTTTTAATCCAGGATTGAAACCCGACCGAATTGGCGTCAGTCGGCGATTCTACCTCTGGTCTATGGGCGTTCGGTAGAAAAAGGCAGACTATTTAGCGTGTGTATTATCATTATAGGCGCCCAATAGCCAGTGCTCTAATTCATTTTCCTAAATGAGCGATGCGTACATGCCAGAGTAGCTACTGTTTTTTCAAAGCCTACCATTCTTCCAGAGTGCTCAATAAGGGTGTGAGAGCGTTAATACACACAAACAATTATATATATATATATATATATATATATATATAAATATATAAATAAATCTAGAGTGAGCCAAAACCTACCGCGGTTTCACACTACGGATCGTCAGCTTTGCACTTTTTCTTGTGTTTGGTTCCGTTTGGGTTTTTTTCTTTACTGCGGTGTATTGAATGTTTTGTTCTTGTTCCGCGGGTTTCTTTTTTTCTCCCCATTTATCCGACGTCTTAGTACACCGGATTGTAACGGATTTAGGTTCTGTTTGTTAATGGTTTTTTCGGAGGTTTATTTTAGTATAAATTTACGGCCTGCATACTTACAGAGTCTAAGTAGTTATTATATATATATATAATTGTTTGTGTGTATTAATGATCAGTGTCTATAAAAAGTTAGGCATAAAAATATTTTGTACAAAATTAAATATAATGAAGATAATTTTGAACACGTTAAAATTGTAGTGATCGGGGAACAACATCTTGGGAGTCAGTTCCACAGAGCAGTGTTTCCCTGGCAGAAGCTGTTCTAGTAAAACTTCTTTGCAACCTTGGAATACGGATGAAATGTGGGTGATTTGTTACAATGTAAGTAGCATGGCTGTTTTTAACCCGGTAAAGGTTAGACCTGACGAAACAAAGGAAAGTCGTTCGTCCTAACACATTCTATAGAAGTATTCATGGAGCAGAGAGCGGCTCACCACATCGCGCCTGTGAGAGAGAAAGAGGTTGAAAGGTGGAAAATAATTTGTCGCTCACAAAGACTCGGTGACACTTTCCAACTCGGATGTGTGAACTTAACGAACCCATTTGAATGGATAGCAGAAAGCGACCATAGAGGATTGGTAAATGGTCAAGTATTACTTCACGCAACAAAAGACAGGAAAGTTGTGGAGAGCTATGTACGGTATATAAAAGAACAACCGAACACAATCCATTCACCGTTTTAAATATCTTTTGAACAACACTTCAGTCAGTTAAGTGCCATACGTGATACACGCTTTGGCGATCATGTCTCGAAAGTGACATGACTGACTGGGTAGAAGATTATCCCGTAACAGGTTGCCATTACGGTAGACTGGTTGCCAGCCAAGGCTATAGAAACCAATCTGTTCCTATTATTTGACTCATAGCTAGAGGGGGAAGAGATGTGTTATATTAAGTAGTAATTAGTGGGGGCTCAGTTTATTAGTTCATAACAATATAAAACTGATCCCCCACCATGCCCATTATAAGCCTTAATCATGTTTTCAACTATTATATTCAGTCAGTTAAGTGCCATACGTGATACACGCTTTGGGCGATCATGTCTCGAAAGAGACATGACTGACTGGGCTGAAGATGTATCCTGGAGTAGGTTGCCATTATTTTCTGCGGCAGACTGGTTGCCGACCGACACTTACTTAGCACTTTATTTGTTTCAGGGCTTACTGTAATTCTCGGTGAAACATCGGCTCGCGCGCAATCACCGAAATCAATGTCAAGCTTGTTCAGTACATCAATGCTTGAGAATAACAGTAAGCTTGGATATTCGAGTGGAGTAATGAATAAAGGATTAGAATTGACAATCGGAAAGCAGTTCTAGTCGGGTTAGTTACATTCATTTCCCCGGAAATATTTTGGTAAATTATGAATTCACCTCTTTTATCCCTTCGAAAAATTCTTAGAATCTACAAATATTTTCTGGCTTTGAATAAACTGCTAAAGTTTGATAAACCGTAAAACAGAAATCAATCATATATCGCAGAAAATAGAACTATTCGAGAGAAATGACAAAAAATGCTTTGAACTTTAATACCAATAAATAGGGTAATCATTTATGATTTCATCTGACATAACTACATATATCTATTTCCATACGCAGTTACCAAAAATATTGCGAGTCTTTCTTTTATCAGCCCGAAAGACCGGCTCCTCCCTCTTGTTCCTTCCATAATTATCTTGAACGATATCTGGCCTTGAATCTTGGATTATTGTTCGACATTTTTAAAGTTATTTATAGTTTGATCTGTAATGACAAAGCGCTCGTATCCCAGACAAATGATAAAAACCAGAAATAGACAGGAGACGAAATATTTCGAAAGTAAACAAGATTGAAAAACATCGACATTTTGCTATCATTGGTCATTTTTGTGTGTCTCCTAGCAAGCTTATTATAATCATTGCAATCATTTTATAACCTACAGTTTAGCAGACGATTCATCAAAGCTACTGCTAGTGCCATTATTAATATCATCGACTATTTTCAATGAATCATTTTTTTCCTTTTCGCGTTCGTCATTCGTATAAAATAACGCGTGAAAATTTTCGCTCTGTTTATTAAGTCAATCGATAAGACTGCTTTTATTTTCGGCATTAATACCATTCCCTTATTTGCCACCTTTGGGAGTTTCCGCATGAAGTCAGTTTACTTCATATTTATTCAAGATTGTATCGGAACGATCCTGGTCTAGGCCTAAAATAATTATAAGATTAGTAATTATTGAAATGCTAGATAACCATGGCATATTTGAGAAGCATAATCGATTAATCCAGAGTCTATATTGGAAGCAAACCGCGTGCATACGGTTAGAAATGAATTCATTAAATATAGAAAAATATAAAGTGTTGTGAAACAGGGATGTAACTTTTCACCGGAATTATTCAATCTATACAGAGAATGGGACGTCCTATCAGAATACATTATTGTTAGCCACAATCTTAGCAACGTAAGATATTAAGATGAAACAGTGCTGATGATAGACACAGAAAGGAACTGACAAGAACTTTTAGAGAATGTTACGAAGGCGAGAAAAAAGGACTAAGTTAGTTTGAGTTTTGTTTAACAGCATATCAACCTCTGTGGTGTACGTAACGCCAAAAAGGTGAGGTTTTAAGGTATTTTTTTAATATTCATAGTGAGAAGATTGATTTAGTCAGATTTTTTTTATGAAAATTTGTTTTTATTACAATTTATTTTAGAAAACTGAAAATGTTTCCTACTTTTGTATTCAAAAATGTTTGCTGAGAATGTTTTTCTTCAAAAATATATTATTATATTTTCCCTTCAAAAATGTATATTTTCTATAAAAGTTTATTTTTATTTATACATTTCTATAAAAATGTATTTTTATACTTTCATAGTGTTTTCACCTTAGTTTGGGGGGGTAACTATTTGCCCATAGCTGGGACCCTAACAGGTGCGACCACTCTGGGTCAGGGTGGACCTGGGAACAACAGTAATTAAGAGGTGGTTCTATGCTCCTCGCAACCTCCCAATCAGAGGCCTTGCTGTCGTCATGCTCAGGACCAAGAAAGGACTAAACATCATTGAAGAAGGCAGGAGCGTACAAAGACCGAAACGTCGTGAATATGACAAAGATGAGAACAGTCCGAATAATTTGATATAATGTAAACAGTTACAATACCTAATCTCAAAAATATAGACAAGTAATTATATATATATATATGTCTCCGGCTATATCGTGTTGAATACACCGGTTCTCATCCGATCACCGAAGTTATGCAACATCAAGCCTGGTCAGTACTTTAGGAATACAAGGTGCTGTAAACGTAAGGACCAAGAATGGTCCACCAAGTTTGGGGGTTGGGTGCAGGGCTAACAACCCTGTCCCGTAAAAAAACAGATTGTTACAGAAACAGCAACAAATAGTTACTGCCCTATGTACCATTGGATGTGATGAATAAATGAGGATGATGATGAATTATATATATCCAGAATCACCTTCTTATGATACATATAGCCTTTTGTAGACTTGGGCAAATATGTTTTCACATATAATATGCGAAGTATAGCATACCGCAAATTTAAGTTCAGTTTGTCCGCCAATGTATGTTTCCCGCCTGTAAATACCTTAGGAGTGAATCAAATTTAATACCAATATGAAACATTTATCTTAAGAAAATGCGGTCTTTAATGAATCTCGTGCTCAAAGCGGAGCAATAAAAGAGTCAGGTACATCAGAAGGTTGATCTGGTAGATACCCTCAAGGCCAACAGGTGTAGAATCGGGCCTGAAAAATATAAAGAAGTCGATTGAATGACTGTAAACAGACTACCCGATAGTGAGAATTTCTCAAATCATCGGGAGACGAAGATCAGCATTCGAGGGAAATCCACAAAACCACATCCTCACACCGAATTTAATTGACGAAATCCAGATTAACAAAAAAGCTTTAATTTCTAGATAAAGACAAGTTGGTTGGAACTTGTCTTAACTAACATGTTTTGTTCGCTGATGGAATTCATCAAAGCGACTTTAAGTCTTTTTTTTTCCCCAACAAGTATTGACAAATAGAAATAAAATATCCTTAGTTTTTCAGATTTTTTTAAATTTATAAGCGCTTATAAATATACTTCAGTAGCACTTTGGCATGGTATATATGTTAGCAAGCTTGTATTACTAAATCAATGATGACTGATTAATGAGTTTGATCTTCACTAACTACTCTATATTTTCGGATTTTTGCCACATCTGAGCTATGCTTAGCAAATTAGTATAAAAACAATTTGGGCTAACTGTAACTTGAGGTAGATTATGGAGCCTGCTAAGTGATGTAATTTAATATCTAAAACGAAGATGAGTAAATATTGTTGAATAAGATAAATATTATTGATATTCTTCTTCTTTGAGATTAATTTATATCTTATATATTCTGAATAAAAGAAGGCTTTAAATTTAACTGATTTCTTTAATCTTTCAATTTTTTATAGTCATGTCTATTGACTTGATAAAGAGGTACTTATTTTAGGAAAGATGATATTTTGAACAAGTTCGTGTTTATATTTAAGTAAGATTCATAAGCGGTACTCTCAAGAACTTTGTCTAAGTTATTTCCTCTTGGAATAAATGTGACATTCTTTAAATCAAATCAGTGGTTAAACTTATTTCTATGTTGGAATAAAGCATTTATTAGATTATTGAATATAGGATCTTTATGTTCATCGATACCATTTTTTGTTTCTTCACGTTACGCTAATATGCTGCAGGGACAAAAACACACACACACACACATATATATATATATATATATATATATATCTCCTGTCATTTTGCAGATATTTTTTATTAATATGTGAATTTTTAAGAAAAGTTTATACATATAAGAACAGATATGGCTACACTATCTACACGGATATATATATATATATATATATATATATATATATATATATACACGCGTGTAGATGGTGTAGCGATATTTTTTTTAAGTATAAACTTATTTTGAAAAAATTTACGCACACACATATTTATAAATATCTGCAAGACGACAGAATGTTTTTATATACCTGCTTCAGAAATATAAACAGTCACAACTCTTTCTTGCAATATATTGGGGTAACTACAAACAGTGGACTGTCAACCCATTATATATATATATATATATATATATATATATAGTCACAGGTTTGTTTCGTTGTATCACATCCGATTGCTTTTAGCCAGGATTGAAACCCAACCGAATTGACATCAGTCGGCAATTATACCACTGAGCTATTGTTGTTCGGCAGACTTTTAGTGTGTGATATATCATGTAAACATACGCCAGTAACCAAGAGTGTTCTCATTCATTACTGAATGAACGATGCCTAGATAGTACAAACTAATGGGTTGACAGTTCACTGTTTGTAGTGATTTACTTTAAGTGTGCTCGATACTGAGTAGAACATTATATATGGCAAACTTTTATTATAAGTTTCTAATAAAAACATAGTATATACTGCAACACAAGAGCCGTTGTGTTTCAGTACTGTCTTATTTGTCAGGCAGTGACGAAGTGCTAATAAGATCGTACCGAAGCGCAACGGATCTTACGTTGCAGTAAACTATGTTTTTTATTATAAACTTATAATATATATATATATATATATTCCGTTTGATAATAATTAATCCAGTTATACTATCAGTATTGTTAACAAAATCATTAATTTCATGTTTAGAACCACTGCCATCAGTGACAACTTGATTTTCAAATGATTCTCATTATTTATTGTACGAAGTCTAATAAAGATATCGGGTTTAATGCTATAAAAAGAAAACTACGACATATATCAATTCGGCATTTAGTCTCATTTGAAGTAACCAACTTCTGAAGTCACGAAATATATCCATCGTCGCATTCATTAATAGAAGCATTTCTAACACCGTTTTGGTGATACGAAGCAGCTGCCTCAACGCATTCTCTTTGATTTTCACGACGTCTTGGAATCTTGTTTCCTTTAAGTGTGATATGATTGTTGAATAGGAAAAAGGTGGTATGGTATTGTGAAACGACCACACTCTACACACTTTCCTTCTAATCACTGCTCTAAACAACGGAATTAATCTAGATCATTACAACTTGGTGTGTATGTGCAAGATAGCTCAAGGTAAGTCTGTACTATATGGCTTCTCTCTCTCTCTCGTTATCATAGGAACAGTTCCGATACCTTTTGGTCAAACCTCGTATATGCATTTACCGGATTTCAAGTGCTGTCCTAACTTAAGTCAATCATAAAAAATGTCTTTATTTTTCTGCAATCTAGTAATTAATCTTAGAAAAAGGCATGCGCTGCCCTTGAGGATTCGAAAGGTTTGACAAGTTAACATGGTATCGTAATTTTATCATCTGACGATGAAAATAACAGAAAAAGTCACTAATTTCTAATCACGCCTTCACTTCAGGGAAGCCACTAGGTTGCTCTGGCTGGTTAAAAAGCGTATACTACTCTACGGTCAGCTGGTATTATTAGATTAAATTATGATTAATTTTACTTTAAACAGACGAATATGTTTGATCAACTATTTCGTTTGTATATTTCTATAGCATAACCATTTCGTTTGTATATTTCTATAGCATAACCATTTCGTTTGTATATTTCTATAGCATAACCATTTCGTTTGTATATTTCTATAGCATAACCATTTCGTTTGTATATTTCTATAGCATAACCATTTCGTTTGTATATTTCTATAGCATAACCATTTCGTTTGTATATTTCTATAGCATAACCATTTCGTTTGTATATTTCTATAGCATAACCATTTCGTTTGTATATTTCTATAGCATAACCATTTCGTTTGTATATTTCTATAGCATAACCATTTCGTTTGTATATTTCTATAGCATAACCATTTCGTTTGTATATTTCTATAGCATAACCATTTCGTTTGTATATTTCTATAGCATAACCATTTCGTTTGTATATTTCTATAGCATAACCATTTCGTTTGTATATTTCTATAGCATAACCATTTCGTTTGTATATTTCTATAGCATAACCATTTCGTTTGTATATTTCTATAGCATAACCATTTCGTTTGTATATTTCTATAGCATAACCATTTCGTTTGTATATTTCTATAGCATAACCATTTCGTTTGTATATTTCTATAGCATAACCATTTCGTTTGTATATTTCTATAGCATAACCATTTCGTTTGTATATTTCTATAGCATAACCATTTCGTTTGTATATTTCTATAGCATAACCGTTTACAGGACTATTGCTAAATTCTGAATCCTGACAGATTTTAATATCCATTTTTTTCAACGCATGAAAGTAAGAAATATTTATATATGGCTTAGCGATATCGTCAGCAAGCTTTATTCATGAGAGTATTTGTATTGCAGTGAGTTTGATCCGTGAACTCATGTTGATTACAAATCACTTTTCTTTAATTTTGCTTAGTTTTTAGTAAATAGTTTAATAATTCAATCCTGAGGAATTCAGTCTCAGGACGCTTGATCTGAAGGCCTGTCACAAGCTGCTCTAGTAAATCATAGTTTGGTTATGTGCCAAAACTAAGTTAGGCCTAGGAAATAACTACTTTGATATAACCCACGAGGAAGGCGTTACACCAAATCACCTTTGACAAATTTGCCTAATATTAAAAGTTATAAACGAGAATGATATCGATTTCTATTTTCTGGTTGGAAAAGTGTCTCCAGGAAGAGAATACAGAGATATTTCTATTGTTATATATTATATTAAGAACTATTCACAAGTTACCGTGTGACATCTGGAAAATTTCCAAATTACTTACATTAAGCCATCGAAAAACCAAAATAAATAAAGTGTGGCCATTATAATACAGTAGTCATGGCTTTTGTTTGAATGCAGTAATGGCTACGATAACACTTCTTCTTGACAATCCATGTGTTGTCAGGGGTTCATGTCTATTCGTCATCTTTTCTTTATTTGTGACATGTACTAAAGAAAAGAAAGAAATCTGCACTTATGAATCATGGGAAATATTTCCACGTAAGTTCTGTAAATCTTATACGATTTCCTGGCAAGACTTTATTTCGGGAAATTCAATGTGCGTCAAACACAAAATATTTACAATATTATTCCAAAGTAAAATAAATATATAAAACTTTAACAACAAGTAATTTATTTCTAGTTTCTAGAGCTCTTTCGACCAACATCTCATCAGGAGAAAATCGTTGGAATCACAAACCAAACGGAAAACCCGCAACGAAAATGAAGAGCCAAAAAAAAAAAATGGGAACGTTAAAAGAAATATACATATTAATGTCTTTATAACGAGTGGGGAGGAGATATCGTTTGTAAATAATTATCGCGGGTCAGTTAAAATAAAATATCCCCCAACAAATAAAGAGACTTAACAAAATCCTTCTGCCGGCAAAGAAAAGGCTTCCTTAAAGATATCCAGACTGATTCCAAAATCTTTAATTGATTATTGGAACCAGCTACATGTAAAACTTTGAACCACTCTTTCTTATACGACTTAACACAGGCTATATTCTCTACTAAGGGTTGAACATTAGCCGATTCAGTATTGGAAGAGGGAAGACAAAACAGAAGACCTATTTTGTCGAATCGTATTTTTGAAAATTATATATATATATATATATATAATAATTTATTATATATATATATATATATATATATATAATAATTTGTTATATATATATATATATATATATATATTAATTTATTTATATATATAATACATTTGTTATATATATATATATATATATATAATAATTTGTTATATATATATATATATAATAATTTTATTTATATATATATATATATAATAATTTGTTATATATATATATATATAATAATTTATTATATATATATATATAATAATTTATTATATATATATATATATATAATAATTTTATTATATATATATATATATATAATAATTTGTTATATATATATATATATAATAATTTGTTATATATATATATATATATAATAATTTGTTATATATATATATACTATATAATAATTTGTTATATATATATATATATATAATAGAAATTTGTTATATATATATATATATAATAATTTGTTATATATATATATATATATAATAATTTGTTATATATATATATATAATAATTTGTTATATATATATATATAATAATTTATTATATATATATATTAATAATTTATTTATATATATATATATAATAATTTGTTATATATATATATATAATAATTTTATTATATATATATATATAATAATTTATTTATATATATATATATATATAATAATTTATATATATATATAATAAATTTGTTATATATATATATAATAATTTGTTATATATATATATAATAATTTATTATATAACATATATAATATAATTTGTTATATATATATATAATAATTTATTATATATATATATATAATAATTTTATTATATATATATATACATAATAATTTATTTATATATATATATATAATAATTTATTATATATATATATATAATAATTTATTTATATATATATATATAATAATTGTATATATATATATATATAAATTTATTTATATATATATATATATAATAATTATTATATATATATATAATAATTTATTATATATATATATAATAATTTGTTATATATATATATATAATAATTTGTTATATATATATATATAATAATTTATTATATATATATATATAATAATTTATTATATATATATATATAATTGTTATATATATATATATTAATTTATATATATATAATAATTTATATATATATATAATAATTTATATATATATATAATTTTATTATATATATATCATAATTTGTGTTATATATGTATATATAATAATTTGTGTTATATATATATATATATATAATAATTTGTGTTATATATATATATATATATAATAATTTGTGTTATATATATATATATATATAATAATTTGTGTTATATATATATATAATAATTTGTGTTATATATATATATATATATAATAATTTGTGTTATATATATATATATATATAATAATTTGTGTTATATATATATATATATAATAATTTCTTGATTAAAAAAAAGATATGTACCTGTGTAAAAATTACGTTGTTTACTACTTCTGATGTTATTTAGAAGATTGTATCTCCAACACTAGCAATAAAAAATTGCATTCTAATATTGGTCACATATACAGCACACTCTCTCGTTGGATGGCTTGTCATTTGTCAAAAGCTAGTGCATATTCGCGCACATATGTCAAGATATCAAAAATATTAGTAACAATAATATATAAGTTTAAACGTTATTTTTAGTGGATAGCTATATTTGAGTTGACTGTCTGTTTGAGATATATATATATTATAGTTTGGTCATTCTATGAGCGATCCTGGTACTATGCAACAGAATACTACCTGGCATATGGTAGGGTGATCATTTATTAAACTGATTCCCCCGGTAGTCTTTTCTCGCAAAGAAGCTAGTTAGAAAACAAGCAGGATTAAAACAAGACCTGAAAAAGAGTAAAAGAATGCTTCCCTGATGTCATTGTCTTCCTGGCACGTGAATTTGAAAGAACTTAGTAGTTCAGTTCAAGGCGCGCTGTAAGCTCACTTGAAGTGCTGAAACCCTTCGCTTTTGATCAATATCCAACTTAGAGAAGATAGACTTTGATGTAACACTTAAATATTGACTCCATCCCATGATGATTAATGGTACATTTTGGATACGTGCTGTTCCTTCTGAAAGCGTGAGATTAGTCCATTTTAAAGTCTTACTCTAGTATAAACGTTTCATGTACAGGTATTTTTTAATTTCTTATGTCAAAATATGAGTCCAGTAATTTTATCTCGTACTGGTCGTACTCGATAACGAAATAGCAACCTTCGTCTAGGTATAATAGTACTATTCTGTCAGGGAAACGTACAAAGTGTAATCAACAATTTCTGGACTAGTTCCGTAGCACTCCAAAAGATGTCAATAAACTATTACACGTGAAATGAAAGCTAGCAGTGACTTTCATGCACCTGTGTATCGAGTGACTTTGCTCTGTTCACTTCGGAAGTTGTAAAATTTGTATTTCTGTGATCACGCGAATGTCGTAGCTTGCGACGACAATGTACTCTCTCGACGAGCTCATGTTAGTTTCTAACCAAAAAAAAAAAAAAAGAAGAACATTGTATCGCTTCAGCACGCGCCTTGCTCACCAGATTTAGCCCCTGCGGACTTCCAACACTTCTCCAAGGTGAAAATACAGCTGAAAGGTTGTCGTTTTAACACCACTGAGCGAATCGTGCAAGGTCCACAACCCACTAACGGAAAACGACTTCCAGGCCTGATTCTAAAAGTGGCAGGAATCGATGAAGATAGTGTTAAAATTTAGGTAAATATACTGGGTGCGGCAGGTATTTGAAGACAGATTTATACTTACACAAAATGTCTCTTACGAACAGATAATGTCTTTTTTACTAAAAAAAGGTTGTGAGGATAGGAATAAAAATATTGTTTGGTATTTTTAAAGTCTTCTTCGATAACAGGATTCTGTATGAGGTCTAAATCGCCTACATGGTAGAAGCAATTCGTCTTTGTACATATTGCATATTAATCTGAGGAGGCTTTTAGGAATCCTTTTGTGTTATGTGGAGGCTCATCTACTTCCTCTCGAACTACGCTCCATACACAGCAGTCTAATGGATTGAAATCTGGCGAGGTAGGAGGCAAAATGTTAGGTGTTATGTTATCATATCGTGTTTTGTTGAGTCTTCCTTTACGTCACTCAAACACTCTTTTCAGCACATCTATACAAGCAATAGAGTTTACTCTAAGACCTTATGGAAAAAAGTGAGGCGGGATCACATGTTTTTCATTCAATCCCAAAAAACCATGACAGTTGCAGGAAATTTTGCATACATTACTCTGAGAACTTCCGAAGGTTGGGCACAAAATTTTTCTCCTATAAGAACAAAATGACGTCTTCTTATACTGAATTTGCAAAGTTCGTTTAGGAGTCTCTTAGATTTGATTAAATGATTTTCCTTTAACTTTTCTGATATAAAACGACCTTTTCTCATCACGTAAGAATTGTATCTGAGGTCTTGATGGACAACATTTCGTACTGCTCTTTCAGATACATATTGTTCTTTTGCAATCGACCTCATAGATCTTTTGGAGTTGCCATCAACGGCCTATTGTACATACTGAATAAATTCAGGTATTCTAATGGTATCAGTGCACCTGTAATGTTCCTCACCTTTTGATACTGACGATACATTTTCATCTTTAGCCTCTAACACCTTGCGAACTTTGTAGACTATCTTATCCATAGTAATATTTCTTGCAATAATTATCTAGTAACAACTAATTAACGATGTGTTTATATATACATTCTGTTCATAATACGATCATTTATTTTGTCACTGTCAATGTATTTTGTATTAAAACCGTTTACAATGAATTTTACCTTAATTTCGTGTATTATTCTCAAAAGTAAGATTTTTGTTTACCTTGAGTTATACTAATATGCTAATAATATATTTTTAATTTTGAAATTTGCACAATATAATGTTTGAGAGCCACTCAATGTAGAGTATTAGTGATAAAATGAAACAAACAGGAAGATTATGAAGTTTGAGGGGATAGATAATCCTTTGCGAGGATTTGTTTTCTTTTATTTAGTTCCTGAACCGCACCTCCCTCCCATTAGCATGGAACAGGCATGCCTCCCAGAGAGTAAAACACTACGCCTGCTTGGCCTGACACTCTCAGCGGACCTCAAGTTGAATGACTACGTCGAATCCATTGCAAAATCCGCTGCTATGAAAGTTGGCTCTCTGTGCAGGGCCCGGAAATTCTTTCCGCCTGAATCTATCCTGCACTTATACAAATCTACCATCTGCCCGTGTTTTGAATACTGTTGCCACATCTGGTCCGGTGCCCCTGCTATTCTCCTCGGGCTTCTTGACAAAATACAGCGAAGAATCTGTAATGTGATTGATACCGCCTTAGCTGACCGCTTGCAGTCACTCTCTCACCGGTGTGAGGTGGCTTCCCTGTGCCTCTTTTACAAATACTTTCAGGGCTTCTGCTCTGATGAACTTAAATCACTGGTGCCACCTAGGTGTGAGTTCGCACGAGATGCTAGATTGGCAACTAGGTCCCACCCTTTTACAGTGAAACAGATGAAATGTAACCGCAATTTCTACTCCAACAGCTTTTCTCGCACTTCCCGCCTGTGGAATTCTCTTCCGCATGCTTGCTTCCCCGATGGCTATAACCTCCAGGAGTTTAAATGTAAGGTCAATAGACACCTCCTAACACACTAACTCTCCCATTCTCCCCAACTCTCCCTCTATGTACATCCTAACTCGTCTATCGCCCTGTGTACCCCCCTGCGCTATAGTGGCAGTGGAATGCCTTGTTTGGGGTGACACGATTTTTTAAAAAAATGAGAGTGAATCGACTTCGTGGACGAAAAATGCTGAAAGCCCTCTGATCTAGTAGAATTAAACAAATAAGTTGATCTGAACATTTTCTATAGCAATAGGGATGGGCTCCCTAATAACGATTTTGAACTCGAACAAAACTGTAAAAAAATTGATAACGCTATTAATAATGCTTATGTTATATTTTATCAGTTTCTTTCACATGTGGTATAGGCTATTATATTTATTTTATCAATGAGTTACGGATGGAATTTGGTAGTTCTCCATGTGCATTTAAATAGACCTATATAACAGTGATGTAAATTTAGGCATAGGATATCAAACATAAATTATAGGATATCAAGCATGAATTTGGTTTGATAAAAAAAAAAAGGTTTTTAAGAGACAAGTGAATTTTTAAATAGCATTCCTTCTCTACAATTCAGATCTTGCAGATTATTGATGAGTTCGGCACTATTTTATTGTCAATGATTTAATGTTCTTGTTTTTGTCGACTGTGTTTGTACATGTCTTTATATTTCTAAAATTCAGATTGCTTATAGTTACTGAATGACAAAGTGGAAAAACTGTTTAGCAGGTTTCATCTTTTAAGACGCATCAAAAGGAGAATTTGTATTGGTGTAACTACACAAACGCGAAAAATGGTTAAAGATTACAATTTCAGCGTCTTTTGTAGTTACATCAGCGTAAACATCAGGTAGTCCGATTAATTTCTAAAAGACACAACGTGTCACATACAAAATGTTCCAATTTGCCATATATATATATATATATATATATATATAAATTATATTTTAGAACATGTACATAATTTCTTATAAATATCCGTTACAAAGGTACATATGTTTCGACATTGAAAGTTCAATGTCTCTTCAGACGGAACTTTCAATGTCGAAACAAATGTACATTTGTAACGGATATTTATAAAAAAATATGTACATGTTCTAAAATATAATTTATAATTAATATTCAAAGCTCTATATATTGTATATCGCGCACTGTTTTAAATTGTTTTGGACGTTGTAAATATTATTTCTCTGTTCTACATACAATCGGAGATATATATGCGTCTGTGCATGCATTTATGTATGTATATGGTGTAGATTGAACTTATCTATGAGTACGATCATTCCTACGATTTTACTGTTGATTTCCTTGCTGCTCACACCGTCCTTGGTAACTCGTTAAACCAGCGAGTGTCCCTTTAATTTAAATCAAATTCTCCACAACAACGAGAAAAAAAATATTACCATGAGGTCTGAACCTAAAGTGCAATGTTTCCAATCAATTATGCAGATCAGAGAGTAGACTTACCCGACAAATCACAATACTCTCGTACAAATGTAGCATGTAAGCCCGCATATAAAATCTGTGACTATATATATATAGATTTTGGTCAACAATACGGTGATCCTTACTCATACACACAGTAAGAGGAACCTGCAGATATTGGAGGCCATGTACATCAAATCGAAACAACCAACACTCAATAAAATCAACTTTAAAACAAGAAATAATATATTACATTGCATTTGACTATATGGTTTTGTTGTCATTTCGCGCTATCCCGCGGTGTGACGTCATAAAACCGCATCGCAAACTTAAGAACTGCGTTTATTATTTTTGGTAACTATTGCCGTTGCCAAGCGGAGTTTTATGTCAACACAAAATAAAATCGTCGGTGATGGTGGATTTTATAGTATTTCAGTTTAAACTACCTCTCTGAAGATGGCTCATGTGAGCCGAAAGCTTAGAAGAAAACCAATAAATAATTATCCAAATGTTGGAGAATTTTTGTCTTTATTTTCAACTGAAATTAAAGCAAAAATACGACGTTTAGAACGGCTCATGATTAAACATAATAGACATTCATTGTCTCTTATATTTAATAGCATATGTCTAGAAAATATATATATATATATATATATAAGTGGATTTAGGAAGCAAATTTTCATTTAAACATGTCAGATTAAATAAATTGCAAACACGGTTTGCTTACACTTAAGAAAAAGCAAACATAGTGTTCGAAATTTAATCTGACACACACACACATATATATATATATATATATATATATATATATTCTAAACATATACTGTTAAATACAAGATACATTAAATGTCTATTATGTTTAATCATGAACCGTTCTAAACATCGTATTTTGGCTTTAATTTCAGTTGAAAATAAAGACGAAAATTCTCCAACATTTGAATAATAATTTATTGATTTACTTCTAAGCTTTCGGCTCACATGAGCCATCTTCAGAGAGAAATATGATAACATCCATCACCGACGATTTTATTTTGTGTTGACATAAAACTCCGCTTGGCAACGGCAATAGTTACCAAAAATAATAAAAGCAGTTCTCAAATTTGCAATGCGGTTTTTTATATATATTGTTTAATTACTAAGTTTCTGGTCATAATAAGATTAGTGCAAATTTGTATTAAAAAGTGTTCAATACAATTATGTTGTAAAGCTTTTGAATATTTTTAAATCAGTTATTGAAAATCGCTTGAAGACAACACACATAGGAGAAACTTAGGTCGCGTAATAACTCGTTTAAAAATTAAATATATAATGATTTGGTGTCTGCTTTTTGGGGTGGCTTGCGCATTATTATAGTAGTCAGTTGCTCAAGCAGCACATGATATTCTTGAACGCCAAGAAAATAAACATGTCCATGCTTAGAGGAGGGAGCGTCCAATCTGGTGGAACGCTGTCTAAACAATGCCAGTCAACTCTGTCCCATCCAGAATCTAATGTCGCTCACGAAACTTTGGCTAGCTGAAAACAATAGCTAAATTTTTACATCACTAATATCATTAATTGTGATATTTCCGAAACGTCTATAACATCATCTTTTCAGATTTGTATTATCGTAGCAAAATTCGTACCCGGACCTCAATGCTGGTGTGATAGCGATGTAAACACTCGTCAACCGCCACAGATAGATAGATAGATATTCTAAGCGCCACTTAGATGTGGCACAAGGCCGAAACCATGGAACACCCTGTGAGGATCGAACTCACTACTTAGTTGTAACAGGTTCTAGCGAGACAAGCTTGCTAACTATATCACCACGTCGAGGTGCCCGAGATAGATATATATATAGATCACTAACGACTTAAATTTATAGCTAGCTAACTAGACAGATGGATCATAAACGACTTACTTAAATTGTTGGCTGGATCATAAACGACTTACTTAAATTGTTGGCTGGATCATAAACGACTTACTTAAATTGTTGGCTGGATCATAAACGACTTACTTAAATTGTTGGCTGGATCATAAACGACTTACTTAAATTGTTGGCTGGATCATAAACGACTTACTTAAATTGTTGGCTGGATCATAAACGACTTACTTAAATTGTTGGCTGGATCATAAACGACTTACTTAAATTGTTGGCTGGATCATAAACGACTTACTTAAATTGTTGGCTGGATCATAAACGACTTACTTAAATTGTTGGCTGGATCATAAACGACTTACTTAAATTGTTGGCTGGATCATAAACGACTTACTTAAATTGTTGGCTGGATCATAAACGACTTACTTAAATTGTTGGCTGGATCATAAACGACTTACTTAAATTGTTGGCTGGATCATAAACGACTTACTTAAATTGTTGGCTGGATCATAAACGACTTACTTAAATTGTTGGCTGGATCATAAACGACTTACTTAAATTGTTGGACAGATAAAGTTATCATTATCCGATTAAGATGTATGTGTTTGTGCATCAATATTTTTCTATCAAATTCCAAATAGCAACTCTAAACACAAAACAGCCAAATTTACACAGTGAATAAAAAAGTTTGCAATTTCCCTTTTTAAAATTGTTAAACTTTAACATGAAGAGAATATAACGATACCAACTTTCTCAGAATAATATAAACTTCTAGAAAAAATCTGACATAATTTCCGAATTCTGACAGTTTCATTTTAAGCTGCCTCAAACAACGATATAACCTAAAAGATTAAATTAAAATTTCATAATTTAACTTGACTTTTGCAAACATAAACAATCATACGGAAAAAATATAAAGCAAAACAACTAATTTTAATATATCGAAGTATAAAATTATAAATCATATCAATACATACAAAAACGTAGGAACTAAATAATCGCCTGGAGGCTAGTACCATAAATAAAGCTAACCTATACACATTTACTCCAATCACATAACCAACCCACCCTTTTACAGTGAAACCGATAAAATGCAACCGCAACTTCTACTCCAACAGTTTCTTTTCTCGCACTTCCCGACTGTGGAATTCCCTTCCACATAATTGCTTCGCCGACGGCTACAATCTCCAGGAGTTTAAATGTAAGGTCAATAGACTCCTCCTGACACACTAACTCGCTCCCATTCTTTCAAACACTCTTCTCATCTGCCCAACCCTCATCCTCGGTATCCTTACCCATCTATCACCTTCCTTCTGATATTTCCCATACCTAAGGACGACTCCTCTTTATTTTCCCTATGTAGCCCCAGGCGCAATAGTGGCCATGGAATGCCTTGCTTGGGGTGAAATGATTTAAAAAAAAAATAAGCACACTAATGTGTATGACAGTAAAAAAAAAAAAAAAAAAAAAAAAAAAAAAAAGCCTCACCATTAATCCTAAACAGAATAACCTAGGTACAGTTGGTTTCTCATTCATTTAATACCCTTAACCTTCATGTGAATATCATGCACAAGATATTTTATATACTGCCAATTAATAATTAGTGTTTCTTGGTCTGACGATGGCGTTGAAACGTCAAAACTGATACCAACCATGGTTGATTCTTATGTCTACATTTCTATATCTCTAAAGATTCTAGATACGGAGCACTCTCCTAAAGAATTATTGTAAATTTTAACAATATATTTGTGTATGTGCGTGTTTAGGTATGTGATTGTGTGTATGTGTTTATTTATCAAGAAATGCGTGTACCTGTATTTCTAAATTTATTGATCGTTGTGAATTGCAACAAAGGTTTCACTTTTCTACACCTGCCAGTATTTTTTTCTGTTCTTCCTTAAGCATAGTTTCTTCACATATTGCTTCTTGTGTTTCGGTCTTTTTCTTTTTTCTGTTTTGCACTCTTTACCCGCGACACGGCCAACCTGCCTGGCACTCAGCCACATCAGTTACTGTGAAAGATCTGCTACGCAGACAGTTCGAGTAAAAGAAATGACATAGCACTACTTTTATACGGAAGCTTTTTATTTATTTATTTTTTGTTATCGTCGTTGCTGTTTTCATATCTACATTTTTAATTGGTCGCTGCGCGATCGATTTTCTGCGAGTGCTCAGCAGGATGTGTTCAGGTCAGTTCATTTCGTTTTCAATGAAGTAGAAAGAAAGAAGTACTTAGTGGGTGTATTTTGACCCGAAGATCGTTTCAAATTTTGACCTGACTGAACATCAGGTTGACTTTCGAGTTGAAAATTTTCAGTGTCGGACTCGAAGTGGTTCATACGTTCATATCATTTTCCAACCACTCTCTCAATCAACTACTTTGTGTTTGTCTGTCGCAAATGCATACTAACGTACAAGCAAATACATCTGTCAGTTAAGTGCCATACACGATACACGCTTTGGGCGATCATGTTTGGAAAGAGTGATGGCTGACTGGGCAGAAGATCATCCAGCTGTAGTTTGGCATTGATTTCTGCGGTAGATTGGTTGCTAGCCAAGGCAATATAACCCAATCTGTCCTATTATTTGACTCATAGCTAGAGGGGAAGAGATGTATTCTATTATTAAATATTAATAAGGGGGATCAGTTTACTACTTCATAACAATATAAAAATGATCCCCCACTTTATGCCCATAAA
Organism: Ascarosepion bandense; assembly: GCA_037127315.1. Classification (NCBI taxonomy): domain Eukaryota; kingdom Metazoa; phylum Mollusca; class Cephalopoda; order Sepiida; family Sepiidae; genus Ascarosepion; species Ascarosepion bandense. The sequence continues at coordinate 801,906 of JBBBDQ010001531.1, forward strand.
AGCATTAATCATATTTTCAACTAATATATTCAGTCCGTCAGTGGTATGCCATACGTGATACACGCTTTGGGCGATCTTGTCTCGAAAGACTGGGCAGAAGATTATCCCGCAGTATGTTGCCATTGCTTTCTGGAATAGACTGGTTGCCAGACAAGGCTATAGAACCCAGTCTGTCATATTATTTAATTTATAACTGGAGGGAAGAGACGGTTTAATACCTTCCCCAAGGGGATTTGCGCTTAAGTGAATGCAAGGAATTCAACCGATTTCTCATTCCGAGCCGGAAACCACTGCACCTCAACGTACATACGTATATTAAAGGCAAAAACAATGGATCCATTTAAACCTCCAAGTAGCAAAATCTTTAATCAATCTTACACGGTTCAAATAATATTAGTTATATTTGTATTATATTTTCTAATTAAAGAAATGCAGTTAGACAGTAAATTATTGATATATTACATAAATCTTTTATGTGCCTTGTCTTTTCAGGAGGTAGGTGATCATGGCCTTTCACGTCTCCCTATCCCTGGGGGCTCCTAGCAAGTTTCTCCTGTAGCATCTAGCAAGCCCCGTTCTATCATCCACCCGCCCAGGCCCTTCAAATATGTTATCCGCTGCTATCCACTGTCTCTTTTCATTTCAATCTGGTCTGTTAGTATCAGGTTCTCCAAGCCCTCCTTCCTCATTGCATGTCTCAGGAATTTGAGTTGTCTCTTTCTGATGGTCAATATTAATTTCCTTTTCGTTTCCATTCTTTCCATCATTGCTCACTTGCTCGGTCCATGATATCCGCAGCATCCTTTTGTAGAACCACATTTCAGCTGCTTCTAGTTTTTTTCTTTATCTTTGATATTGTCCAACATTCACTGTTATATCAAAGAAATGACATCACATAGCAATCTAGTTCTCTCTTGTTTGTTTTACAGGAGTATAATTATATTATTTAAAGTGTGAAATATACTGTTTGCATATACAGCGTTTATCAAAAATATTTTTACGGGCTTTTGAGGCGGGTTCATTGCACAAAAAAGAAAAAATCTAAACTTATTCATAAATGGAACTTTGTGTGTGTGTCCGTTACCTATAGAATCCGAAACGGTTGAACCTATTTTCTTGAAAACTTACACACTTGTACTGTACGCGTCTGCGAGTGTTCTTAGCTAGGTTTTGTGTCGAGGTATCCCCCCCCCCCGACATATATCGATAATCGAAAAAAATCGGGTTATGGAAGGAGTGGTCCGATTTTAATCAAATTTGATACACTCATAGACAAAGACATAAGAAACGATATTCAGAAGTTTCAAGGTTGCAGTTCATACAATAGTGCAGAAAATCGATAATATATATATATATATATATATATATATATAAGGCAAGATGTTTGTGTGTGAGTCTGTTTATCTGCCTGTATATTTTTTCAGCCCTTTTATTTTAGTTATTGCTTCGGGTTTGGCTCTAAGTAGGTATAATTGTAGTTCTTAGTCTCAGCCATGATACCATTTACTCAGAGGACTTATTTAGCCTTCAAAATGCAATTTACGACGAAGAAACTTATTTGATATCGATACCAGGAAATCAAAATTTGACTTACATCCATTCATTTTTCTTTCAGTCTACGGTTTCGCTTTAACTGGAAACAACTATTGCTTTTTAGTGTTTCGTACCAACGTCCAAAGAGTCTGATCTCTAGGACCATGGATTAGTTTTAATGCTTTCATTACACCCGAACAACGCCGGGCTCTACTGCTAGTTTTATATAAACATATATCCGTTTTTGAGTTATTAATTTTAAAGGAAGATTTGATTTTAACGTAAGGCCGTGATAATGAGAATGAACTCGAATCTACAGGGCTGAATCAGATTGCGCTTCCAGACAGAAGCCAATTGATTCCTTCACTTTTTCTGCCGTTTATTGTCCCTTTGTTGAGACTGGATACGTGATTGTATCACGATTGTACATTTAACTAACTGCGTCTACCGTGAACTTAATAACTTAAAAAAAGAAGTATTTGCGACATAAGTTTATATGAATTTTGTCCTTGTTTTGGTGCGAGGAAAGCGCCCATAAAATGTTTTAATGTAATTTTGATACACCCAGGAGGATTCGAACCTGCGTCCTCTGGAGAGACCATGAATTGCTGTACGAGCCTATGACTTAACCACGAAAAATATAGACCACGTATTTTCTTAACAAGTTTACTCGATTATTCCAGCCGGTAGACATAAAGAAATTTACTGTTAAACTATAAAAAAAAGAACAAAGTATCTATTCAAATACGAGTACTTATAAAAAAATAATGTTTAAACAAATAAATTTAAAATATGTTAGTTAATCCATTTCGTAACATATTTCATAAAATTTCGTAAAGAAACGAGATAATGTGAAAAGGTAGACATGCGAATAAATACCTACTTTGCAACACGACCAACAATAAATACAAAAAATAATGAATAAAATCAAATGAAGCATACAAACAGTATTAACAGAATGTTTTTTAAATTTAAAAAGTTTAAAAAATATAAATACGAATACAAATACTCAATCCCGATAATAAACAGGAAATAATAAACAAAGACAAAACGTACATATATTTTAATAAAAATAAACGTATATATATTTTTATAAAAATAAAAATATATTCATATATCCAATCATGAGAAGAACAGAAAATAACACATCAACTACCAAACAGAAAATTAAAAAAGCACACACACATAAAGCTTACAAACACAAATATACACAAAAACACTAAACTGTTACCCAGAAAAAACAAACTGTCACTAGGCAAAACACCAAGAAAAATGACAAAACCAATAAACAGAGGTCAATACAATTTAACAAATACCAGTTAACTTTTAAACTAAAAAAATACACGCACACAATAAAAACGAAAAAAAAAATTAAACAAATGCTTAATAAATACAAAATGGAATAATGAGCAAAAATATCAACAGATCATAAACAAAAGGAAATGAAAAATCTATCAATCATAAACAAGTTCACTTCCACTATAAATCACGCCATGTTCTATATAAATAAGAAAAACTGGGATCTAACGGCAAATCGAACTGATAAGTGAGAAAATAGTAATGGTGTCCTCACGAAACTAAGATCGGCATGAACCTGCTCAGTTAAAGAGACAAACTCTTTGTACTTACACACACACACACACATATATATATATATATATATATATATATATATATATATATATATATATATATAAAATGAGGTATTGTAAATATTCCCAACTATTTATACAGTGCGGACTCTTGTCCTCAATCTTTGCTGTCACATACACGAGGTTTTACCCGTTCTGCGTACGCAAGAGTGAGTTATCCATACTTTCTTCGTTTTCTATAAGTAAACAGCAGCCTTTGAGATTTAAAAAAGAAATCACTCGACTGGCGGTTGATAGTGAGGGAAAATTTACTCGCCCCAAATCATTTTACTCGACCGACTCCATTTTCTAAATAGTCGCCTTATGTAAACATAATCGCTGACGGAAAACAAAAATGAAATTTTAATTAAAATTTTGAACGTGTTAGAAAGGATTTTAAAAATAACAAAATTTGATCTCTCCTCTTAATAACAGCATAAACGTTTTGATGATAAAACTTTGTTTTTAAGTTTGAGCACTTTTAACATCATGGTATGCTGTTTTTTTTTTTTTTGTTTGTTTGTTTTTGGGGCAATTGAGTGGAGGTACTTAAATTCGTAGTTTCTTTCTTCATGGTGTCTACAATCTCCATTTCATAGATGTTAAAAAAAATAACAAATCTGATTTTCTCAACGATTTTATAAAAAAAAAATCACTTGAATAATTTGTTTTTCGGTGTCTGGTTGAAAAAAGTATGCGTGTATTATTTTTTTCTTTCTTTCAAATGTTCGTTTTTACTTTTCATAAGCGGGGAGGAAATATAGGATATCTTTCCAAATCTGTGAGCGCCTTTAATCTGGGCGACAGATACATTTTGGCTCCACTCTGGAAGCGTTAAATAAACGAATGTTTACACACACCGGGACGATAAAACCCAAGTGTTCAATAATGTCATTATACATCATTCTAAGTAACTAGTGAATCTTCAATGGCATACTTTGTGTTGTAAAAATCAGATTTCCTTTTTCTATATTTGAAAAGACACGTTTCATTGCGAAGTTTCGTAATCGACTGCAAGCGAGTAAAGCGATAAACTTCAATCGCCCAATTAAGTTTTTAATCGACTGAGTCGATCGGGCGAGTGAAATCTCAAAGGCTGGTAAACAGTAAGTTACATTCGGACAGCATCTTGTCAAGATAGGTTGCTTTGTGGAACAGATCCCCAACAGCATACTTTCCCAAATCACTACAATCTTGACCTCTTCATGCAGAGAGTTAACCTTTATCTTTATTGCATAACCCCATGAACCTCACTTCTTGCCTTTTCTTACGCTCATGCAGCATCACACCTTGTATCTCTGCCTTCAGTTGCTCTTGGGCCTTATAGTGAGTGAGCATTAGTATAAAAAATCAAACCTGACCGATTCCTTTTTTCCAACGTCTATAACTGCTGAGTTACTTATCATGATAATTTTTGCTACAAAATCCATATAAATCCATTTATATATCTACAGGATGTGAATGTCGGTATGCAGTATCATGCAAATCCATACCCGTATAGGTATACCCTTTGAGCTCAACTTTCATGTTTTAGAACTAAGGAAATCATTTGGTTCGCGGCTTTTCGCCAAATTTTTTAGAAGCCAGATTTTTGTTACTGACGTTAATATATTTTCCATTAGCGAAATAAAATCCATCACTCCGTTCCTGTCTTGTTTATCGCTTTATCTTGTGTTCCTGCCGTTCACTCTGCCTGGAGATTGAACTTTTCATCTTGCTTTAGTTTCGACAAGGTTAATTTGCGCTAACTGGGATAGAACTTCAAATGCATATAACTCGGCTAACTTATTTGACTTCTGCTCGGACATACTTTTTCTCCTTCTTCTCCTCATCCTCCTTCTTCTCCTCGTCCTCCTTCTTCCTCATCCTCCTTCTTCCTCATCCTCCTTCTTCCTCATCCTCCTCCTTCTTACTCATCCTCCTTCTCCTCCTTCTTCCTCATCCTCCTTCTTACTCATCCTCCTTCTTACTCATCCTCCTTCTCCTCCTTCTTACTCATCCTCCTTCTTCCTCATCCTCCTTCTCCTCCTTCTTCCTCATCCTCCTTCTCCTCCTTCTTCCTCATCCTCCTTCTCCTCCTTCTTCCTCATCCTCCTCATCCTCCTTCTCCTCCTCATCCTCCTTCTCCTCCTCATCCTCCTTCTCCTCCTCATCCTCATCCTCCTCCTTCTCCTCATCCTCCTCCTTCTCCTCATCCTCCTCCTTCTCCTCATCCTCCTCCTTCTCCTCATCCTCCTCCTTTTCCTCATCCTCCTTCCTCCTCCTTCCTTCCTCATCCTCCTTACTCATCCTTCTTTCTCCTCCTCCTTACTCATCCTTCTTTCTCCTCCACCTTACTCATCCTTCTTTCTCCTCCCCCTTACTCATCCTGCTTTCTCCTCCCCCTTACTCATCCTGCTTTCTCCTCCCCCTTACTCATCCTTCTTTCTCCTCCTCCTTACTCATCCTTCTTCTCCTCATTCTTCCTCCTCCTCCTTCTTCATCATCCTCCCCCTGCCTCAACTACAATATAGGTGAACTGGTATTAAATAACAGTTCAGTACACTTTTCTTTGTTTCTAACGAAACGTCTTTCTTAGTTCAGCTTTCGGAATGCGTTTTCGCAATCTCGCTTCAACTTCGGATTACAGTGTTACTGTTTTCGTTTTCTTAATACTTTGATTTTAATATTCTGGTGGACTTTCAGAATTCGGTATAACATTTTCCAGACTTTATTAAAACACTTCTCTGGTGTTTAAATTTTCTTACTTGCTTAATATTGGTGTATCCAACCAGTAATTAAAATACTGGGACGTTTTCTTTTAATGGACAATCATATATTCTATCTTCTTACAGTTGATGTTTAGTTCTTTCTTCTAGCTTTTCTTTATTTACTTGCTTTAGGAGTTCTTGTTTTGGTTTCCTTTCCCTGGCTCGTAAGATCATAGTGCCATCTGCATATCTAATGCAGTTTTCTCGGGATTGCTTTGATGTAAACGTGAAATAAGTTTGATGGGAAACATATCCTTACCTTATACCCCTTTCCATTTTTATATATTAACTGAAATAATTTTCTGCCTATATTCAGGCAGTTCGCTCCCACTATGTACTGGATAATTTAAATATCTTTGCTAAATAAGTGAAGCTTATTTAAATTTCGACAGTTCTCTGTGATACTTATCAAATAATTTTACATAATCTATAAAACACAAGTATACATTCCTTTGCATTGGTATTTGTTGTGGAGTAGTTTTATTAGCTCTGCGGTTATAATCGTGCTATATCTGTTGCTAATTGACTTAATGCATCCAAAATGTTAGGAACTTGGTAATCTTCCACTGATAGCTGACTCCTTAGTATTCGACTAACTGCCGACTAATATCAACTGCTTAGTAGTTCTACTGAACTTCTAAAGAACTTTTCAAGAACTTCTCGAGTTATCTTCCTGTTAACTCTTAATATAGGAGGGAGAGTCCATTATCTGAGGAATAGGTATGTTTCCCCATAAGAGTAATGTTCTTTCTGGCAATTATTCTGAGCATAAATATAGAATTCCTTGTTCCAGTGTCTGTAATGAAGCCGCATTGTTTCTCTTTTATTCGCAGTCTAAAAAGGATGGAAACAAGAAGGAAATTAATATTGAGCATTAGGAAGAGACAACTAAAGTTCCTGTGACATGCAATGAATGAGGAAGGAGGGCTTGGAGAACCTGTTACTAACAGGCCTGATAGAGGGAAAATGAGACAGTGGATAGCAGCGGATAACATATTTGAAGGACCTGAGCAGGTGTGCTCAGAGCCACTAGGAATAAGGAGATGTGGAAGGCCATGATCGCCTCCTTCCTGAAAGAACAAGGCACATGGAAGATGAAAAGAATTCTGCTATGCGCTCTATTTACTTATTTTCTTGTTTCGTAATACTTTTAGCTTTTAGAAGATATCTTTCACAATCCCAATTTGCCCTAAGAATTTTGCATCAGATTTGTCATCGGCTAAAAGAATTCCAAGATATTTAGATTTTTGTACTTGCTTGATTCTGACATCTTCAATGAATCGATCACATCTTGGAATGTTTCTTTTGTTGATAACCATATTCTATCTTCTTACAATTGATTTTTCGTCCTTTTTTCTTGTTTTCTTTTACTATGTTCTCTATGAGCTTTTTGGGTTTCCTTTCTGAGGCTGCTATCAGCAATGTGTCATTTACAGAGCTAATGTTGTTAAGACTGCTTCCGCCAGTAATGAATCCTGGTATGACTTCTAAATCCTTCAGGATTGTTTCGTTGTAAAGGTTAAATAAGTCTAGCGAGAAAATATACTTGTTTTATACTCATTTTTATTTCTCTATATTTATTGAATTCATTTTTTAGGTGGTTTGCTTCTAATATAAGTTCGGGATAATTCTGAAGTTCATTCCTACGACATCTGATTCTGAATAGGTTCATTTACTGTAACAAAACACGTCTGTCAACTAAGCATATTCTACTTTGCGTTCATCTTCAAGCTAATGCCCTTGGGAAAGGTACAATTTCATTTCATTTGTCTCATCTTTGAGATAGATAGCAGACCATATAGGGTGCAATGGGTCTATATATATATATATAAATTTTTGTCGACTGCAAATTATATTAGGGTCAGTTGGACACCTCTATGTAAGAACTAGAGCATCATGACATAATTCAATCCGCTATGAATTTGAAAACGGCATGCTACACTGCCTGGCATTCGCTCTAAAAGCTTCTGGGTGACAATTTGAGAGCAGTACAATGGATTCGGGAAGAGTTGTATGTGTCTAATGATGATTACGAAAATACGGTAGCTTCGAAAACGCTCTGAAGATGTTCTTAGAAGAAATTAACTCCTTAATTATTTGGTGAAGGAACACGGAGGCCTGCATCAGGTGTCTTGAGGAGGTAATTCTGTCTTGAATCACTCCTTACATCTGACCGCCTAAGACCCTAAATTGCAACCGCTCTGCTTAACTGAAGGCAACGATTATGGCAGGATCGCCAACTTTAATAAGGTGATTATTCAGAAGAGTTGCAGGTGGTTCCGAAGTCACTTGGATCCCGGGATTGAATGGCGATTTTATTCAATATACACTTTAATATTCTAAGATATATATATATATATATATATATATATATATATATATTGTAATTTTAGTAAATATGTTTGTTAAAATGAGATGCCAATATTATTTTCATTTTTGCGTAATTTAGACGACAGTTTCAAAACCCTGTATTATATCTCTGGCTTTAATGCCAACTTGTCTACAAGAAAGACATCTTTAAATTCAGAATAATGGAACTGGCAACAGGAAACCACTCGACTATATTTTCCTTGAAGTAATAGTAATCTGCATATAATAAAGGAAGGGAAAACTGTAGAAAGTCATAATCAGCCGAATATACAACTCGTCTATCTATAAATTGGATTTATAAAGCAAGGACAACAAAACTGCTGCTCAACAGGATGTATAAAATCCAAGGATGGAAAGATCATATTGGAGAAAGAGCAAAATATTCCAGCGATAGGAAGGAATATATAAAAGATGTTTTCCACGACAAGAGAGAGCAACCGATAATACACAAAGATGAGGACGGACCGGAAATATTAAAGTCCAAAGTGGAAGCTGCAATGGCCAAACTGAATAGAAACAAAGCAGTTAGACCAGACGGCATTGTAATAGAGCTGCTGATAGCCCTGGAAGAATTCAGTATAGATAAAATTACAGAAATAATGAATGAAATTTATAATAGGTCGTCTGGTTTTATACCACTATGTAAGTCGATTTTCATAGCACTATCTAAGAAGCCAGGTGCAAACGAGTGCAAACTACACAGAATGATCAGCGTAATGAGTCATATTACAAAACTGATCGTCCGAATCTTGATGAATAGAGCGAGAAGCAGAATCAGGCCAGAGATAGGACGAGAACAGTGCGGATTCGTCAAAGACACTGGAACAAGGAACGCCATATTTATGATAAGGATGCTCTCTGAAAGGGCAATACAAACGAAGAATGCTCATGCATTCATCTGTTTATTGACTAACGTTGTTATCTAATTTTCTATTCAGTACTTTCTTGGAATTACTTTATTACAACTACTGTATAGTGCCTTTGATTTGTTTAGTATGACTTGCTCTCAAATTTCAACCAGAGAGTTCAAGAGTCAGCAAGCTTCCTTTTTCTTATCAGAAGATGCAAAAGAGACAAAAATGTTTCAGTTTTGTTTAACGGCATATCAACATCTGTGGGTTATTTAATGCAAAAAGGCGGAGTTTTAAGGTATTTTTTTTTTAAATGTTCAGTTATAGAGAGAGGTTGATTTGGTCAGATTTTAATGAAATTTCATTTTATATCTTATAGATTTGTCTTCAAAAATGTTTTGCTGAGAATAATTTTTTCCCTTCAAAAATGCACTATGGCAATAATTTTCTCTTCAAAAATGTATTGTTGGCAATGTTTGACCCCTGTTCGGGGGTTAACTATTTGTCTATAGCTGGGACACTAACAGGTGCTACTACTCCGGGTCAGGGTAGACCTGGGAACAACAGCAATTACGAAGTAGTTCCATGCTTCTCACAAACTCCTAATCAGAGGTCTTGTTGCCGGATGCAATTTACTGTGATGCCCAGACGGTGCCTAGACAAAAATGTAATTGTGGTGAATACAATAGGAATCTATTCAAGATTAAAAATTATCGATGAGTACAAACTTTTGGCAGTTTAAATAAGTAGCAACAGTAATGTTTTAAGATGGTACATTCCAACGACTTCTATAATGAGGTTTTTGTGTTTACAAACGTTTTCAACAATGTGTTTTTGTCGGCTGGTATTGCAATCATCTATGAGGAAACAGGTGTTGTCAACGTGATTGTTTTACAATTATGTCTGGTCGATTTACCTTGATTATCTTTGCTGAAACTCCAGAAGAAGGTAAAATCCTCATTCTGTACAACTTGTGGTCGGGGCTTATGTTCTCACGAATTTTCTTCGCGATGGAGGAGATTATTATTATTTGTTTTTCTAACTCTCAAAATAGCACTAACTTTACATGGACAAAATTCATTTAAGTGTGTAGACTGTGCATAACATTACTTTTTGGATTTCCAGGGATTTTCTTTTTCAGTGAGCTGTGTTCTTTTTGTTTAACATTCCAAGCACACCTATGACTGGTACTGTTCTTGGAAATATTAATTACGTAATTAGCAGTATCAATTACAATTTGAGTATCGGTCAGCGAGAAATATTTACCACGAAACTTAGCAAATCATTTATTAGTATTATATAAAGATCATATAGATGTACATTGCTGTGTAGTGTATATCGACTCGGAACGACAAATTGGGGTGCCGAGTTAAAATTTCAGTTAAACTCCTTGCATTCACTTACGCACAAATACCCCTGGGAAAGGTATTAATCCGTCTCTTCCCTCCAGTTATGGGTTAAATAACAGGACAGATTGGGTTCTATAGGCTTGACTGTCAACCAGTCTACCGCAGAAAGCAATGATAATCTACTGCGGGATAATATTTTGCCAAGTAAGTCATGTCTCTTTCGAGACATGATCGCCCAAGTGAGTATCACGTACGGCACTTAAATGACTGAGGAAGGATGGCTTGGAGAATTTGACATTCGGAGAACATATTAAAGGTAAAGTTTACACTGCGGAGAGTTTAATATTGAGTTTTTTTTTTAAATCCTTGATTGCTATATTAGTCCGCTGAGAAAACCATATCAATTATTAGGCAAGATTTTGCTTTTTGGTTTTTGACAATTATGTCCAACCTATTTACCTAAATCTTTCTGTCTGTGAAGTGTATTCCCATAGATGTCTAATATTGTGTAATCGGTGGTGGGTGATGTTTATGTTAGTGTTTGTTGACATATTATTATTATTATTAGTAGTAGTCGTAGTAGTAGTAGTAGTATTTACAAACTGGAATAGTTGTTAATTCGAAGGTTAATACGACGAGAGCGTGAAACCCTTCCATTTCACCCATAACTCTGCCTAGTCACCCTAAGAAGATGCGGTTTAGCGTTATCCCGATGGAAGTGATTACGTTCATTAAATTAACTAATTCCTGGCTCTTTTCGTTCATTGTTGACTTCAGTTAAACTAATTTGGAACTTAAACGCCTCCGAATCAATTGTCATGTAATAATTATTTTGTTAAGCGTTCATAGAATTCAGTCTTACTACATATATGCACAATATCTTCTTTTGATGAATATCGAGCTCTTTAACATTAACGTTGGCTCAGTTCGTTCGCTTCAGGATATCTTGCATTCTACGTTTTCTAATAGGTTCACTGCTCATTTCCCGTCAAAATTGTTTAATAGGAGAATATCTTTGTTACATTTGCAGAGGAAAATTAGCTCAGAAAAGCGGTCCTGTAAGTTTTTCGCTAACTTGAAAACTACATATCAATGTAAATGATATACATGATTTGTTTCGTATGACTTGCTCCCGAGTCTCAAGTTATTGCGAATGATTTTCGATTTTAAATTGGGTATATTTGAGTATGTTTGCTATTTTCTGTCTCTCTACTATAAAGATGATTACTATTAATGTATTAGGATCTTTAATATCAATTACATAATTAGCAGTATCAATCATCATAATTAGCAGTATCAATCATCACCACGGAACTTTGCGAATCATTTTTGACTCGTTCGATTATTTAAGATTCCTTCTCCATAAATGACACACAATTTTTTTTATTTTTATGTAAAAATTTTTTTTATGTAAAAATTAGTAAATTAAACACGCAAATTGAGGCTACACAATAAAATCTAATGTATTTTTTAAATAAAATTTGTTAGAATTAGTCACAAGCGATCTTTTTGGCCAACCCAGTATTTTTGCAGTGTCTTCTCTTGAAGTGAATATTTTATAGAAAATTAGTTTCTATTAAATTTTGTAACTAGATTAGCAAATATCGTGTGTGAGCGACAGAAATATATATATATATATATATATATATATATAACGTAGAATCTTTGGTATTTAAGTCAGGTAAATTCCGATAGATACGAACTCAAAAGAAGCCTGTTAAATTTATTTATTTTAATAGAGTAAAATATCCAAGAAAATTTCATGGGTAATACATATTTTGCAGCCAAACCTATACAAAGATATATATATATATATATATATATATATATAAGATAAAAATTTTGCGGCATCTTTAAAAGTAGATAAATCTTTATGGAAAGTGGAAAAAATCACAGTGTGATAGTTTAAATTTTTGGGAACTGATAAGGATGAAGGATGGCTTGGATAATTTAACAGTCGAATAATATATTGAAGGTAAAAGTTCCAAAGAGTAGGACACTGCGGAGAGTTAGGATTGCCTTCGTCCTGAAGGAACATGTCACAAAAATGTAGATACGATGGCAAGACTTTTTTTTTTTGGCATTCATACGTAATTAACTTAACGTTACCGGATTCAGATATGCAGAATTACTTACAGACTGTTTGAGAGGACAGTTCCAAGACCTCACAACGATCCGCCGTATGACGTAGATGAGAAACGAATGTCAGACCGGATTATATTTCAACATCCTAATATACGACAGATAACGAAGGATGTCCAATGGCTACTGCAGCTAAAATAGCAACATCGAGAGAAGTTTGATCCAAATAAACACAGCGAATTATTTGTTCTTTGATAATACACACACACACATATATATATATATATATATATATATATATATATATATAATCCACATACAAGCCTGTTTCGCTGTATCACAGTTCACTCGTGTCGCTGGACACCCACTTGCTTCCAGCGGGACCGAAACTCGAGCAATTTGGTGTCCGTCGGAATGCCTACTCTCTAAGCTACTGGCACATGAGATAGAAGGGAATTATATATATATATATATATATATATATATATATATATGCCGCGTATACACGCAGTATTCCACCGGGAGAACTCAATTCATTACTGTAGAGTAATGCGTCAATCGAAAAAAAGTGGTAACGGTTTTGAACATTTTCCTCTCTAGAGAGCTCAATCGTAATGAAAAGAACATAATTTATTAGTCATATATATATATATATATATATATATATACGAATTTAGTTATTGAAATGCTTTATGCCATTGTAATAACAAAATTTACACTAGTTCGGTCTACTCTGCATTGAGCACTCTTTATAAAAGTAAAGCATAAACAGTAGCTTTTAATCTTTGTTCTTTCATTTTTTAATAACACACATATATATATATATATATATATATATTCCACATTAATTATATTAAAGCTTCTCTCTATCTCGATATAAACCACTTTATGAGGAAAAAAATCCTGCTTGCCAACATACCTTTCTTTTTCAAACCTTGAAAAAAAATCAGCATTATGAGTACTTAGTATCATCAGGACATATAACGATATATATATATATATATATACAAGAGAGAGAGAAGCTTAGCTTATTAAGTTAGAAATTTTCAAGTTAACAGCTCGCGAAATGCGTTTAACTCTAAATCTATGAAAATATGGTAGGTGCCTATATTTTGGCTTCAAGAATTTCACCATTTTTCTAAGAAATAAAACACAGTATTTCTAGTCCAAGTACACAGTCTAGAAACATTCTTGGTAAACGATATTTGAGTTGTAGTTCAGCAGTAGCCCATACGTATGGGAGCCTTGTAAGAATCGCACTCAGGATAATAGTCATGACCTTAAGGTTTTGTTTGTCTATATTTCTGAGATGTGGTGTTGTAATTATTTAAATTGTTCGGAATGTTGTCCTCATATTTATTAACATATTCGCGATGGTCGCCCGGAGCGTACAACATACAATTTAAATCGTGAATATTTGACTTTAATTTACTATTGCTCAATGGAAAATAATCATATGCAAGTCTATATTTTAATGATGCAGACACTCACTATAATGAAATTCGTCTGGCATATGGATATCTGTATAGGGTCCCTAATAGCGACTAAACATACAGTGTCCATGTATTTTAGACAATTCATTGTATTGTGGATGCTGTGCGTGTTCTACTGAAGTATGTTGAGATATAAAATAAACGATAATTTTGACTCAAGTATTAGGGAAATAGATCATAAAACTAGAGGATCTCTCATAAATACACTTAAAATTTTGAAAAATGGCTTATACAGAAGATATTTATTCCCTACGTATTTTCAGACGGGTATGTGAAATTTGTAACCTCTATTGAAAATGATTAACAAAGACTTACAAATGCAACTCTCTCTCTCTCTCTCTCTCTCTCTCTCTCTCTATATATATATATATATATATATATATATATATTAAAAAAGGATTAATTCAAAGATGTTGAATGGCCATTTCGATATGAAGATCCCCACGGGGGACGACACATCACCTCAGCAACAGAAAAAACCTTTCAGAAACTGGAGAAAAATTAGTCTACTTTTCCTTTTTAAATAGATTGCAAAAAAAATAAATAATAAAATAAAAATAAAAATAAAGGGAAAGAAAAAGAAAAAGATAGAATAAAATCAAATAAATAAGAAAAGAAAAAATTGACATCGTTTGGGTTCGCAAAAAAAAGGGAGAATGTAACTAAAAATGTAACTAAAAAGTTACGTCGATTTAACACGGCTGTCTGTTAATTTTTAGTTACATTCTCCCTTTTTTTTGCGAACCCAAACGATGTCAATTTTTTCTTTTCTTATTTATTTGATTTTATTCTATCTTTTTCTTTTTCGTTTTCTTTCCCTTTATTTTTATTTTTATTTTTATTTTATTTTATTATTTATTTTTTAATTTCTTTGCAATCTATTTAAAAAGGAAAAGTAGACTAATTTTTCTCCAGTTTCTGAAAGGTTTTTTTCTGTTGCTGAGGTGATGTGTCGTCCCCCGTGGGGATCTTCATATCGAAATGGCCATTCAACATCTTTGAATTAATCCTTTTTTAATATATATTTGCTCTGTAATATTTTATTACATGGAGCTCTCTTCCTGTATCATTTTTTAATATTAAAATAAATTTTTAATATTAAGATCGGGTTTTTTTGGAATTTACCTTCCTGCTTTTTTCCCTTGGATTGAAGTATCTGAATTAAAATATATATATATATATATATATAGGGTGATTGACAAATAACTCGCAACTTTATAATACTTATAATTAATAAGACTCTGCATCGTGTCACACAAGCAGGGGAACCAAGTCATCCCTGTCAGATAATTTCTGCAACCATATCACCCTTACATCTGGACACCTAGCTCCCCAGATTGAAATCGTTTTGATTATAATGTGTGGGTTGCAGTTGAGCAAGAGACCAACAAAAATTCCTTGTAAAATCAAAGATGAACTAGAGACAAGGATTATGCCAGCATTAACCAACTTAAACAGACCATCCAGAAGATTTACATCAGATTTCAAAGTCGCTTGATGATGGGGGCGTCGTTGAAGGCAATGCCGATTTTATTCAATAAATATACTCTATGGTATTTTAAGATATGTTGGTGCAATTGTGATAATTTTATTTCTTAAAATGAGATATCAGTTAATTTTTGAGAAATTTAAACGTAAATTTATTCATCGCAACCTGGATATACCCATTTTAAAATATCTATGATTTATTTATTAACTATATTTTTTACAAGAAAGATATATGAGAGGAAATCGTTTAGCATGAGGTTTTATTTAAGATTCGGTATGGGCACTAAATTTCGCGACCAGCTTCTCGAGCCGCCAAACAATTGCGTTAATTGATTTTTACCAGGGAACTCTTGTGGTATGGAGGACATAACTTCTTGTAGTCACCCTTCACGTTCTTCCAAAGATTTGGTTTGGTAGGCTTGCTCCTTTAACCAACTCCAAAGAAAAAAATATCACTGTGATAAAGTCAGGGCTCCTAGCTGGTCTGTCCTAAATAAAATAGGAAAATAACCAGCATATATATATATATATATATATATATATATATATATAAAACGGAAATTAACGAAGATTAACGAAACTTGGTTATAAACAACCGACAATTTGAGATGATTTGTTTGAATATTATTTTTGATTGATCCTCGTATTTAAGCAGATATTCTGTTTATAACCAAACAGTATTATATATTTATTTCTACCGGCCTTATTATTTACGATAAATTTTTATTACGAACCTGATCGTCATTCGTGGTCGAGAGGTCTAAGATGCGCCAGATCACATGGTGGCTTCTCCTATGTGGATAGAGGTCGCAGATTCGAATCCTGCCGAATGACACACATTTTCTTAAAAATTTATCGTCAATAATCAGGCTGGTAGAAATAAATATATAAAACTGTTTGATTATAAAATATGAATATCGATCAAAAATCATGTTCAAACAAATTATTTCACACACACACACACATATATATATATATATATATATATATATATATATATATATATACACACAGCGTATCGAGGCAGCAGATAATTTTCGAAACATATATTGTTAAATATATCAGACAATGAATGCCTATGTTTAATCATGACCCTTTTTTAATTTTATTTTAGTTATAATTTCAGGAGAAAATAAAGACAAAAATTGTTCAACATTTGGATTTTTTTAAATTTTTTATTATGCTAATTCTAAGCTTTCGGCTCACATGAGCCATCTTCAGAGAGGTTACGAGGACGTTAACATAAAGACATCAACAATCAAAGATTATATTATCTTGTGTTGACATAAGTCACTGAATAGCAAACGCAGGTTGTAAATGTGTAACGCGGTTCTATGACGTCACACTGTGTGTGACACCGAATGGTTAACAAAACCATATGCCTAAATACAAAGTAATGTGTTGTGACTACATTGAAATGCAATTTTATTGTGGGTTGATTTGATTTAATGTAGATGGCCTCTAATATCTGCAGGTTCTTTTTATTGTGTGTATGAGTATTATTGCGTTATCGACTAAAATCTGTCTAATATTACATGCAAGGCTGTTTTTTTTTTAAGAAATATTTATGTATATATAAAAAAAAAACATTTTAAGCTATTTGTAAAGATTTCGTTTCAAGGATCATCGTTTTATATAAAATTGAACGCCCAAACTGTTGGGTCTTCGCGAATAAGTTTTTTGATGTCTATTTTTACGATTGTTTCACAGGCCCATGAAATAGCATTGTTATAAATCCCCCAAAAAGAGTGAAATAAAATGCTAGAATGAGTCAAAAAGATATTTGAATATCAAAGAAAATAGAACAGTGAGTTTGAAAGAAAGGTAAGAAAATATGAAATAAATAAAATGAAACAGTTTAAGAATCAAAACCAAAGAAAACAACTATAGAAGATAAGCAAAGAAAAGAATGAAAAAAGTGGGAAGAAAATAAATAAAGAAGGAAAGAAAACGAAAAGATTTAAAGAAGAAAGAGAGACAGAAAATAGAAAGAAGAAAAGGAAGTAACCAAGAAAAAAAAATAAAGATAAAAGAAAACAAATAGGAAGAAATGCGTAGAGAAGAGCGCTTCAAAAGAGAATGCGGGGAAGGATGAAAGAAGGAAGCAAACAACAAAGGGTAAAAAATTGAATAAAGAGAACTCAAAAGAGAAAAAAAAAACGAATGAAAGTGAGAAAAGAGTAAGGGAATTACTTAAAAAGAAATAATAAAGAAATAAAAAGAAGGAAAAAGAGTTAGAAGATAATAAACAGATAAATAACGAAAGAAACAAATGAAAAGTCAGACAAAAGGCAGCTAAAAAGGAGAACAAAGAAAATAGGATGAGAAAAAGAGAAATGAGAATTATGCATAAGGAAAAAGAATGAAGAAAACTGGTCAAAAAATAACTTGCCCAGAATAATGCAAGAAAGAAGGATTAAAGAGAAAGTTAAAAAAAAAAAAATGGGCTCCAGAAAAATAACATGAGAGAAATGAGAATGACGCATATAGAGAAGGAAGACATCAGGCAACGAAATGACTTACTCAAATAATACGGAAAAAAAGAAAGAACGGAATGAAGGAACAAAAGAGAGAAAGAAAGGACGAACATAAAACAATGGAGTCGCTGGGATGAAAAGAAAATGAGAATAGATCATGTAGAGGAAGAAGACATCAGGCAACGAAATGAAAGAAAGGAAGAAAAAAAAGAACGAACGAAAGAAAGAACGAAATAAAACAATGAAGTCGCTGGGATGAAAGAAAATCTAATAAAAATTAGAGAAATGAAAATGAAGCATATAGAGAAGGGAGACATCAGGTAACGAAATGACTTACTAAGAATAATGCGGAAAAAGAGAGCAGAATGAACGACGAAAGAGAGAAGAAAGGACAAAAGAGAGAAGAGAGAAAGAAAGGATGAACATAAAACAATGGAGTCGCTGGGATGAAAAGAAAATGGGAAATGAGAATGGATCATGTAGAGGAGGAAGACATCAGGCCACGAAATGAAACAAAGGACAAAAAAAAAACAGAACGAACGAAGAAAGAACGAAATAAAACAATGGAGTCGCTGGAATGAAAAGAAAATGTAATAAAAATTAGAGAAATGAGAATGAAGCATATAGAGAAGGAAGACATCAGGCAATGAAATGACTTGCTAAGAATAATGCGGAAGAAAAAGAGACAACGAACGAACAAAAGAAAACAAATTTAAACCAAACGAATTCACTGGGATGAGAATCAAAGAAAAGAAAACAAAGCAATAATTATACAAAAAAAAAAACAAAAAAAAAAAAACTATGTATGATATCAAAACGGCAAAAGAACAAGAAAAATAAAAGAAGAAAACAAACAAATAGAAGCAACAATAAGAAAAAGATCAAAGAGAGGAAGGAGATAGCATAAGAAAGAAAGAAGAAATTCAGAATAGTTAAAAAAAAATCAAGCAGCCTAGGAGAAAAGACAAAAGAAAACCAAGGATAGAAAGAAAAAATAAATGAAGAAACAAAAATCAAAACGAGGCTACCAAAAAGAAAACCCTTAAAATCCCACTAGATAAAACATAAAAGCTATAATTACAGAAAGAAAATGGCAGATAATGCATAAATCGAACTAGAAATTGAACGTGGCTGTTCGTTTTATTTCAGATTTTATTCTCATGAATCACTGGAAATGATGGGGAGTTTTCTTATTTTTATTTAGCTAACAGACTGACCTTACTGACATTAGCTTTTTAGCCAGGCTTCTCCAAGTACATATCTCCTCTTAATTACTCTCAAATGGTGTGAATTTCTCAAAGCTTGTTTCCGATTACTCTGCAAATGTGAGAAATATGTCAGTGCTAAAAAAAAAAAAAATGATGAATTTTGTCTTCCCGGTACTTGATAAGAAAAGATAAGATGTTGAAAAAATTGACGCATGTCCATGTTGCATTGTCGTAAAAGGTATTTGCTTGATAACATTCTTTCTTTGGTCGATTTCTTTCTCTAATACAAAGTTTATCCATCTAAAACTATTTTTTAAAATATGTAATAATTTCACGAAACATTTACGAATACCGTTATTAATTTAGTTTCATTGGTGGTAAATTATATAAAAATATATTTATATTGAATGCTACAATTTTTATAGTAAATTTCAAGTAATGTGTTAGAGGAATTTTTGCAGGAAAACGATAAACTGATTTACATTAAAAAGAATATCAGTATGTCCTTCCTATGTCCAAGTCTTTTTTTTTAATTATTTACAAGTTCTTTTGAGTTCCTTTATAGAAGAAATCACAACCTGATCGAGTGTCCTCGAGATCATTCTTTCACAGAGGCTATCACAACCCAACAATATTCAATTACCCTTTAGATGAATGCAAGTTTCGTTCCGGCATATAACTGTTCGAAAGTCCCTATCTGCCGACATTTTTTTTTTGTTTTCATATCCATCTTGGTGTACAACAAATAAGTGATAATTTTTACCTGAATTTTATACCTGAAACAATATCGAGATAATTTTGAAAATCTAACGTTACTAAGTTTTGAATATCACTCTTTCTAAGGAATTACTAATTAATCCAACATTATAACCTAGCTGCTGATCTTGAGCGGGCTCGACACTGTGGTGGAATGGGGAAAGAAATGGCTTGTAAATTTCAATGTGTCCAAGACGAAGCTGTTCTCAATTATCACAGGCAACACCTCCTGCTTCCCATAAGAATGGACCAAGTGAGTGTCCCTGAGAGCAATGCACTGCGTCTCCTCGGCCTTAACCCTTTCTTCCGATCTCAAGTGGAACCATTACATTGAGACAATAGCTAAATCCACTGCTAGTTGGGTCATTGTGTCGGGCCAGGATGTCTTTTTTCGCCTGAATCAATCTTGCATATATATAAATCATCCGTCCGTGCATGGAATACTGCTGTCATATTTGGTCAGGCGCACCCCCCCCCCGCCACGGGTGTTCATTTCAGTGTTCTTGAAGGGTTCCAAAGGAGAATCTGTAATGTGATAGGTACCGACTTGGTGATTCGACTCCAGCCAGTTTCTCACTGACGGGATATGGCTCCCCTCTGTCTATTCAATAATTATTTTTCTGGATTCTACTCCGACAAACTTGAATCGCTGGTGCCCCTGCCACAGGCGTTTACTCGTGCAACCAGGATGGCAACTGGGTTCCACCCATTCACAGTTAGATCAACCCTACTCCATCAGCTTTTTTTCTCGCACTTCTCGCCTGTTGATCTCGCTTCCATATTTTTGCTTTTCTGACGGCTACAACTACCAGGAATTTAAATGCAATGTCAATACCCATCTCTTAACTATTTCAGTTCTTTCAACATCACCCTCTATATATCTTTTCCTTTCTCTCTACCGTTGCAACTGTCATCACACCTGTATTTCAATCCTTCTCTTGCTCCTTTCTGACTGGTCCGTATTTCTCTTGACTCTCCTATTATGTAGCCCCCCCCCCCCACTGCGCATCAATGGCTTTACCGCCTTTCTTGGGGTGAAACGATTAATATATATATATATATATATATATATATATATATATATATATTACTAGGCTAAAATCTCTAATTTAATGGATATACGTGCTTGGGTAGACGCCATATTTTACTTTTTCATTTTTTTTTTAAATGCGAACTGCAGAGCATCTACTTAAACATGAGGTAACTCTGTTCCAGGTGAAAGTTTTAATTCTCCTTTGTTGTACACCAATTGGAGAGATTCCAGTAAGGTTCGAACTATAATTGCAATGCTCTGTTAGCCTGATCGCCATTACTCCAAATAAATTTCTGACTTCTATTGAACATCTACGCATTTAATTTCTGTTCTTCTAATCTTTAAGTTGACATCACATAAACTAGAAAAATTGACATATGTTGTCTGCTCAATAATTCCTTTTAACAAGAATTCAATATTTGCCGTTTGATTTAATTTCGTGTTCTTTGATTCAATAATTGGTAATATCTGATAAGAAAACAATTAAAACTATGAGAAACTTTTTTATCCTTGCTAAAGTTGTTAGCCCAGATTTCTTTGAAGAAATGAGATAAACATCTTTGAATTGGAACTTCGTGCTTGTCTTGTAACAATAATCGTTCCATTATAGTAAAGGATTCTTTTATCAAAGCAAGAATCTTTGGTGAGCTCAGTGACTAGTCTTGGCATTTTCAATGCTGGAATGTCTTATTTTCGATTTTATTGTCTTCAATCTATCCCTTTCTAATAATAAGAAAAATTAATTCCAAGTGTTAGTAAATATCTAAACTTATTTATCAATGGAACTTTGTCTGTGTGTGTGTGTGTGTGTGTCTCTCTGAAACGGCTGAACTGATTTTCTTGAAAGTTTACACAATTGTACTACAAGCGTCTGCGTGTGTTCTTAGCTAGGTTTTGTGTCGAGGTACCTCCGATAAACATAGACAATCGAAAAAATCGGGTTATAAAAGGAGTGGTCCGATTTTAATCAAATTTGATACACTCATAGACAAAGACATAAGAAACGATATTCAGAAGTTTCAAGGTTGCAGTTCTTACAATAGTGCAGAAAATCGATAATAATTTGGCTCTAAGTAGGTATAATTGTAGTTCTTAGTCTCAGCTATGATACCATTTACTCAGAGGACTTATTTAGCCTTCAAAATTC
Organism: Ascarosepion bandense; assembly: GCA_037127315.1. Lineage (NCBI taxonomy): Eukaryota > Metazoa > Mollusca > Cephalopoda > Sepiida > Sepiidae > Ascarosepion > Ascarosepion bandense. The sequence goes on from JBBBDQ010001531.1 coordinate 824,074, forward strand.
ACTTTACCACGAAAAAGACTTATTTAATATCGCTACCAGGAAATCAAAATTTGACTTACATCCATTTATTTTTCTTTCAGTCTACGGTTTCTCTTTAACTGGAAACAACTATTGCCTTTTAGTCTTTCGTGCCAACGTCTAAAGAGTCTGAGCTCTAGGACCATGGATTAGTTTCAAAAGCTTTCATTACACCTGAGCAACGACGGGCTATACTGCTAGTCATTACATATGTTTATAAGAACCTACAAATATGTTTTTAACGATTTCACCTCTAGCAAAGCAGTAAAGACACAAGAAGAAAAAGGATGACTGGGTGTGGAAAAATTTGAGACAGTAACATTAATAATGAGCACGAAGAAAAAAGTGTAATGATGAGGACAATAGAGAACGACGAACATTTTATTTAAATCTTTGTAGATAATAGTTGTCTGGAAATCATGGAGTTGGAAGGGTGTTCCACAAGCGAGAAGTATAAAGAAAAAAGAAACTGTTAACATGGAAGTTACGGCTACATCTAGCCAACTCATCTGTAAATTGATAAGATCTCGATGTCATTCTAATACTGCGCTTAAATTTAAAAACTCTGCAATCTCTATTTTAATGCAGTTGTCATAAAAGATGACAGACAAGTTATCATGCTTAAGTTTTCTAAATAATTTTTCAGGCGATCTCATGACAATTTTTTCTTTTCAGAACATAAATTATATAAAATTGTTCAAATGTTTTGTTTTCCGAGCGCTTTCGTCTATATCTTCAGTCATTATCGACGATGAATTTTTATTTTATGAATATGTGTAATGTTTGTGTGTGTAGAGTCATGTGTATTATGTTCCGAACACGGTAAGCACTTTGTTGCCGTGTTCATAATTATTATTAAGCATTGGATTTTTCTTTTTTATTTGTAATCCCTCCATTATTTTTAGCCTTTTTGCATGTGAATGAAACTAGGATATTTGTGTTATTGATAAGTATGTTAAGAATGGAGTTTAGTAGGTTTCGTTGTGTGTTTTAATGAGATCGAATTGAACATAAAAGAAAATTTTGGACAATTTTGAAAATTTTAACTAATTTTTTTTTTCTGCAAAGAACATAAATTCATATTATTTTCATGCTAAGAAGGTTTGGGTCACTGTGTCGATCCAGGATGTTCTTTCCGCCTGAATCCTGCATATATACAAGTCTACCATTCGACCCTGCATGGAGTACTGCTGCCATTTATGGTCAGGCACCCCCTGCCACTCACCTCAGTGTTCTCGACAGGCTCCAAAAGAGAGTAACATGATAGGTGCTGACTTGGAGGCTCGACTACAGCCACTTCCCCACCGACGAAATGTGACCTCCCTTTGTCTGTTCTATAAGTACTTTCATGGCTTCTGCTCTGACGAACTTAAGTCACTGGTCCTCAACAGGTGCTTACTCGTGCAACCAGAATGGCAACTGGGTCCCACCCATTCACAGTTAGGTTAGCCAAATGCAGACGACAATTCTACTCTTTCAGCTTCTTCTCTCGCACTTCCCGCTTGTGGAACTCGCTCACATATTCTTGCTTTCCTGACGGCTACAACCTCCAGAAATTTAAATGTAATGTCAATACTCATCTACTAACCACTTGACTCTAGCCCTTCCCCCACCCCGTATATCCTTCCCTTTCTTTCCCCCTTGCAACTGTCATCACACCTGCATTTTCATCTTTCTATTGCTTCTTTCTAATTGGCTTGTAATCCTCTTCTCTCTCTAATTTTCTCTCAGTTATGTAGACCCCCGCACATCAGTGGAATTTACGCCTTGCCCCGGGGTGAAATGATTAAAAAAATATGATCGTATTCAGATCATATAAAAATTAGATAAGAGCTTAACTAGAGCATAATATCTCTCATTTTTAAAGAAATTTAAAATTGTATATATGTAAATTCAGATTAAATTTAGAGGAGAAATCGCCATTTTCAATATGTATCTAAGACATGCATTGTCAACCCCGTTTAAACAAAGAATGATGAAAAATTCTAATTCCGGAGGCTTGATCTAATAAAGGAATGGGTTGGGGAATATTGACTCTTATAGGGTTAAGCTAACGAAATCTGAGTAGTAATTTCTTCTATGGTAGTGGGTGGTATGTGGCTTGACCATTGGGTTAGTAGTGGTAGGTGGGAGGGAAAGATAACTGCTTAGCTAATTAAAAAAAATTATTGTGACGAAATAGAAGATAATTATTGCAATTTATATTTATTTCTGTGAAGACACATACTAATAATCTCTCTACGTTTATTCAGAAGTACATTCTGACATTGTTTTATGTTAAAAATAGATTACATCTGTTTCTTAAGCTATTCTGGGTCCTTGCCTCGCTTATCAACTTCCACTTTTCTGTGGATTTAGGTTATTTTCTTTTAATTCCCTGTGTTTTCAGGAAAGGGCTGAGAGGAAAATTCAACACAGACGGTTATAAATAAGGATTTATTTCGATAAAATTTTGGCAATTTTCTAATATTCTGAGCGAATTTTTGTATTTTTCCACGGTCTGAAAGAGACCTTATAATTAATAAAAGTAAATTTACATTGTCGAAATAAATCCTGATTTATAACAGTTTAACAAAATATTGGGTTTTACTCTTAATATTCATAACGCTCTGAATAATATCCATCGATGTCTCTATTTTTAATGAATTAATAATTTATATTTATGGGCAAAAACTTTCGGATTATCCTTTCCGCCTTTACGGGTCTGCCATTCTCTCCATTATATATCTAAACTTATTTATAAATGGAACTTTGTTTGTGTGTATGTCCGTTACCTATAGACTCCGAAACGGCTGAACCGATTTTCCTAAAAATTTAAACATTTCTACTATAAGCGTCTGCGAGTGTTCTTAGCTAGGTTTTGTGTCGAGGTACCTCCGATAAATATCGATAATCGAAAAAATCGGGTTATAGAAGGAGTGGTCCGATTTTAATCAAATTTGATACACTCATAGACAAAGACATAAAAAGACGATATTCAGAAGTTTCAAGGTTGCAGTATTTACAATAGTGCAGAAAATCGATAATATATATATATATATATATATAAGGCAAAATGTTTGTGTGTGTGTCTGTTTATCTGTCTGAATGTCTGCATTTTTTCAGCCCTTTTATTTTAGTTTTTGCTTTGGGTTTGGCTCTAAGTAGGTATAATTGTAGTTCTTAGTCTCAGCCATGATACCATTTACTCAGAGGACTTATTTAGCCTTTAAAATTCACTTTACGACGAAAAAAACTTATTTGATATCGATACCAGGAAACCAAAATTTGACTTAAATCCATTCATTTTTCTTTCAGTCTACGGTTTTGCTTTAACTGGAAACAACTATTGCTTTTTAGTCTTTCGTGCCAACGTCCAAAGAGTCTGAGCTCTAGGACCATGGATTAGTTTTAAAGCTTTCATTACACCCGAGCAACGCCGGGCTATACTACTAGTATATATAAACAAATAGGTACCCGACTAAGATAGATATAGATTTGAGTTTGAGTTTTGTTTAACGGCATATCAACCTCTGTGGGTTATTTAATACCAACAAGATAGGGTTTTAAGGTATTAATGTTCGGTTATAATGCGAAGGTTGATTTACTCAGATATTAAATTTTATGTTTTTATTTTTTATTTTAGAAAACTGAAAATGTTTTCTAGTTTTGTATTAAAAAATGTGTTTTTTTTTCAAATATGTACTATTGGTAATATTTTCCCTTCAAAAATGTATTTTTTTTTCTAAGAATCTATTGTTATATATATATATTTCTACAAAAGTGTATTTTTATACTTTCGTAGTGTTTTGAGCCCAGTTTGAGGGTTAATTATTTGCCCATAGATGGGACCCTAACAGGTCCTACCACTCCGGATCAGAGTGGAGCAGCAGCAATTATGAATTTGCTCCATGCTCCTCACAACCACCCAATCAGAGGGCTTGCTGCGGATGCAGTTTTCCGTCATGCTGAGGAGATAGATAGATAGATACATAGATAGATAATGATTTTCAGTGTATAGAACCACCCTGATACCAGTGCCTTAGCTTTGTATTTATTTCTATCTATCAATCTCACTCTGTCTTCCTCTCTATCTATCTATCTATCTCTCACTTTTATCTAAATATATAATTATATAGTTCGCATCACTTTTAAACGCCTTTTACAGCAGGACGTACGTATCATAACCGAGTTGTGAACGGGTAGGTTGCCTGTTGTGGTTGGAGCAGTTCGAATATGGTTTAAATGTGTCCTTATTGAAATGGTGTCGGAAAGATGTAGCGTCAGTCGTCTTCCGCGGGTGGTGCATGTCTAACATAATTAGTATGGGTTCATTTTTGTGGGAAACGCAGCTTTTCACGAGGCATCTAAATTCGTAAATTATGGCCGCCTGCTCCAGTTTCGATTTTGTCAGCGAGGTATTATTTCTCATAATGAAGATAGACAAACTTTTTCCATTTTGTCATACAATTTCCTCAATACTGTTCATGATATATAAAAATATTTATCGGTACCTTATCCTTATATATATATACTATCGGGTATAATTATTAGACCACCCCAAGAATGATGTATTTTATACTACTTTAGTTTTTATTGCCAAATGAAAATAGAATGGTTCTTTTCTTATTATTACTTTGCAAAAAAGATGAACGCGTCCGAATGACCCTAAATTTTCTTCATAGTTTCATTGATGAAACTGCAATATAGGTAATTATTAAATATTTAGAAATTCATTTGATGCACATGTTATTATGCAATATTAACGAAAGAGCAAATTTATTTTCATTTACAATTATTCACTTATACTAAAAATAGTAAGAAATACATATTTTATTTAAAACACTGGGTTTTCCCAATAATTATGGCCAGTAGTATATATATATATATATATATATATATAAAATATAGATGTGTGTGTGTGTGTTAGAAAACAAAACATCTACCCAAACATGTATAACGACAAAAATCACCTTTTTATACTAATAAAAGTATGTCAGATAAAAATGCATTATTTTTTTAACAATGATCCATCTATCAGTCTGTTTAACTATTTGTTGAATATTAATGTTCAGACCATGCAGACAGTGTTCGAATCTCACTAGGTTCGATTTAGAAAGGGATAGATTTCTGAATCATATCGCTCTGAACAGATGATTGACCATACGTTATCGTTGGGAAGTTCTTGAAAACGGATAGACCCATGACTTGTCCATGCAATTGTTAAGATGAAACTGTTCGGTAGCCTCCGATAGTTGGAGTAGCCCAACGTCCCATGTCTTCGTGGTCATGCTAGTCGGAGAATAAGTTGTTGGATGTGAGATGATGAATTATTTCAGCATTGATAATAGCTTCGATCTTCTTCTATGTGCCATGTCCCTTCAGGACGTAAGTGATCATAGCTTTCCGAATCTTTATATTCCTGTTGTCTCTTAGCACGCTTTCTCTTGTTACTACACGAAACCATCGTTCAGTCATCTACTTGATCAGGCCTTTAAAATGTTATCCGCTGCTTTCCTCTGTCTTTTTCCCAGCTATCTGGCCTGTTAGTATCAGGTTCTCCAAGCCCTCCTTCCTCAGTGCATGTCCCAGGAACTTTAGCTGTCTCTCCCTGATGATCAGTATTAATATCCTTTTCGTCTCCATCCTTTCCAACACCTCATCATTGCTCACATGCTCGGTCCATGATATCTGCAGCATCCTTCTGTAGAACCACATTTCCAATTGCTTCAACTTTTTTCTTTATCTTCGATGATATTGTTCAGCATTCACTGCCATATTGAAGGACTGACATCACATAGCAATCTAGTCCTCTTTTCTTTGTTTCTAGCGAAATTTTCCCGTTTCTTAATACTTTACTTAGCTTCTGGAATACTTCCTTCGATCACTTTGCTCAAAAGCGGTAAGAGGCTGTTAGAGCGATAGTAAAAAGGGTCAGAAAGCTCTCCAAAGTTGTAAAAATAGGAACTACAAAGTCAGACTTCTAACAAGCAGCGAGGAAACACAAGGTTTGGAGAGGATAGGAGAGAGATCGATCACAGGCACATTTCTCATGGGCGTTGACTGGAATTCCATCACATCTACTTATTTTATTTAAGTCAAGCTTAGAAATAATGTTACAGACCAGATACGGGGTGATGTATACATCACTCAGTTGGGTCTCAGTTCTAGGAGGGAAGTCGGGTGTCGGTAGTCTGTGTGTGTCAAGCGCGGAGTTGGAAAAGAATTTGCGAGCAAGGCATTTAACCTTGTTTGCTGTAGATGTGGGGGACGCCAGAATTATTGAGTAGTGTAGGGATCGAGAGTTTGCTGTTGTTTAGCACACTTTCGCAGAACTGCCGGTATTCCTTAGAGAAAAACTTGCGGGATGCTATACGCGGCTTCATTCTATTATCAAACAACAGCTGAGCATCATTTAGGACACGCATTCATTTCAAGCAGAAACAAAAAAAGCGCCCATTATCGATAGATACCTCGCTACGGTAAAGCCGAAGAATCGGTTCCTGTCAGCAATGGTGGCTGAACAAGCATAAGAGCACAGAGGGTAAGAATGGAGCTTAAGTCGGAACTTCCTGGCTGGGATGAAGAATCCTTGGACGCGCAGTCTTCAACAGAGAGACTAAAAAACTTTGTTTCAATGTACATCACAAAGGAAGTTGAGGAACGCCTCCAAGTCTGGTCTTTGATAGCAGTAAGGTATTCTGCTGATAGACGGTTCTTAGAAGAAGTGGCAGCGGAAGGAGATATTAACGGAAATCACGGTATCACCAGAGTTGCTAAGAGGACAGAGCTGCTTGGCATGGCAAGAGTCAGGGGTAAAAGTGAAGCAAAGTATAACAGTGATGCAAGACCATCAGGTTTAGTAGGGAAACGCGTGGGGAAATAAGTCACTTGCGTGAGAGACGGAGTGATTGAAAAGTTCATCGTATGGACACTAGCAAGATCTCTGACAGTTTTACAACCACTTGCATGGTGGCTATTAAAGTTACCGAACAAAAATATATTAGCGAACGGATGAGAGGAAATTACATTGTCGATATTGTCAGCAGTGCTGTCTAGCATGGAACAGTCAGGAGAGCTCGGGGCACAGTAGAGAATAAATGATAGCTGAGTTTAGTAGGAGACGCAGACACCTGCAAGAATGGTCTTGAGATTGAAGAGAAATCACCCAAATTTGAAAGATTTTCGCTGGCATAAGCGCCAAGGCCATGGACTTTGGAGTCCTTCCTAAAGAGTGGAAGATAACCAGGGATAGAGAAATCAGTGGGATGGGGAGAAAGGTTAAGGTTAGTTTCAGAGTGAAATAAGATGACTGGAGACCTTTCGTGGCGGAAGGATTCAATGTTAAGAAAGTTAGTACAGATACCACGGACATTAGAGAAAGAGATGTAAAGAGGTTTTAAGTGTTCTTGAAAGAATCCAAAGAAGCTATCGGCAACGTTATCTGTTCTGACTTGGCTTCTCTGTTTCACTCATTCTCTGCCATCCTAACATCGCTTACCTTTGCCTTTCACGTGAATTTTTCTGATAAGATTTCTTTGTTGTTTCCTTGACTTCACTTAAATTTGTTCAGTAGGAGATTGGAAGTTACGTCTTTGAAATAGCTCGTTGTAACCATGTTCTGTGCTAACAGAAGGATATAATTGGGTATCTAGGGATAATCCAACTAACATAATCAAAACCTGCAAGAAAGGGTTGTTAATTAACCAATATTTCACAAGGCGACCAGAAATAAGCTCATTTTGTAACCTATTAGAATCGTTGGAACGGCACATGCAGCGTTAATAGTAGTGGTGTGGGTCTACTAAAAAAATGACATGATTTAGACTGGTTTTGAGCTTTATTTCCAAAAGCCTGGAAGGCACAGTTTGCTCTACTATTAACTCCTAGATGTAGGTAGGTTAAGATAATTTCAATGGTATTTGTGGAAAATCAACTGACATAGATGGGATACCGGATCTATTCAACTTGCACAGCAAGACTATTTTGTGACCCCTAGATGCTACGCCAGGATTTGTTATTGGAGGCCACAATTTGAACAACATAAGGTATGCAGATGATACAGTGCTGATTGCAGACACGGAAAGAAAACTAGAGGACCTCCTACAGAAGGTAGCTGAGGAGAGTGACAAAAAAAGGGACGACAAATAAACAGCAAGAAAACTGAATGCATTGTCATCAGCAAAAAGAACAACCCAAAATGCCAAATACAGGTCGGGGATAACAGAATCAAGCAAGTACAAAAATTTAAATACCTAGGAAGTGTTATAACAGGAGATGGAAAATGCAACACAGAGATCCGAAGGCGAATTGGCATGGCGAAGGACGCGTTCCAGAAGCTGAGTAAAGTACTAAGAAACAGGAAATTTTTCCTTAGAAACAAAGAAGAGTGTTAGATTGCTATATGATGTCAGTTCCTCAATACGGCAGTGAATGCTGGACAATATCATCGAAGATGAGGAAAAAAACTTGAAGCAGCGGAAATGTGGTTCTACAGAAGGATGCTGCGGATATCATGGACCGAACATGTGAACAATGATGTTTTGGAAAGATTGGCATTGAAAAGAAAACTAGTAGTGAGCATCAAGGAAGGGACAACTGAAGTTCTTGGGACATGCAATGAGGAAAGAGGGCTTGGAGAACCTGATACTGACAGGTCAGATAGAAGGAAAGAGAGAGAGGAAGGCAGCGGATAAAATATTTGAAGGGCCTGATCAGGTGGATGATGGAGCGGAGGTTGCGTGGAGTAACAAGACAAAACATGTTAAGAGCCACCAGGGATAGGGAGATGTGGAAAGCCATGATTGCCTACGTCCTGAAAGGTTAAGGCACATAGAATATATATATATATATGCAAACTGTTTATCAGAAATTGTGGATATAAAATGGGGGATCAATTTTATATTATAATCAATATATTAACTGATCTCTCATTTTGTGGCCATGCTATTTTCTATAAATTTATGTTCTAGATTTATGGTGTTGAGCTAGTGGATGGCAGAGCGGGGTCTGGGTGGTGTAACAGAAGTAAGTGTGCTAAGAGCAACCAGGGATAGGGAGACGTGGAGAACCATGATCGCCTACGTCTTAAAAGGATAGGGCACATAGAAGTCAGTTTCTTTTTCTCGCAGCCACTACATTACGCGCTCATTTACGCAGAAACAAGTCGTTCTTTGCCTTTTAATGCCTGCATCCGATAATTACTCCAGGAGGTCATCTACATGGGTCACCTAAAGAGAGCCGCGCTGACAGCAGATGAAATCTCTACGATATGACCGAAATTTAATAAATGTAGATAAGTGTGGCACAAGATCACAAGATTGAGGTCAACTAGTGAGAAACAATTTCACTAATGTTTTATTGTCTGAGGCGAGGGTAATAATCTTTCATCGTGAGTTATCACAAATTGGTTAATGTCAAAGGTGAATAGGAATGTAGCAGTTGTTACTAGGCTTTTATGGGTAAATTCAATACAAGGCTTGGGAGTCACTCAAATACATACACATATGTACGCAGACACAATGATAAAATGCTGACACCTTCTGACGAGTTGACTGAACTATTACAAAAAGCTATGTTTAGGAAGCTATGGTGTCTCTGTGCTGAATATAGCCTCAGCCAGCTAAATGACAAGTTTTATATTTGTATTAATCACACACACACACACACACACATATATATATATATATATATATATATATATATATATATATATTTCTCAAGAAATAATGGAGTTATTTTTATTGAACATTTGTATTATTTCAAATATTATTACTGGATGTTTCTATTTGAAATAGACGTTCTATTTTTTTCACTTTTAAACAGTGTATATTACATTTCTTGGTCTGCGCTTCTAGAAATCTTTCGCATGTTCTTTATTGAAATTTATCGAATGCGCAGACTTTCCTACATAATACTTACTTTTTAAAAATTAAAATGGGGCGTCTATTTCAATTACGAATATCCAATAATAATAACACTTGAAGTAATAATGTATGTATGTGTGTGTGTGTGTGTGTACCAACATATTTACAATCATTTCTACAATTGTTTGCATTTTTTGCTTAACCTTTTAATGCAAAGAAAAAAAAATGAATGTATTTTTTAATAAATACAACGAAAAACATCATAAATGCAAAACACACCCTAAAACAAAAAAAATTCAATAAATCTTTGACTTCAGCTGGGGAAAAAATAAACGCTAAGCACTTCTCAAGAAAAAGAAAATGTTTAGAAAATATGAATCAATAAATTGAGTAATTCAAAATCACGTTCAGGCTTTCATTGATCAGTACAACAACGGGGATGGTCCTTTTCCTGGTGGGTTAACACTTATACATACAACTTTCTTCCACCCATCCGAAATATTTGGTCTTCCGTCTCTCTTCTTCTCTCACTCTGCATTTTATTCTCTCTCGGTCTTGTCAAAATGATCTCTATCTCTTTCCTTTTTTTTAGTCTTCTATAATTCTTTCCCTCTCTCTTGTTTCTACCACACGTACCCAATAATTATATTTGCCTTTCTTTCTTTATATATATATATATATATATATATATAATATTCACTTTCCCCTGTCACATGCTCAGCTTCGCGACTTAAAAAGTCGCGCGCTTGTCGATATAATCGCATTTTTAATTCAGTTCCCGTCCTCTCAATCTGATTATGTCGCTCGATAAGACAATGCATTAAACAATAATTCTTTCTTTATTCGTTTTCCTTCTAATTTCTGTTTTTATTTTATTTTCACCTCATAAGAATTACGGTCGAAGAAATTTTCTTTCTCTAAATGTTTATTCCGTTTTCTTTCTTTTTTGGCTTAAATGGAAAATGATAATTTCGCATAAGTCTATTTAGTTTGTGAGTTCATCATTCGCTCTCTGACACTGTTGTTTCCACAAAGTTATTGAGTTTTAAGGGAAAAAAGAAAATATTTAACTTCTAAGCACCAAATATAAATAAGTAAATATCAACGTTATATAACAAAATATGGTATATACTTGTGTATTAGTCGAGGTAACATGCCAAACTTTATAACCAATATACTGGAATTTTCCATGGTTCATTAGAATTAGAGCAGAGGGGGAAAGTGATGTTCCACTGATAGCCTCAGACATGTCTCTTCTTTTACAAGTTCGATTAAAATTGGTTTGTGTTGAAACAAATACGAAGTATTTTACAATAAGGTGTATTAAGAGAAGATGGTGAAAAGTGAAAATTATGAGGATGGTTTCTCTTTCCAGTCTTGACTGACCATTGAACAGATAGACATCATCGAGGAAGACGGAGCTCCTGGGACTGCCTCAAGGCTAAAAGTTTGATAAAAGGAAAAGGGCCTAAAATAGATGTCATAAGTTGTACCTCAGTTATATTACCCCTGAAGGTATAAAAAAAGGTCTCAAATAGCAAAATTATTGTATAACAGAAGAAAAAACGATTTGGATCAGAGAGAATGTTTTCTTTAATACAAAACTACAGTATAAAAAGAAAATGTTCATGCAGGGGTTGAAGTCTTGATTCCTATTCGGCAAAATTACAGACAAAATCTAAAGTACGAATTCCACTTGAGGTTCTACTCAAGTTTGTCCCAAGTTTGCGCTCAAGTAGAGGGCTCCCTCAGGGAACTCGAGTTCATAACGACCAATGAAAATTCTGGGGCTGCTCGGTGATGATCGAGCGTCAATAGTGTTGTACATGCTATTATAGTGGATTATCCATTATAGTGAAGTGGGTTTGTGTGTTGAAACAGATTAACTGGATTTAGCCTTGTTAGTGGATAGTCCCTATAAGAGGGGTATAAAACAAGAAAATCAAATTGTGTATAGAAGCAACATTTTATATATATATATATATATATATAAATTAAGTTTTTTTATAAATAAAAGTAATGTCTTTTGGTTGATACAAAGGTCGTTAAAAAAGTTCATAGCAGCAATTGCCGAAAAGAGTCTGTGCGTATGTATGTATGTGTGTGCGTGCGTTCTTTTGTTAGGAGTATCTTTGAAGACTCCGCTCGGTCCTTCGGGTACCGGTCAGTTATTAAGTGGCTCAGTGAAACGAAGAAGAAGATGAGAGAGAAAGGAGAGGCAACCATAATACGATGGCTTGATGTTTGTCAAGGGACGAGTTAATTATGCTCGTATTTTCTCTACTGTCGATTGTTTTTGTTTTTGTGTGTGTGTGTGTGTGTGTGTGTGTGTCGTACTTTTATTTCATCTTCAGGACTCCGAAAAGTCACTTAGGAATTCACACCCGGATTTAATTCTGGGCTTCTCATTGGACGATAAACAAAATCCATGTCAGCTCGCAAAAAGTGTCCGTAAAAGAAATTTGATAATTATTTATTTTTGGTTTTCTACCGGAACATCTGCGTGGAGTCCAGATGCGCAAAGACCAGTTTTGACCATTTGCTATCTGCACCTCTGAGGGCAAACATCCTGTCCCTCGCTTGCTCGGTATCACCACACTATCATAACCTATTTGTATATTCCAGAAATGAAATATCCTCCATTATATGTAGTTTGCCAAGAGTCATTAACCATAAAACACATATTGAAAAAAATGCCGCAATTTTTACTTAACATGCTTAAAATATCATTAACTTAAATGAACACTTTCAAAATACTGCTTTTTTACATATTTCAGTTCTTAACTGAAATTAAACTGTTTTTTTAATTGACTGTTTAAATACAAGGCATTATTTTTAAAAAATGTTTAACTTCGGCTATAAATTAACCAATGGGTTGATACGCTGTATGATAAACTAAACCAAATCGTCACTTTTTTAGTTTTTGATCAGCCGCTGAGATGTTAGAGTTGGGTAAGAAGAGAGATCATCTGTCAAGCTCTGGTGAATTTTCCAAAACTGAAACAGGCAAATGCAATTCAAGTCATATTCCTTTTTAATTAAATTTGACTCTTGATTTTCTAATTTTATTTATACTCTATATAAACACCATGCTTTGATAATTTTATTTAGACATTGATTAAGTTTTACATGGTTTACAAACCAAGTTAATGTTTTCATGGCTCACTACGTTAGTTCATTTTTCATAGTTCATTGAACCAGCTCATTTATTCATGGTTCAATAAACCAGTTCATGTGTCTGTGGTTTACTGAGCGATGTAATTTTAGACGGTGAACGGCCTGTAACAGCTCCATGAAATAAACTATGTACAATGGATTTATAAAAAATGGATTCATAAAACAAATCGCCTGAAGACACCACTCATGGTAGAAACCTAGGTCGCGTAATAACTCGTTTACAAATAAAAAATATTCAAAGGATCTACAGTATAATTGTATTGAACACCTTTTAATTCGAAAGTTCACTTGTCTAATCTTATTAGGACCAGAAACTATGTAATTAAACAATCAATCTAATGTGTATATATATATATATATATATATAGAGAGAGAGAGAGAGAGAATTAAAAGAGTGAGAAGCCGTGAACATTTTCTTTAAAGTGCATATTTATTGTTTCTGTAATTATACATGTTATGAAACATTAAATGTACATGACGCTACACGTGTTTCGAGTCTAATATTGACTCTCTTCAGGCGAATAAATTTGTGGTTTTTCGTTTGAGTTCCTTGTATTTCTGGTCGCGAGCTTGTTATTTTATAAAGCAAGTAGGAAAAGACAGGAAAGTAAATAAAAACAGTAAAACAAAATAAATCAAAATAAAATAAATCAAATGCTGGCACGTTGAATGGTCTGTTTCCACATCAGCATGTGTCTAAATGGATAAACAGATAAATAAACAGATGAAAGAATCAAGTGTTTATCCCAATTTGAAGTGGTTTTGTTCTGAGGTGACCTTTTAAAAGTTATCCTTTTGTCGGCTTGGCTTATCTTATAATCGGTCATTTGGTTGTTTTTTATTGCTTTGACGGTCTTTTGAATTTGGCGTGTGTGTCTCTGTGTGTGAGCGTTTTGTATGTATTTTGTCTGTATGTTTTGGATTTGTTTTTATGGGTCGTCTGGTTCTGTGTTATTGTTTGGAGTTATATTTTTGGTTTGTTGTGTGTGTATATGTATGTGGGTTGTACATGTGTATGTATGTATGCGTGTTTCTGTATGTTTTTCGGTGTGTGTGTTTTTTCATGTTTTGTTGAGCGAGGGTTTGTATTTTTCTTCCTGCATTGATATTTCCTAATGTGTTTTGATATAGTGGTGCGACAGTAAATTTGTCATCACTACATTTATGTAGATGTTGAGAAACATATAATTTTCTGTTACGTAATAATTTTATATTGCTCTTATGAAGCGAAATTCTATTGTTTAAGCATTACTATATTTTTCGAGTTGCAGCTCAGATCCGATTTTATTTCGAATGTAGTTGCGTTTTTGAACTGGAAGTGTTCTCCTATTATTATGTTGCATACTCCACATCTTTTTTTGTTGCATTTTGTGACCCCCTGTGTTGTGTGTTGTTCGAATTTCGATGAGGTTAGGATGTCTTAAATTTTTGGGCTGGCGTTTGCTGTTAATTATTTTGGTTGTCTTTAAGATTTCTTTAATTTTTGATTATTGTTGAGTAATTCCATGTGTGTTTTGATCTTTGGGAATAGTTCTGGATTATTTTGTTGTGAGTAGAAACGTATGCTCGAATGTTTTCTTCCTTTTCGTGTTTTTTTTTTATTCCGAAGGGATTCTTATTGTATTTTTCCTGCTAGTTGGAAACCCTTGTCTATTAGAATCCTTCCGGGGGGAGGGATTCTTATTGGATTTTTCCTGCTAGTTGGAAACCCTTGTCTATTAGAATCCTTCCGGGGGGAGGGATTCTAATGGTATTTTTCCTGCTAGTTGGAAACCCTAGTCTATGTAGGCTTTCACAAAAGATCTGCCTTCTTACTGAACTAGCTATACTGTTTTCTACATTTCTTGTATATATATATATATATATATATATATATTTTTGTACATCTGAGGTGTCCCGGCGCTCAGTCAACGAGGTTGTATTGTCTCTTACCATATATATATATATATATATATATATATATACATATATAATAGTGTGTGAAAGGCCGTGAACGTTTTGTTTAAAGTGTATATTTATTGTTGTTGTTACACGTTATTATATATTAAGTGGTCATAATAGTATTTTTGTCGCTACATGTGTTTTGAGTCTAATGTTGACTCTCTTCGGGCGAATAAACTTGTCTTTACGTATCAAGTTCCTTTCGTTTCTGTGCGCTAAGGTGTCGTTTATAAAAGCATTTTAGCGGGGGGTTAGTGGTCTTTCATATCAGCGCGTGTATAAGGGGATAAACAGATAAATATATGAAATGCTAACCACCAAGTTGAAATGGTTTTGGGGTGGGGTTTTCCAATTAGCACGTTAAGATTATTTTAGAGGTGCCTTGTTTTATATAGCAATTTTTTAGTGACCTGCGAAATTGGCTTGTATTTGTACTCTATCGGTCATCTGTTTTATATATATTGTTTTGGCGATCCTTTGGCGATATATATATAAATTTGTTCACCCCATGCAAGACGAAATACCACTAAAGTGCAAAGGGTTACTTGGAGTGACATGGAATGTGAAGATATTAGTAAGGAGAAAGGACAATAAAAGTAAAACGATCAAGAAAATAGATGTTGTTTGAATCTGAATTGAAGTATTTGAAGATTGCAGGTGGCAACGAAGTAAGAAATCAGAAGAGTTCTACAGAAGAGAAGCGCTTGAAATGAAGCTATTATAATAGAACGAAAGGTTATATCTAATTCAACAGTAAAACGATAAGACTCATTTGCTAATCTCGTAGAACAATTAAAATTATCTAGTCATGTTACAATGGAGGAAAGTTCATCAGAGCAAATACCATGGAAATATTTATAGAAAAGACACAGAGAGAGACCATGTCTCGGTGATGAGAAAGATGTCAAATCCGAAATTATTACATTAGAAATCCGTCTTTAGATTTTGTCGAGAATCTCGATATATATATATATAGCGCCAGTGATACCAGATAAGATATGGCAGTAATATTCAATGAACGGACAAATTGTTAATTTATTGATGGATTCTGACTTGCGCGATACAGGAAGCCACCTAGCAACTGATTCAGTATAACCACTCCATATTAATTTTACTAATTAATCAGCTTAACTTCGATGTCTCTATAGGCAAATAATATTTAACTGGCGGAACCCGTAGAATTTCCACGGAAGGATAATTATGATTTTCTGAAAAGATTTTAGTTTGTCATACTACAAATGATAGTAACGTCTTCAAATATAAAGATATTGGATAATGAGCTAACAGTAACACAGTGTAATTTTATTAAAATATCTATAAAAGTAATGTCCATAGAAGCTACTTTACTGTAATCTTACATGTATTAAGCGGCGTATGCACAGACCATAACCAAAATAATGTATGCCATTTTGTGAGAGATTTTGAAAGAAAATGCTTTTTTTATTTCTGAAAAATCATGGCTCCTGTGTCCATTGTAAACAGAAAAGACCAACTGAGTAATGGTCAAGGGTGTAGAGGTCAGAAATTTCGTTATTAGGTCGCGGGATACGACAACAAACCTACCTATTTTTACTATATTGTACAGTACACACACACACACACACACACACAATTACTGCTACAACCACCAGCTGAAGTGGCCGTTAAATATTAAAGTATATAGAAGTATATATATATGTCAATATATGTTGCATAAAATTGTTTATAATGTTCGGAGGAATGTGATATATATATATATATATATAGAGAGAGAGAGAGAGGCGTGTTTAAAGATAAATTTAGTTATATATTTATGTGTGTGAAAACAACAAAATATTACTTTTGCACATACCTATGTGTTTATATAATACGCACACATATGTGTGTTTGTGTGTAAAAATAACCCTTTTTCAAAAAAGAATATATGCATTTTATATTTTTCTATATAACTATCTCTGCTCGTATTATTGGATTTAATACGGAATTCAGTCAGTTAAGTGTCATACGTGATACACGCTTGGGCAATCATGTCTCGAAAAAGACATGACAGACTGTGTAGAAGAATATCCCGCAGTAGGTTGGCATTGCTTTTTGCTATAGAATCCAATCTGTCCTGTTATTTAACCCATAACTGGAAGGAATAGACGGATTGATACCTTTCCCAAGGGTATTTGTGCGTAGGTGAATTCAACTGGAATTCGAACTCGGCTCCCCGATTTCTCGTTCCGAGCCGATATCCAATGCATCACAACGCACATTCAATACGGAATTACTTATATTTAAAAAGAAAACTGAATTATGTATATTTTTATTATGTTTTTATATTTAATTTACATAACCACAGAAGGAAAATATGTTGCAATATTTTATATGCACACAACCAACTCGCATACAAACAGACGAATGCACACATATCTGAGAACAGACAAGTAATTTACAAGCCTAAATTCTAAAACTAAATTATTTGCTGAAATTTGATCGCAAACTTCTATTGTATAAGGTTCAATCATCGTGATAGATATTTAACGCAGTGCACTTCAAAGGACGGAAAATATATTCGAAAATAATTAAAGTCGGAAACATTAAGCAAATGACTTATTAATATACATATGTATATATTTATACCTTTCTATCTATCGTATTGCTTCATATACAATCCATATATATATATATATATATATATATATATATATATATATAGTAATAGTTGTTACAATGGTAAACCATTTTAACAACTATTAAAATATAAATCACAATATAAAGCTCTACTCTGTATCGAGCCCTCTTTATAAAAGTAAATGCTTGAACAGTGTTTAAAATCTACGTGTTCTGTCACTTTCTTACAAATTATATATATATATATATATACACACACACAGACACACACATATTACCGGCCATAATTATTAGGTCACCTTAGTGTTTTAAAAAAAAAAGTATTTCATACAATTTTTTAGTATTTATTGCCAAGTAAATAATTGTAAACATGAATAAAATGGTTGTTTTGTTAATACTGCACAATAACATGTGCATCAAATGAATTTATAAATATTTAATAATTGCCTATTTTGCAGTTTCGAGTAAAAAATAAAAATATTTAGGCTGATTCGGACAAGTTCATTTTTGCTTCCTTGCTTTGTAAAATTTTGCAAAGTAATAATAACAAAAAGAACCATTCTATTTTCATTTAGAATTATCCACTTGGCAGTAAATATTAAAAACAGTAATAAATACATCATTTTTGTTTAAATAACTGGGGTGGCCTAATAATTAAGGCCGGTTGTATATAAGTTTTATGCGTTGTATATGAAGCTGGTCAGAATACATTTTATCAGTAAAACGACTGAAAAATAACATTGGCGCTAAATATTATCATAATTAAACACACACACACATATATATATGTTTGTGTGTGCATGTGTGTTTAGGTGGTGTGGTTATATAAATATATAACAGTATAGACATATTTCCCTCTGTACACTTGTATTAGTTTAAAAGCAGTTGTATATTTAGTTATCGCTTTCTAATCAAGTTATATAGGATCTTGTATAAGTTATTTTTATGTCGAAATGCACGTGTTTCGATTCGTTTGTATAAAGGGACGCAACTTATGAGTGTCTCTGTTTACAAGTATAAGTTTTTCCAAAATATAATGTAAAATGATTGATGTCAGCACGCAACCCTTCATATACATAACTTAATGTTAACCTTTTTTCCTTTCTCTTTCAGGTAAGTGTGTTATTTGCAAATTGATTCAATCCGCAGAAAATACTCTTCGAAAAGGTCAGTATGAACATTGAGTAGAGCGCTTCGTTTTCTTCAAGTCATTAATGATCTGTCTGCGAGTGTCATTATTTTTTGTGACAGGACTCGGGTTAAGGCCTGATATTGTAATATTTTGTTAATTTGTGATTTATTTTATTGGCGTTGGATTATTTGCTCTTTCATATTCACGATATTTAGGATTATTCGATTTTCTGCAATTTTGTTTTGAGTTTCTGAGTCTCCATTAATTTTCCACTTTTATGGCATATCAATCCCATTAGACTTTTAATATCAGTTTGAAATAAGGACGTCTTTGTTATACTTTATACTACGGGAAAGATTTCTTAAACAAATCTGTAAAAACTATTCATTCCTGTATTTTTTGTTGTTTCTTTGTTTTTTGTATTTCACTCTTTATGGACGAAATGGTTGTGAGTGCACGCTTTTTTCTCTCAAAGATTGTATTATTTTTATAAACATAAACATTCAAATAAGCAATATTTTAATGTTAATGGTATTAGCTGAAAAAAGCGGAAAGGAAACAATGTAAGGTCATCAGTAAAAGGAGAAGCCCAAAATTCCAACTACAGGTCAAGGATACTAAATTCAAGCAGACACAGAAGTTTAAATACATGGGAAGTGTGATCCGAAGTCGTATTGGCATTTCTACGCAAAGGCATTCAACAAATACGCGACAAAGACTTGATAAATATACTCGACAACCTAGACATATTCGGGAAAGGAATTAAAGTAATCAAGAACCTCTACTGGCAGCAAATTGGCTGCATACGAACAAAAAACGAGTTCAGCAGATCTACAGAGATAGAAAGGTGTGTAAGGCAAGGATGTTTCTTTTCACCGGATCTATTCAACTTGTACAGCGAGATTATTTTGAGAGCCCCAGAAGTCATACCAGAATTCGTGACAGTCAGCCACAATCTGGACAATATAAGAGACGCAGATGATACAATGCTGATAGTAGACACTGAAAGGAAACTTATCATCATCATTCTGCGGCCTCGGCCGAGATAGAACTCACTACACCCTTCCAGTATTCCCAACTTGTCATAGCTCCTGTAACGTCTTACTTGGCGATAGATGTATCTCCGTGTATCCTGTCTGGAAAGGTTAACTTACGAGATCGATTGTGAGATGATGGGTGCCTCCATAATACAAACGATGAAACAAGTTCATCTGTGGCACGTGCGCAATGCCCAGCAAACTGGATACGTCTCTTTTGGTAAGGTTGATACTCTTGGTAGGTTTCCATATATCATTTCTAGAGTTGGGTGGTTTCGCCATGAAAGATCAAGTACTCTTTTGAGAAGACGAGTATAACATCCATCTAAACAGCGTTATTGTTTTGCTGAAAGTGTTCAAGTTTCAGATCCATAGAGTAAGATTGGTTCAATAAGTGCGCGAAAAACTTGGATTTTGATCTTACGATCAAGATTGGATTTCCAGATCTTATCCATTTTGTTACAAGCAGTCCATGCTATGGCTTTTCTGATATCAAAGGAAACTACTGCATCTACTATAGAATGGAGCTGAAGAAACCAGAAGGAAAGAATTACAAATAAACTACAAGAAAACTGAATTCATGGTCATCAGTAAAAATAGAAGCCCCAAATCCCAGCTACAGATGGGTCCGGGATACTAAAATCAAGCAGGTACGGAAATGTAAATACCTGGGAAGAGTTATAACGGGATGGAAAGTGTGACACTGACATCCAAAGACGAACTACCATAGCCAAGGATGCATTCCAGAAGCTGAGTAGGGTATTGAAACTAGAAATAAGGAAAAGAGTACTGGATTTTTATGTGATGTTTGTTCTACTACATGGAAGTGAATACTGAACAACCTCATAAAAGATCAAGGGACGACTTGAAGAAACTGAAATGTATCTCTGGGGGATACTATTGACTGAATATATGAGCAAAGACGAGATTTTAGAGAGGATATAGATATATATGCTTGTGTGTGTATTGAATGTGCTTTAACACATTTTAACCCAGTGTCCTCAGGTTTTAGAACATTAAATACATTTAAAAATCACAAGAACTTTTCTTTTAACTGTGCAATATTTGGAAGCTAATTTTATTGATGAATCAATTTGTCCTCACTAACTATATATAATAATATTTGATATTATGATTTATACCCATTATTTTTTTACAGTTTTTTATGCTGTCTTTACATGAGGACACTAGATTAAAATGGGTGGATATATAAAGGATTTGAATTTGTGTTTTTTTATATGGTTGGTATATATACTTCTCTAAATCTAAAGTCACATCGAGGTAATTAACTTTTTTATTTGAATTAATTGTCACTTTTAAATTAAGGTTTGTAAATTCTATAAATATTATCTTTCTAATTTTATCTATTTTAAAGATTTGTGGAATTTCACACTACCATAAGGCCATCATCCCTGTATAATCCAGTATTTTCAGTATTTATATTCCTATGGGTTGTGAGATTGTATTAAATATTTCGTGTCGCAATGCAAACAATACTAATTTTAAATTATATAAACAAATTTAAATATATATATATATATAAACAAATTTACACACACACATATATATATATAACAAATTTACACACACATATATAAACAAATTTACATATATATATATATATAAACAAATTTACACACACACACATATATATATATATATAACAAATTTTTACACACACACATATATAACAAATTTACACACACACATATATATATGTATATATAAAACAAATTTACACACACACACACACACATATATATATATATATATTGTCATCCACAGACAGCTCATCAGTACGGTTAGACTCCATATATATATATATATATATATAAAACAAATTTGCATACATACACACTCACACACACACATATATATATATATATATATATATATGTGTGTGTTTTTCTTTAAGTTAAGATCAAATAAAGATCAAAAGTGGATTGATCAGAATCCGACAGAATAAGATAAACAACAAACGGAAAACGTTTATTAATCTAAAATGGCTCACTTTTATTAAAGCTTTGTTTAAGGATGAAATATGAAAAATGAGAGAAATAAATTCTGTTAGTTTCTCTTTTGGGTTGTTTGATTTTTATTGGTCAGTCATGTTTCCCGTGCGGTCTACTTGTTAAACAGACGTTAGTATCGTTTATGACGTTTTGAATTCAGACGCATCCGTTGGAAGTTCCAAGAAATTAATGGAATCTATCTATCTATCTATCTATCTATCTATCTATCTATCTATCTATCTATCTATCTATCCACATACAAGCCTGTTTCGCTGTATCACAGCTCATCTGTGTAGCTAGACACATCCACTTGGTTCTGGCCGGGATCGAAACTCAACCGATTCGCTGCCCCCTAAGGCGCATGGATTCAGAGAAGGGAAATTTTAACGTGTTGTATATAAGCAGTGTATAAACACGCCAGTCACCGAAAGAACTCAATTCATTTCTGAAGAGTCATATATATATATAAATATCTAACGTACACTTTAACAAATTCAAGATTTCCTTTTTTTTGTTTAAAAAAAAATGCATATTATTTAGTTAAGAGAAAACTTCGTTCTTTTCGAATTTTTCTCAACTTTTTTTTTTCTCTGCAATTTTACGAGATTCTTAAACTATAGCAAATGTCAAACATAGGTTTGTATATTTACTGAACTAATCAAGCATGTAACACTGTACGTTGTTTTTTTTTTTACAGCTTAGAGTTTGAATTCTGGCTAAAGATACGCGTTTTCGACTAACAAACTCCTTAAAAAAGGCAATACCCAACATTTCTCTGTTCATTTCTACTGTCATAAATGCTTTGCACATAAATGTACAATGGCTGACGTCATATAGAACTCAGCGTAAATGCTTAGGCAAGCTCATATTTTTCTGATACTTTTTTGTTTTTTTTTGTTTTTCATTTGAAGTCATTCAATAAAAAAAAATAATTTAACGGTTAGTTATAGCTGCACCGGCAGTATTAAAAATAATAAATCACAAAACAAACAGAAAATTATTGGAAGATATTGATAATACAAAGGGTGAGAGGATAGAACTGCAGTGTCACGAAAAAGTGCCCATTAAATTTTAACCAGGAATACTACATATGAAACGATGTCAAATATTGCGCAATGACTGCAGATAAGGAGAGGAAGCGACGATTCTCCCATCATAAAATGAGTTTGACGAATATAAAATACAAAAGCAGCATGCCCTTTCTACTTTTTTCTAGGATGCGTTCAAAACAGGTAAAAGGCCCCATTTATAAATAATATATATAGTGTGTGTGTAAATGTTTGCCTATATTAAATAATTTCACGGCTTCTGCTCCGATGAAAGCTCACTGGTGCCCCCTATATATAAATTTACTCGAGCCACAAGATTAGCAACTAGGTCCCACCATTTTACTGTGAAACAAATAAATTGTAAACAAAAAGTCTACTCCAACAGCTTCTTTTCTCGCATTTCCCGCCTGTGGAATTCCCTTGCATTTACTTGCTTTCCCGAGAACTATAATCTCCAAGAATTTAAATGTAAAGTGAATAGTCATCTCCTATCTCACTAACCTGCATCCTCTCTCTCATGCTCCTTTCTCAGTCGACTCCACTCTCATCAGCATTCTCATCCTTCTCTTACCCACTTCCTGACACCCCTTATAACCTGTCACTCTTTCTCATAACTTTCCTCCTATGTAACCCCCAGTAAAACAGTGGCAATAAAATGCCTTTCTTGATTATAAAAAAATGTTAGAATTGGAGGAAAATAAAGTTTGAAGTTTCAGAGATTATTAATTTTGTAAAGAATGAGCAAGGACATATTTCAAAAGGTAAGTAGAGTATTGAGACAGGAAGATTCCGTTGAAAACAAAGAAAAGAGTACTGGATTGTTATGTGACACCTGTCCTCCTATATGGCAGCGAATGATAGACAATCTCCTCAAAGAAGGAAATACACGAAGTAACAGAAATGTGGTTCTACAGAAGGATGCTGAGAATATCATGGACCGTACATGTAAGCAATGAAGAGGTTTTGAAGAGGATGCAAACGAAAAGGAAATTATACTTGACAATAGGAAGAGACAGCTGATGTTTCTGGGAAACGTAATTAGGAAGGAGGGCTTGGAGAATCTGATACTCACAGGATGGATAGAAGGAAAGTGAGACAGGGTAAATCAACGCGATATATACTTGATGGGCTTGAGCAGTTGTAAGACGGGCTGGTGTTTGAGAGAGATACCAAGAGGAATGTGCGTTGTGGTGCAGTGAATATCGACTCAGAACGACAAATCGGGTTGCTGAGTTCGAATTCCAGTTGAATTTTTTGCATTCACTTACCCCAAAAATATCCTTGGGAAAGGTATTAATCTGTCTCTTCCCGCCAGTTATGGGTTAAATAATAGGATAGATTGGGTTCTATAGCCTTGGCTGGCAACCAGTCTACCGCCGAAAGCAATGGTAATCTACTGCGGGATAATCTTCTCAGTCAGTCATGTATCTTTCGAGATATGATCGCCCAAAAGCGTTTATCACGTATGGCACTTAACTGACTGATTGAATATAATAGTTGTAAACATGATTAAGCTTCTACTGTGCATAAAGTGGGGGATCAGTTTTATATTGTTATGAAGTAATAAACTGATCCCCCACTAATTAATACTTAATATAATGCATCTCTTCCCCTTCTAGCTATGAGTCAAATAATAGGACAGGTTGGTTTCAATAGCCTTGTCTGGCAACCAGTCTACCACAGAAAGCAATATCAAACTGCTTCGAGATGATCTTATGCCCAGTCAGTTATGTCTCTTTCGAGGCATGATCGCCCAAATGCGTGTATCACGTATGGTACCTAACTGACTGATCAAGAGGAAAACTAAAGAGCGACAACGGAGAAGGGCAAGTGGAAATCCATGATCACTTACGTCCTGAAGGAACACGAAGAAGAAAAAAAATGTGCAATAACTTATTAAATAGAAAAAATGGATTGATAAGTTATTGCTAAAAACTTACGTCCAGACCAGTTGAAACCGTCCACCTCAGCTATATAAGATTGAATAAACAGGTTAATTTTGAGTTTTAAACATTTGCACCACCTGAAGATTGCAACGAAAACTAAATTCAGAATTGGGATGATTTAAAATACGGTACACTTCTAAACTATATTTTATTCCTTAAATTTTGTTATATTTTCATTGAAGTTTGAACAATATTGGAGACAAACTTTGTATATACACAGTTTGATAATTGTTTGTATAGATAGTTTGAAACCAGTAATGAACGGATGATGATGGTGACTGTTTCTTACCGCAAGCAACCGCATAATATATATATATATATATATATATATATATATATATTAAGACAGCTTTATTCCATGGATAAGCGGCGGTGTAGGCCTATTTCAGGCGAACCATCGTCAGCTGCCTCTCGCCCCCCTCTCTCTCTCTCTATATATATATATATATATATATATATATATATAGAATGTCAGATTGTGATTATACTTAGTGCCAAGATTCTTGTTTTTCCAGTAGTTTTCTGTAGGAAGAGAATTTTTGAAAGCAGGATTTTAAAATAAATTTCTCGATATCGAGGTACAGACAGAGCGTTAATGTATTTAATGGGGAGAAATTTGTCTGAGGAGAGTTATGTAGACTTTGTAGTTTTGTTAAAGTAGTATTGTACTGTATTCACTCTTTAGGGATTTGCATTTCTTTTGCTATTGTTTATCTTTTTTTCTCATTTATATGGAGCTTACTGTAATTTAGAACACAAAAAAGAGGTGCGCGCACTAAAAAGTAACAAAAAGCAATTAACAATCGGCAGAAACACTTATACAATATTATATTACAACTTCGAAGTCGGACAAACTCTGATCAGTTAAGTGATAAACTTCTTCACATTAACTATATATGTATTACGGAAATTAACGAATCTTAACGAAACTTGGTTATAAGCAACCGACAATTTGTAATGAATTATTTTGAACATTATTTTTACCGATACTCGTATTTATGTAGATATTCTGTTTTTAATTAAACAGTATTTTATATTTACCGGCCTGATTATTTCACGATAAATTTTTATTGCGAAAATGTGTGCTATCCAGCAGGATTCGAACATGCGACCCCTATTTACATAGGGGAAGCTACCATTTGATCTGGTACTGTCTTAACCACTCGACCATGAATAGCCTCTTGATCAGACGAGGTTTTTATCATGCTTATATAACACAATTTTCGATCTATCGTAAACAAACCATATCTGCTCTGAAATGTATCGTAAATGTCAACAAATGTAACAAATGTGCTGGATAGCACACATTTTCGCAATAAAAATTTATCGTGAAATAATCAGGCCGGTAGATATAAAAATAACGTTTAATTAAAAACAGAATATCTACTTAAATACGAGTATCGGTAAAAATAATGTTCAAAATAATTCATTACAAATTGTCGGTTGCTTATAACCAAGTTTCGTTAATTTCCGTAACATGTTTACATTTGTTAATACAATTAGACCAGTGCACATTTGTATTAAAAAGTGTTGTTATTATAACATCCATGGATGAAAACGTTATAATTTCTTGTAATTTTAAAAATTGCTCGTTCAAAAATGTGATGATTTCGATTATAAACGGGCGCTCATTATTCATAACCGTTTATCAAACGCAGCTGATATTTCTAGACAAATTCACCTCAATATGGATATTCCTGAGGAAGTCCGTCTTGAGAATCTGTAATCCTGTGCTCATTTAAATCCTCAATAGGTATGACCTTGTGTCAAACTAAGCAAAACTCATTTTTAATATTTACAGTTGAATCTTTTGATCGTTGGTATCATCAGTTGATGTTTCCATGGAGATCAGCTACTATCCTCAATTGACGATGGAGTTTTTTTTCCCAACGCTACGGGAATCATCTATTCATGTTTCGAGTTTAAATGTCTCATTGCCAACTCTAGGTTTCATGGGGCTACGTCATTTCCTGGAGTATTTGTCTGCTAATAAAGCTAAAAGAAGAAATTCCAAGGCACTGCCATGTCTTCATGCATACGTTTCGAAAAGAAAAGTTACGAGACTAGTGACAACTTGGTACCAAGAAAGCGAAACTCCATTGTTGCATAAAATGCTTCAAAGCATAACAATAAAATAAATAGAAAAAATAAATCTAAATTTAAACAAACCAAAATTAAAAATATAAAAAAACATTAATTTCGATAATTAACTTTTCATTTCTTTGTATTTTAATAATTTAAAAGAATTAAAATAGCCTAAAATGCAAATTACAGGTCAGAAATACTAAAATCAAACAAGTACAACAAATTTAAATATCTGGGAAGTATCTACATGATATATTTTGTTCGAACTGTTGTCCTCATCAGTATTGCCATATTCACCGAATACTTTATTTCGTTCATTGGGGCATATTGTTCTGGTATCATGAGTCATGCTACTTCCGGATGGCTTAATTATTTCCCTTTAACAAAACTCTCTAGTTATTGTTCACCATTGCTGTAGTCAGTTATTGAGCTCTTCGGATCAAGTCACTGGATTTAATCAACGTTTTTATCCGCTTGATTATATATACTTGAGGAGGGAGAAGTTCGAAGCGTATAATAGCCGAAACGTCGTTAATATGGTAATAAAGATGAGGTCAACACCCCAAACAATGTAAATAATATAATTAAAATTTCTCATCTGAGAGTATTTGAAAATTCTGGGGCTCGTAATAATTAAAAGGGGCTTGGAAAATCTGATACTCGTGGGACAGATTGAGGGAAATGATGATAGTGGAAAACAACAAACGACGTACTTAATGTGCTTGAGCAAATAGATGGCACAATAGGGTTTAGGATAAATAAGAAAAATACAAAACGTATTAAGACAATGTTTCTCAAACTATCTGATGTGGCGGACCGTTAGTTTTTTTTTTTTTTTCTCCAATGTGCCAGGGACCGGCAAGCAAAGCAAGCCAATCCAGCAGAGCAAGAGGGTGGGAGACTGAACCCCGAAATATTTTGTGTGTGTGTGTGTGTGTGTGTGTGATATGTGCTATTTCAGGGACATTTTGAGACAATCTGTAATAAATATGAGGACATGACATCTTGTTCATTCTAAGGGCAGTCATCATTGACGAAACAAGTCTTTCCAGTGTGCCATCGACCAGTACCATATTTATGCTATATTAATTATGGTCATTGGTTTCGAGGGCATATAATTTTAAAGATCCAGAAAAAATATTTAAATTTAATATTCATACTTCGTAAGCAATCTGAATTTAATAAAAGGCATTAATCTTCTAAAAAATAGACAAACAGTAAAACAAAATATTAATTTTAATTAATTTAAGACGTATGTAGAATATGATATGTATATATCATGGATATATGAATGGAACAAAGTCTGATGCATATTCAGTTCAGTGTTTTGCTGTTCATTATATCTCATTCGTTAGTTGGATAGCAATAACTTTTAACATGAGTGAGTAAATGAACAATGTAGCCATAATAATATAAAATTAAAATTAAAATGTAAAAAGAAAAAAAAAACGAAAACTAGTCAAATATCCTGGCGGTCTCTCGTGGCATAGAGTATTACTAGTCTTTCTTTCTTTTCTGGAAAATCTCCGCGTACCGGCAGACGGTACGCGTACCACACTTTGAGTAGCACTGTATTAAGAGATACAAAGAACGGTAAGTTGTAGAGGGCCATGATCGCCTATGTCCTGAGGAAACACGGAACATAAAAGATGATAAAATTAAAGTTAAGAAAAGCATTAAAACTGCCTCTAGAAACAATTTCTTAGTTTTCTGTTTGACATACCCGTCCGTGCAACCTTTTCCTACCTTTTAATTCATAATGGATATTAAGAACTGTGTTTTGTAATCATTTTGAAAACATCAGATAATTTCAAACTTTTAAAATAACGTCCCGAAGGCCATCGAAGGAAAGGAAAAGGCCATATCATGATATATATATATCTGTATCTGTAGGGTGTTCACCCTAGATGGGTTGAGCCGGCTTCCTCCAAAGCGATGGAGAAAGATTCGTTTAAGGGCAGGGTCCCAAGTCCTACTCTCTATAGGGTTAACAGAATACTTCTTTTATGTGCTGTGTCCCTTCAGGACGGAAGCGATCATGACCTTCCACATCTTCTTTTTACTAGTAGCTCTTAACACGCTTTCTCCTATTTAGCCAGTTAAGTGGCATACGTGATACACGCTTCGGGCGATCATGTCAGCGAAAGAAACGTGACTGGGCAAAAGGTTATCCCGCAGTAGGGTGCCATTGTTTTCTGCGGTAGACTTGTTGTCAGCCAATACTAAAGAACCCAATCTGTCCTATTATTTAACCCATAATAATTATAATAACCCATATCATAATGAAATAAGGAAATTCCCGAAAAGTGTTACCTTATTCAATGAAAGCTCGCATTTGTATAAAAAAAACAACCTACCTTTCGCCAAATTCCTCCATAAGCTAATTCTTTTGTCAGGTTAGCATGAATTCAGTTGATTCAGGTTTCATTTCGTGAACGGGCATGTACACCTTCAAAGAACTCTTGTCATTTCTTGCGTTCGTCATTTTTGCTTTTATAGACTTCTAAAATCAGCAGGGTATACTTAACTACTTATCTCAAACGAGTGGCTTCCGACCTGAAGCCTAATCCGATGGATAAGGTTGGCAATAATGCCATATCTGTTTTCTTCTCAACTGCAACTCCATTTTCCTTCATACTAGGACGAGACCATTTACATGTAAGTACGTACAAGCAGCCATGCAAATTAATGCATGTCTTTAATCCCAAAGAAAAATTTCGCTTGAAATCAACTCATTTTTAGAGTTCGTTGCTCTCTTCGAAGAGTAATTCATTAATGCACTGTCTTTGATCATCAGCTGAAATCCACTACTCTAACCTCGTACCAAACCAAGGTAATTCAACAAAGGGCTTAATATTCAGTAGGAACTCCGTTAATACAGCCTTGTGTCATAATAATGTAATTCACTAGTAAGAAGTTTGATTTTCGCTGGGTAAAGCAACAATGTAGTCTTGTGCCAGGATAAACTAATTTTTTTATGCGAAGAGATGCTTTTTAAATATCTCATTTTTGTGCAGGTGTCAGATAAAACTTATACGTTTGTGTAAAGCATCTTTCTATTTTGTTCTGGTGCCAATCTAACAATACTTCTTCTTTTATGTATCGTCTCCCTTCAGGATGGAAGCGATCTTGGCCTTCCACATCTCCCTTTTACTAGTAGCTCTTAACACGCTTTCTCCTATTCAGTCATTTAAATACCATTTGTGATACACGCTTCAGGTGATCATGTCTCAAAAGAGCCATGACTGACTGGGCAGAAGATTATCCCGCAGTAGGTTGTCATTGCTTTTTTTGATAGATTGATTGCCAGCCAGTGCTATAGAACCCAATCTGTCCTGTTATTTAGCCTATAACTGGAGGGAAGAGACGGATTAATACCTTACCTAAGGGTATCTGTGCGTAAGTGAATGCAAGGAATTCAACTGAAATTCCAACTCGGCTCCTTGATTTGTCGTTCCGATTCGATATACACTGTACCACAACGCACATCCATGATTGGGTTCTATAGCCTTGGCTGGCAACCAGTTTACCGCAGAAAGCAATGGCAAGCTACTCCGGTATAATCTTCTGCCTAGTCAGTCATGTTTCTTTCGAGACATGATCGCCCAAAGCGTGTATCACGTATGGCACTTACTGACTGACTGAATATAATACTTGGAATCATGATTAAAGCTTCAACTGGTCATAAAGTGGTGTGATCATTTTTCTATTGTTATGAAGTAATAAATTGATCCCTCACTAATTACTACTTAATAATATAATACTTCTCTTCCCCACTTTGGCTGGCAACCAGTCTACCACAGAAAACAATGTCAACGTACTACGGGATACTCTTCTGCCCAGTCAGTCATGTCTCTTTCGAGACATGATCGATGATACTGTATTCTGTATGGCACTTAACTCACTGAATATAACAGTTGAAAACATGATTAAAACTTCTACTGACCATAAAGTGGGGGATCAGTTTTATATTGTTATGAAGTAATAAACTGATCCCTCACTTATTACTACTTAATAATATAATGCATTTCTTCCACCTCTAGCTATGAGTCAAATAACAGGACAGATTGGGTTCTATAGCCTTGGCTGGCAACCAATCTACCGCAGAAAGCAATAACAACCTACTGCGGCATAATCTTCTGCCCTGTCCGTCATGTCGCTTTCGAGATATGATCGCCCAAAGCGTGTATTACGTATGGCACTTAACTGACTGACTTTCTTCTGTTACCCCTTCCGAACTACGCTTTGTCACCCATTTGCTCAAGTCCACCAAGTATTTTATGCTTTGCTTTCCCCTGCTTCTCTTTTCCTCTATCTGACCTCTGAGTATCAGAATATCCAAACTCTTTTTCCTCATTACTTTCTAGGAATTTTAACAGAATTCCTTGCTGTCAAATTGATATCTAACCGTACTACTGTGGCCTTGTACCAGATTAAACAGTGCTTTTGAATAAATTTACCTGGTTGTAGATTGATGGGTGAGCAATCCTTTCGAGACAAAAGCTTCGCTATAGTCATGATTGCGATTCTTATTCGGCGACCCCTAAATGCATCCCTGTATAGATGCGTGCTTAGCGTGATAGGCTTGGAAAACTGTAATTCCAGCTGAAGCCGCCAAGAACATTTCGCTTTAACATTGTTACAAAGGAAGAATCCCTCATCTACACAAGCTAGGAGTCAATAGCAGTTCAGAATAGGTTCTGGCTTAGGTTGGCAACTAGTCTAGAAGAAGGACGATTTTGAATATCAAAATGTTTGGGTGTTGGTCATTCAACTCCACCCAGTATAATCTGATACAGAAAACATAACAGCGACATATCGTAAGCAGAAGCTGTGGCTCTGTGCTCAGCAATGGAATCTTAATATTTACAACACTGTGTTGATTTTTAATTCGTTTCGGGATAATGATGATTTACTGATACATTTCTTACTAATTAAACTATAGCGGGTGAAGGTCGATTCATACCTTTCTTAAGAGTATTTTCGCGTAAGTGTAGATAGCAAATCCAACTGGAAGTCCTTCTCCTATACTAATAATTCTGAGCCATTATCTATTACACCGCACTCATATCCAAGCTTCGAACACCTGATATGCCTCAGCGGTCACCCATCTAGATACGGCAAGACTTTATTTTGCTTACCTTCGGGTATCGCACGAAAACCGGTAGGCCAGACAATAAAATAAATGTAACCATCGGTTGGAATTAAATTGAAAAAAAAAAAAACGCAAAATAATAAAATGAAAGATTAGTGAAAAGAAAAAAAAATATAAATGGGGAAGTGATTATGAAATAACAGAAGGAAACAATGATGTTTAACTTAGTGAAGAAATAAGCCAAGGGCAAGAAGCACGTCGAAAAAAGGGGAAATAGAAACCAATAAAGACGAATGAAGTTTCAACCTGAAGAAAAAGAAGAGGAAATAACATGGGTGGAGAAATCGATAACAAAATCTAATACCTACAAGAAAATGAATAAAGATGTAGAGAGGAAAAAAAGAAAGGAGGAGTCCAAACATTTGCAGGAAGAACATTTGGATAGTAGAATTGACTCTTCGAATCGATTACATCGCGTAATGGAATTAGGTGGATTTGCTGGCAACCACTCTCCCGAAAGAACTACTGCCCACTACCAGTCGACATTGCTACCGTCTTGGTGAGACTAGGTTCAGCAAAACATCTGCACGAGAGGTGCTTATAAAGACGGTATCTGGGTAAAGAGAGGAGTAGCAAGAGATTTCAACGATTAGAGGTTTTTGTTACAAAAATGATTCGGCGGAATGGAAAGGGGGAGAAGGAAAGTAAATATAATAAAAGAAAAAAAATAAGTCGATCGATTTTTGGATATTAGTAAAAGCATAAACTAAAATGCTTCGACAAGAATAGGATGTAAAATGAAGGATAGGATAACGAGAAGTTGAGAGACGGAACAAAACTAAAAGGAATACAAAGAATTCAACGGAACGAGGATAAAAATAGCAAATGGATGAAAACCTGTAAGGGTTTTGGAAAATGCATTTTCAAAAGACGTCATTACAAACAGCCGTTTCGTAAAGCACACACACACACACACACACACATATATATATATATATATATATATATATATATATATATAAAAATCTAAACTTGTTTATAAATGGAAATTTGAGTGTGTCCATTACCTATAGACTCCGAAACGGCTGAAACAATTTTCTTGAAAATTTACTGTAAGCGTCTGCGAGTGTTCTTTGCTAGGTTTTGTGTCGAGGTACCCCCGATAAATATCGATAATCGAAAAAAAATCGGATTATAGGAGTGGTCAGACTTTAATCAAATTTGATACACTCATAGACAAAGACATAAGAAACAATATTCAGAAGTTGCAAGGTTGAAGTTCTTACAATAGTGCAGAAAACCGATAATATATATATATATATATATATATATATATATATAAAAGGCAAGATATGTGTGTGTGTGTGTATCTGTTTATCTGCCTGTATGTCTGTATATTTTTCACCCCTTTTATTTTAGTTTTTACTTCGGGTTTGGCTCTAAGTAGGTATAATTGTAGTTCTTAGTTTCAGCCATGATACCATTTACTAAGAGGACTTATTTAGCCTTCAAAATTCAGTTTACGACGAAAAAAACTTATTTGATATCGATACCAGGAAATCAAAATTTGACTTACATCCATTCATTTTTCTTTCAGTCTACAGTTTAGATTTAACTGGAAGCAACTATTGCTTTTTAGTCTTTCGTGCCAATACTGTTGGTATATATATATATATATATATATATATATATATATATATAGTCAGTCAAACGAGACAATTATATCATTCTTCGTCATCTACGCGTAAAAATTTCTAAAAATAATGGAATAATTATTAATAATATAAAAAGCCAACACCCAATAACATCAACTATGAACACGGCCACAGTATGCTGACCGTATTTGTAAAATAAATCATTCCTATAACTTTAGATATATACTTGGAAGAATCCATACATTCAGTAAAACTAGAGTAATCGTTTCTCATATATATTTGAATTCATTTGTTTGAAGATTATTTTTGATTGATACTCGGTTGTTTATAACCAGTTTCGTTAATCTTCGTTTATATATATATATATATATATACATACAGTTTAACCATCTTGTTCTTAATCTCAGATCATAACTGAGTATATTTTTACATATATATATATATCTAAACCATCCGCATGCAGGCCTGTTTCACTGTATCACAGCTATTCAATGCGGGTAGATTAACCGTTTGCCTCAAGCCGGGACTGAAACCTGACTGATTTGACAGTAGGATAGTCATCCACCAGGACGTTTTCGCACGTCAGAGAAAGGCCGATTTCATAGTTTGTAATGTTTATATGAAATACAAATAAACCCAGCAGTGAGAATGTTCTTTCTAGTAACCACTTCGAACGGGCGTTCTACAGCGTAACTCTATATATTTATAATTTAAACATTAGTTTTAATGGATATTGTCACTGAGTAGATTGAGTACGATTTGCAGTTACACAATATGAACAAAAACATTCTTTGTTTATAGTTATTTACATTAGGATATGAAAACAGAACAAATATGAATATTACGAAAAAGTAGGAAAGTATGTGTTTAAAAGCATTAATTCGGATTTTGTTTAACTGCAAATCCTTCGTGGTCGACCGGTCTAAGAGACGTCAGATCAATTGGCAGTTTCTCTGAAGGGACACAGTTTCTAATCCTCCTGGTGGACGCATATTTTCCTAACAAGATTTCTCGATCAATCAGTCCGGTAAATATAAATATACTTACGAAATGACAGAGTGTCTAATCAAATATGTGTATCCATTAAAAACAGTATCTAAACGAATAAACTAAAAATATGTCGAAGTTAATCCATTTTTCGGAAATATATATATATGTGTGTGTGTTACATATATAAGGTGATTTTTTTTTTTAATATTCTCACCCCAAGCAAGGCATTCCACTGCCACTATTGCGCATGGAGATACATAGGAGAAGGTAAAGAGAAGGAGTGGTTAGACATAGGGAATGTCAGGAGGAAGGTGACAGATGAGTAAGGATAGCGAGGATGAGGGTTGGGCAGATGGGAAGAGTGTTTGATAGAATGGGAGCAGGTTAGTGTGTTAGGTGTCTATTGACCTTAGATTTAAACTCCTGGAGATTGTAGCCGTCGGGAAAGCAATTGGGAGGTCAATACCCATTGGCGACTGTTTTATTCCTGCATAAACGCAAACTTCAGGCCATGTTCAGGGTGTTGCAGCAAAATCCGACAATTGACAAAATAAAACCGAAATAGGCAATTAAAACAAAAGTTGTATATGCAGAGACCCGACAGTTTATTTAGCAACAGTTAGTTACATACTATATTCTTCTTCAATGTAACCGCCGGCGGCGGCGAGGACCATCTCATGGCGGGCGCAAAATGACTCACACGCTTTGGCGACTATGTCCTTGTCCATAGCGGTGAACGCCTCCACGATGACAGCTTTCAGAGAGTCGACCGTCTTGTGGGCGGGTTTGTTGGTCTTGGCCTCGATCACGCCCCAGAAGAAAAAGACAAAGAAGTTGCAGTCAGGTGAGGAGGGTCGAGATGGCCGCCGCCGGCGGTTACATTGAAAAATAATGTAGTATTTAACTCTAACTATTGCTAAATAAACTGTCGGGTCTCTGCATATACAACTTCTGTTTTTATTGCCTATTTCGATTTCTTTTTGTCAAGTGTCGGATTTTGCTGCAACATCCTGTATAATTAGTCGAGTTAGAGTACATGGCCTAAATATTGCATTTAAACATGAAACAAACTGCTATGGCTGGGCGTAAGCTTCAATGTTTATGTTGTATTTTTGTACGCTCTATCTCTGCCAATGAGCAATTTAACCCATAAATATAGTTTCTAAAACAATATTTTCATCACACACAAACACAAATAGGTAATCAGAGACGATCTATTTCATGCCAGATTGCAATCGTACTTCAGGTTACATGTATTGTATTTTGGCTTGACTATTTGTATAGACTGGTTCATATATCTTGCAAGGTAGAATTCTAACGGTTATTGGGTAGGCATTATCATCAAAATCTCGAAATGTAGACACGAAATTAAATATATACATAACTAGCAGTATAGCCCGGCGTTGCTCGGGTGTAATGAAAGCTTTAAAACAAATCTATGGTTTTGGAGCTCAGACTCAGCCAAAAGAATATTTGTGTGAAGTTTGGTGAAAATCGGATAAAAATTGTGCATTTGTATAAAGAACATACAGACAGATAAACAGACACAAAAACATCTTGTCTTTTATATATATATCGATTTTCTGCACTATTGTAAGAACTGCAACCTTGAAACTTCTGAATATCATTTATGTCTTTGTCTCTGAGTGTATCAAATTTGATTAAAATCTGACCACTCCTTCTATAAGCCGATTTTTTTCGATTTTCGATATTTATCGGGTTACCTCGACACAAAAGCTAGCAAAGAACACTCGCAGAGGCTTATAGTACAACTGTGTACATTTTCAAGAAAATTCGGAGTCTATAGGTAACGGACACACACAAAGTTTCATTTATTATATAAGTTTAGATCAGAAAGAAAATGTTTCATATGTTTAAGTAAAAAGTCACGAATAAAACGTATCTCTGATTTAAAATGGATGAATATGAAGAAAATGACAACGTATTTTCATTTGTCGAAATAAAAAATGAATAAAACAACATAAAAATATACCTTTTTTTATGTTTCAGTGTAAGAAAATCATAAATTTTGAATATATATTTATATTTCTAAGTAAAAAAGCCAAGATCAAAAAAGAACTGTCGTAGAATTTTACTTTTCTGAATAAAGGTGCACAAATATGAATAAAAATTTGGCATATTTTCATATTTTTACATAAAAACATAACACGAAAAAAAATCTGCATCCATTTTTTTATATCCATGTAAAAAATTATTTATCAGAAGAAAAATATTGCATATTTTATATATCTAAGTAAAAAAGTGTCAACCAAAAAAGAAATGTACTATTTTATATTTTTGAATAAAAAAAAGCATACATATTTGAGAAAAATTTGGCATTTTCTCATATCACTGAGTAAAACAAAAAAACATAAATAGAAAGATAATTGCTTTATAATTTCATATTTCTAAAAAGAAAGCATTAATATGTATATGAATGTATAAACAAAATGAATTTTTATTTTTACAGAATAAAAATTTTATTACGTTTTAAATTTATATATTATTTATAATATATAAATTTTAATGTATATTTTACATATTATACATATATAATTAATACATATGTATAAATTTATATATAAAATACATGTGTGTGTATATATATGTATATTACATATAAAATGTTTACATTATCATATATATGTATATTACTTATAAAATATTTACATTATCATATATATGTATATTACTTATAAAATATTTACATTATCATATATATATTATAAAATATTTACATTATCATATATATGTATATTACTTATAAAATATTTACATTATCATATATATATTATAAAATATTTACATTATCATATATATATATATATATATATATTATAAAATATTTACATTATCATATATATATATTACTTATAAAATATTTACATGATCATATATATATATTACTTATAAAATATTTACATGATCATATATATATATATATTACTTATAAAATATTTACATTATCATATATAGGTATATTACTTATAAAATATTTACATGATCATATATATATATATATTACTTATAAAATATTTACATTATCATATATAGGTATATTACTTATAAAATATTTACATTATCATATATAGATATATTACTTATAAAATATTTACATTATCATGTATATATATTCACTCAGAACCTGTTCCTTTCTTTTCTCTTAAAATAAAAATCATTTCACTACATCGCCCGGTTCACACTCCACCGACGTCTATTGAACAGGTGTAGAAGCTCATCCCTTGTTCCCTGTTCAGGATGTGGTTTCCGGCTTTCTCTTTTCCGATCTTTTCACTCTTACGCACATCAGTGCTGTTATCGCCTTGCTCGGATGATACGATTAAAAAAAAATACTTATAAAATATTTACATTATCATATATATATATATTACTTATAAAATATTTACATTATCATATATATATATATATATATTACTTATAAAATATTTACATTATCATATATATATATATATATATATATATATATTACTTATAATATATTTACATTATCATATATATATATATATATATATATATTACTTATAATATATTTACATTATCATATATATATATATATATATTACTTATAAAATATTTACATTATCATATATATATATATATATTACTTATAAAATATTTACATTATCATATATATATATATTACTTATAAAATATTTACATTATCATATATATATATATATATATTACTTATAAAATATTTACATTATCATATATATATATATATATTACTTATAAAATATTTACATTATCATATATATATATATATATATATATATTACTTATAAAATATTTACATTTTAATTTTAATTTTTCATATTTTCAAAATAAAAAACATTCAACAATTTTTAACCCGTCAAAAACGCAACTGCTCCCTTTTAATCATCTGGGAGAACCCTTTGTAACTTCTCCCAACATGACTCATTGAAACCTCCAGGTTAATGACTTAGTGTTCTCTCGGGCTTGCATTCTCGTTTGTCATAAAGTAGAATGACTATAATGAATTATTTTTTAAGACTTCCACTAAGATCCTTTGTTCCCTATGTCATGAACAATTTTTTTCTCTCCAGAATCTATCATACATATTTCTAAGTCTAACTTTCGTATTTGCTTTGAATATTTCTACTACGTCTGCTATATATTTAGAGATTCTTGATAAAATCCAAAGAAAAAAAGTTTCAATTTGATTGGTCTTGGCCTATCATTTCGGCTTCAGTCTCTTCCCCACCTCCGTAACGTAGCTTCCCTGTGTCTTTTTATGTATTTGAAATGTAGCCTTTGATATAATATCTGGCGCTAATTAATCATCCAACTAGTATAGTGCTACTGTTAATCAAGAACTGTATTTATTTTTATCCCCATTCATCATTTAATTAAATAGAACAAAATATTCCTTATCTACACATCAGTCAATAAGGTTGGTGTAATGGTTATGAAGCTTGTCACGTGGTATCATTTATGACTGAATAGTGAGTACAATCCTTACTAGGTGCCCCATACATTCGGCCTTGTGTGATTTCAAACTTAAGCTTAGAAAATCATTAGACACGTCGATGTGGTGTAATAGCAGACGTCTCTTGCTCGATCAATTACGACTGAATAGTGAGTTCGAAACTCACTGGGTGCCTCATGCTTTTGGTCTTGTGCTACGCTTAAAAATTCAGGAGCACTTCAACGTGGTTTAATGACTTGCAAGTTTGTCTCTCGAGTTCAATTATGGCTCGAATAGTGAATTCGAGCCTCACTGGTTGTTTCATACTTTAGATCTTGTTCCATGTTTAAGCTACATTTAAAAAATCACCACATCAGCCAATAAATGTTTGTAATAAGATTTTTTTTTTATTACTCCGCTCAAATTGGTTGTTTTGCGCATTCAGACAAATCATCGATTCGCAAATATTTTTTGTGTATTCAGGCAGAAATATTTGCAAATATTTTTATATGTAAAACTAGATTAATTCGACTGACCCCTTTCCTGATTTTTTTTTTTTTTGCTTCGTTCTCGTCTCTTTTTACCAGACGTTTCTTTTTCTTCTTTATATCACTTTCGTTTTGACAGCTTTTTTTTTTCGAGTTAGAAGGAACGGCCATACTATTTGACTTCTCGTCCGATCACCAAAGTTAAGCAACGTCGATCCTGGTCAGTACTTAGGCAGGTGACCGCTTGGGAATACCAGGTGCTGTAATCGTTACTACAAATTAAAAAAAAAAATAAAGTAAACGTAACGGTAAATAGGATTTTGAATGTTCTTGCAAGTCACTAATTTAATTTCTCTCTTCAGTAAATATTTTCAAAGAAAACTAGTTGGTGAGGATGTGCGTTGTGGTGCAGTGGATATCGACTCAAAACGACAAACCGGGGAGCCGATTTCGAATTCCAGTTGAATTTCTTGCATTCACTTATGCACAAACACCCTTGGGAAAGGTATTAATCCATCTCTTCCCTTCAGTTACGGGTTAAATAATAGGACAGATTGGGTTCTAAAGCCTTGCCTAACAACCAGTCTACCGCAGAAAGCAATGCCAATCTACTTCGGGATAATATTCTGCCCAGTCAGTCATGTCGCTTTCAAGACATGATCGCCCAAGTGTATATCACGTATGGCACTTAACTGACTGACTAAAAAAAACCTTTTTTCACAAATTTCTCTCTTTCTGTTAAGTTTTCGCTTAGTTTCTTATTTTCTTGCTTTTTTCTTTTAAATTTATTTCGTTTCATCAATTACTTTCCTATTTCTATTTTCAAACTTCATTCTTTTTACAAGATTTTTACTTCTTTAAAGTCGCATTTTTTTTTCAGTTCTTTGTACTTTCCGGGTTCTCGTCCGATCACCGAAATTAAGCAACGTCGAATCTGCTCAGTACCTAGAGAGATAATGTTTTGCAACAACAAGTTTGTATGTGGGAATGGATAACGGCTCGGAATTGTATACTGGAAAGTTCCAATTCCAATCGGGTTTATTATATTCACTTACTCGCAAAAATTCCAGAGAAAGGCATGAACCCACTTCTTGTTACACCATTTATTGGTTAATTAGGAAGTATTTTGTCAGTGACTCATTATATTCTTCAAAACAAATTCTTACAATTTGAAGATATTTTCTGTCTGTACATAACCAGCAAATAGTCCGATAAACCGTAAAAATCATCAATCAATCAATCCAAGAATGTATTTCTTTATTCAAATATCGTATTCGTCACGATTATTTCTATATTTTTACTTTCTCTTTTCTTTCTTTTTTTCTTTGTTTTCTTTCTTTTTTTCTTTGTTTTTCTTTTTTCTTTTTCTTTCTTTTTCTTACTGCTTCTTTTTCTTTGACTTTCTGCTTCTTTCTTTCTCCCTTACAGTTTTACTCTGTTATTATTCTCTACTTCTCTAAATCGCTGTTTTTCTATGTCAATCAGATTGTCTTTTTCTCCCTTTTTCTCTCATTTCTCCTCTTTTTCTTTCTTTACACTATTTTGCCTTTAAACATTTGAATCTTGCAATCGATGTGGCTCTATTTGTACAGAGTAAACCTTTCTTCATTACATTCTTTATGCAATCTAATGGAATTTAGATCCGGGGATTGTGATAGCCTGAGTTGTGATGGAACAGTTTCTTTAAAACACGTACTGAATGGCGAGAATTCATCACTAAAATCCATTACAAAAATGGATCATCAACCACATTCACCATACTTAACCCACTGTGATTCTCTGGCTATTTCTAAAATTGAAGAAAATACCCGGACATGACAAATGTATCTTGACATATCCAGCTACACGTGACTATTATACTGAAGGGAATATCGAAAATAGAATTCCAAGAATGTTTCCAGCAATGGCACCATTCTCTTACAAATTACATAGCAACATAGAACAGAAATACTTTGAATTTGAGAGTAGTCATGGAATGTCGATGTCATCAAAATTCGCTTTTACGGGGCTATTCAGAGAATTAAAACGACCGCACTTAGTATATACTTTAGCGGCTGAATATAAAATGCATGGAGAACAAAGTATGTATCAATATAGATTTATGCAAAGAAAAACAATGAAAATAAGGTATGTATCAGATGATATAGCTACTACGTTAGCAGATATGAACTGATCCCTTTCAGAGTTTAATATATGCAGTGGGCATCATGGCTAAATAAAGGTGCTGGTCAAAGAAAACTTAGAATGGAAGTCAAAACATTTTTTTTGTGATTACAATTCTATTATCTCGTCTTAGTTATGGGGCTTCAGTATAAAGTTTTACTTACAAGTTTTCATCCCTACTTGCTGTTATTTATATAAAAAGAAATTCACCAAGTGAAGAAAATTTTCTAATATGGTTAAATAGATATATTGAGGCCTGTCTTCATATCAAATTCAAATTTGGGATTTCGACAGACTGAATTTAGAAATACTGATGTATGTAATTTTCTGCGTACTCTTCGGTAAAATGCATTTTGTACGAAAGTACAAGATGCCCGATTTTTCGATTGTTTAAAACATTTTTCTATTCAGATTCTGATTTTCTCGGACACAAGATGATACTGTCAGAATAGGTAGCACTGTAGAAGGATACAAGATACTTGACAGTATGCACAGGTTACAAATCCAGATCAATAATATGCGATTGATGATTGTAATGTAAATCGAATTAACCAGTTCTAGCACTGAGGTTCGATGGTTCT
The DNA here is from genome assembly GCA_037127315.1 of Ascarosepion bandense. Lineage (NCBI taxonomy): Eukaryota > Metazoa > Mollusca > Cephalopoda > Sepiida > Sepiidae > Ascarosepion > Ascarosepion bandense. Next base: position 866,333 of record JBBBDQ010001531.1, read on the forward strand.
ATTCGGGAATTATAAAAGAACACTAACAGTTTATCAAATCAATTAGAGAGATAAACGTAATTAGTTAGCATTAATGCGATTTCCATTCGACAAACCCACAATTAAAACAATAATAAGTTGTCTATAAAGATTATTTCCCTACTAATTTGTTTGGTACAATGTATGCAAGTGGAGAATCTGACCAGGAGATTTCTAAATATATTAATGGTTCCGGACATCAAAGAAGCAAATTTAGCTAAAGTTATAGTTAAACGAAAACATTAAAGTATTATCATCGTAACAATCCTTCGTTTCAGTCGAGTTTCCCAATGCAAAATAGTAAAGCCATTGCGACACAAGGGGTTACAGAGTGTGAAAGTGAGAAACATGGTTGCCAGGAGGACAATGGAAAGCGATTGACATTGCCCATTTTTTTTAAGATTAAAGTTGCTTGGAAAGCATGAAAACCAGAAGGGAATTTCACAAACGAGAAATGTGAGAAAAAAAAATTAACATAGAATTTATGGTTACCTCTAGCCAACTCAACATTAAACTGATAAGACCTCATCACCTGTCTAGTAATGTGCTTAAATTTGAAGAGTCTAGACACTATAGCTGTGAGCTAATTCGAACAATTAGCATGAAAGTATTTATAGAAAAGGTACAGAAAAAGTGGCTGAATCCAAGACCCCAGATCAGGTTTTGTACTAATGCATATATCCTTTAGGATTCTATCATTAGATCTATTTTGTTCTTAATCTTCATCAAAGTCCTTCCCGATGGCATTGGTTCTCAACTTGATATATATGCTGATGACACAAGCATTTATCCGATTTCGATATAACGTCTGAACAGTTCGATGAGGTCAAACTCTCCTGCTAAGAAAGGTCTGCTACTAAGAAGGTTGGTACTTTGTGTCGTGCCACATATTTTTCTATCAGGAATTTATCTTACATGTTAACAAGTCTAACATTCGGTCATCGTTGAATATTGCTCCTGTTGTATATCTGGAGATTCTTGATAAAATCCAAATACGAATCAGCAATATTACTGACCCTAACCTGCCGTCTCGGGTTTAGCCACTTTCCCATCACTGTAAAGTTGCTTCTCTGTGCCTTTTCTATAAAAGTTATGATAATTGCTCCGATCAGCTCTTTGCTATGGTACCTAGACTCTATGAATTTAAGCGCAGAACTAGATTAGCAGTAAGGTCTCATCGGTTTACCGATGAATTGACTAGATTTAACCGTAAGTGCAATGCTAACAGTCTCTTCCCGAAATAATCGTTTTATCATTGTTACTGATCTGGCATCTCGATTTCGGTCACTTTCTCACTGCCATAATATAACATCCCACTGTCTTTTCTGTAAATACTTTCATGGTAATTGTCCATACGAACTCTTTGCTATGGTACCTAGATTTTATGCATTTAAATGTAGTACTAGATTGCTAACAACACTTCAACTTACAATTGAATTAACTAAATGTAACCACATGTTCTATGCTAATAGTTTTTGTTCGTATTTCTTGCTTGTGGGACTCTCTTCCAGCTCTCTACATTTTAATCAACGTTGATCTTCAAAAATTAAGAAAATGGAATGTCAATTGTTATTTACTGTCCTCTTGATTACTTTTTTAATGTTCTCTCACCATAATAATGTTTTTTTTTCTTCTTCTTTTACACTCGGTAATCCTCTTGTGTCTTAGAAGCTTTATTGCCTTGCATGTGATGATATGATTAAAAATAAGGTTCTCAATATTCTTTTCTTTTGATGGGAAGTTACATTTATTATAATCTTTTCACAAGAGGAGAGTGGAAGGTGACACAAGAGGAGAGTGGAAGGTGACACAAGAGGAGAGTGGAAGGTGAACACAAGAGGAGAGTGGAAGGTGACACAGGAGAGGGAAGGTGACACAAGAGGAGAGTGGAAGGTGACACAAGAGGAGAGTGGAAGGTGAGACAGGAGAGGGAAGGTGAACAAGAGGAGAGTGGAAGGTGACACAAGAGGAGAGTGGAAGGTGACACAAGAGGAGAGTGGAAGGTGACACAAGAGGAGAGTGGAAGGTGACACAAGAGGAGAGTGGAAGGTGACACAAGAGGAGAGTGGAAGGTGACACAAGAGGAGAGTGGAAGGTGACACAAGAGGAGAGTGGAAGGTGACACAAGAGGAGAGTGGAAGGTGACACAAGAGGAGAGTGGAAGGTGACACAAGAGGAGAGTGGAAGGTGACACAGGAGAGGGAAGGTGACACAAGAGGAGAGTGGAAGGTGACACAAGAGGAGAGTGGAAGGTGACACAAGAGGAGAGTGGAAGGTGACACAAGAGGAGAGTGGAAGGTGACACAAGAGGAGAGTGGAAGGTGACACAAGAGGAGAGTGGAAGGTGACACAAGAGGAGAGTGGAAGGTGACACAAGAGGAGAGTGGAAGGTGACACAAGAAGGAGAGTGGAAGGTGACACAAGAGGAGAGTGAAGAAAAAGAAGAAACCAGTTACAAGGAGTGTCAGGATGGGTAACAAAAGGATTCTTGTGTGAAGAGAGTTACTTGAGAGTAGAGGGAAAAGGGAAAAGAGCAAGACAGTGGTTTTCGGGGAAAAGAGCAACAGAACGATGGGAGTCAAGGAAATAAGAGCTGACAACTGATGTTGCATTTAAACTCTTGAAGATTATAGCAGTCAGGGTAGCAAGTATACAGAAGGGATTTCCGCAGGCAGGAAGTGTGAGAAAAGAAGCTTATAGAGTAGAAGTGTCATGTTATATTTGGTTCTTGTGACTGTAAAATGGTGTCGCTGTAAAGATGAACAAGTCAAATTTTCTATAACAATAAAATAATTAAATTTCTCCGTGAAATTTATTTTTTCCACATTTATGCAGTTTATTTATATATGTTTTAATATTCCAGCATTCACGTGTAGAAATTCTTAGCTTTAGCATTTTGATTATTTAGACGTAAAGCAGGGATGAATTATTAAATAACGAAGAGTTTTAAACTAGCGTTTCCCGTTAATAATTTTAATGATTGAAGAGAAAAAACAATCGTAATTTATGAAAATATTCTTGATATCAAGCACGGCTTACTAGGACGAAGGGTGAGAATGATGAAATGGTAGTCCGAAGATTAAGTAGCGCAATTCTGTTTTGAAAGTTAGTATTCTAATTCTATTCCCTGACCAGCTGTTGAGCGAAACCGTGGTAGCTTGTTGGCTCTTGCTTAGATTTTCTGTCTTTGTTTGTTCTTCTTTCGTATTGAGCGCTTTAGTGTTAGGGTTTTCGTCTTGGGTTTTTTTCTTTCTTACGAGTGCTTGACTTTTTGTTCATGTACTTCGTTTGTTTCTTTTTTCATTTCCCCTTCTTTTCCCTCCGAGTTCGTTCTCGGTGGGTTGTACAAGACGATTTAAATTATAGCTTAATTAATACTAGTTTCGGCAGAGTTCTGTTACTATTGGTATTGTTATTACTATAGTTAATATTATATATATATATATATATATATATATATATATATACCCTCATCAATATTCTCATCTTTCTCTTATCCTCTTTCTGACAAATCCTGTAACTTGTCACTCTTTCTCATAACTTTCCTTCTATGTAACACCCTGCTAAACAGTGGCAGTACAATTCATTGTTTGGGGCGATACGATTATAATATATATAGGGTTGTTATGGATGGAATAAAATTCCGGTATACCCCCACCAAAAAAAAAAAGTGAAACTATTCTTAAGAGTTCTCAATACAGAATAGAGCAAATAATATTCAACATTTATTACATAAGTATGTTATAAAAAAAGCAGCTGTTTTGTTTTAACACTTCTTGTGCTTTGTCAAGTGATCACTTGACAATTGTAGAAACGAAATATGTATTTTTCATGATGTTATAACATAGTTATGCTATAAACCTTGAATATATATATATATATATATATATATATATATATATATATCCTTCGTGTTGTGTTTAGGATAGATAACCTGTGATGAAACAGCTAATATTCCTCTCACATATTTTTCCGTAATTTTTGAGGGCATGAGTGCACTCATATATATAATGGTGTTAGCTGTGTATTTTCATGTGATAACTCGATTATCAATTTTTTTTTTTGTGTTATTGATTCTCATATGATCCAAAGTTTCTAATTTTCTACATATTTTTTTTTAATAAAAAGTCTTGTTAAACAAATTAATTCTTTTAGATCTTAATGAAAACAATCTTTCATCAAACCTTACTGAATTTCGCTACAAATTTCGAAACAAAGGGGCGTTACCAAATAACAAAAACCTCAATACTTAAATACTCTAAACAAGAAGATCAACAACAAAAATGACCAGCGCATATAATCAAGAAGTTATTTCCTGTGGCGCAGTGGATATCGGCTTGGAACAACAAATCGGAGAGCCGTGTTCGAATTTCAGTTGAATTCCATGTTCATCCACTTACGCGCAAATCCCTTTGGGAAAGATATTAATCCACTTCCCTCCAGTTATGGGTTAAATAATAGGGCAAATTGGGTTCTATAGCCTTGGCTAGCAACCAGTCAAACGCAGAAAGCAATGGCAACCTACTGCGGGATAATCTTCTGCTCAGTCAGTCATGTCTCTTTCGAGACATGATCGCCCAAAGCGTGTGTCACTTATGGCACTTAACTGACTGACTGAATATAATAATTAACATGGGTATAAAGTGGGGGATCAGTTTTATATTGTTATGAAGTAATAAACTGATCCCCCACTAATTACTACTTAGTAATATAATACATCACTTCCTCCTCTATGAGTCAAATAACAAGACAGATTGGGTTTTATGATTCTACCGTAAAAAGTAATGGCAACCTACTGTGAGATGATCTTCTGTCAAGTCAGTCATGTCTCTTTCGAGACATGATTGTCCAAGCGTGTTTCATGTATGCCACTTGACTAACTGAATTTCATCGTTATCATAGGGATAAAACTTCTCACTTCCTTCCCCTAAATAAAATTCCTTCACTTCGATTAGAAATCCATTATCTGGAAACAAAGCTCCCGCTGTCTGATGGCCATTTGGTTAACACTTGAACCTAGGATAGTTAGATCTGAAAAATCAGCGTTTGAAAATTTGGAACATTGTTTTGGAGTAAAAAAAAAAAAATCATAAACTTTCTTCCATTTCGTTTTTTGTTAAAATAATTCGCCTCTATTTCTAGAGCACATGTTTCATTCTATTATTCCCCCATTACTAAAAGTGCTCGTGCAGTCGACTCATCATCAAAGGGAACTTTATTGTTGAACTCTTTAATTTAGAGTGCAATTTAACTGCGAATGCTGAAGATCAGGCCGATGATGCGATCTCCTGGTACTTTATTCGGTTAACAGACGTTTAGCAGCGAATATTCTCCTTAAATTATAGACTGCTGGTAATTGATTCCGTCTCTGTAGGAAATCTCTCGCTAAAATAGGATGTTAGCTAAAGTCATGATGACCAACAGCATCTATATAAAGCAAGAACGCTAACAGAATGATGGCGAATCAAACTGTTCGATCATTACCGCTGAAATCAAACACGAACTTTTTTCTTGTTTACAGCAGATACTTAACACAATCACGTCGTCTCTGCAGGTTATCAATATTTCCCGACTTAACTCTCGACCAAATTCCTACTGTAGTAGGAACCAGAATTATAGCTTTTTGTACGCGTATTACTCCAATACAGATGTGCGCTGTAGAGTAACGGATCGAGAAATCGGGGAGCTGAGTTCGAATTCCAGTTGAATTCATTGCAGTCGCTTACGCACAAATACCATTGTTGAAACAGTTTTGAAATATTTCAAAATGTTGCTTGAACTTCAAATGCTTTGAATCCTTTCTAGCATACCACTGCTATAAACTAAACAAGTTTTCTAACTTGGATTTAGTAGTAGAAGTGTAGCAGATCTCTGGATCCTGATTGGTCATCAAATCGCAAAATTCAAAATACGTCAGAGAAACAGTTTTTCAACAGCGAAAGAACAAAATCGGTCTAGGAGCCACCCCCATGTGACTGGATTCAGTATTTAAGGATGGTCTCTAACCAGTCACAGTCAGTCAGAGATGGGCGCAGCGAAGGAGACACACACATCAAAAATGTAATTTCAAACTTCAAACGACCCGGACATTGTCCTCTTTCTTCTTATCTATTTCAACAATTATTACTACGAACATTTTGTATGAACTCTACTCTTAATTTCTTAATGTTTCTAATTGAACATTAACTCCTACAACTTGTGTTTTTCTTTCCTTTTATTAAATTTCTATTTTTAATGCAAAATATATATTTTATTCTTCTTACTCTTTACACACAATTCCACATATTCCAACCTGCCGACAACCAACCTTCTGATGATAATTCTGCATACATCCTGTAATGTTTAGGGAGTTAGGTTAAGTCTGGCACAAGGCCGAATCAAAGAAACATTAACCAGTTCCCCTACGCCACAGAATGCATTCACTTGCGCGCAAATACCCTTGAGATAGGTATTAATCCATCTCTTCCCTCCAGTTATGGGGTAAATAATAGGACAGATTGGGTTTTATAGCCTTGGCTGGCAACCAGTTTACCGCAGAAAGCAATGGCAAACTACAGCGGAATAATCTTCTGCCTAGTCAGTCTCTTTCGAGACGTGACCGTCCAAAGCGTGTATCACGTATGGCATTTAACTGACTGAATATAGTTGAAAACGTGCTACGGCTTCTACTGGGTATAAAATGGGGGATTAGTTTTATATAGTTATGAAGTAATAAACTGATCCTGCACTATTTACTACTTAATAATATAATACATATCTTCCTCCTTTTAGCTATGAGTCAAATAACAGGATAGATTGTGTTCTATAGCCTTGGCTGGCTATCAGTCTACCACAGAAAGTAATGGAAACCTACTGCGGGATAATCTTCTGCCCAGTCAGTCATGTCCCTTCTGAGACATGATCGCCTAAGCGTGTATCACGTATGGCACTTAATTGACTGACTGAATATAATAGTTAGAAACATGATTAAGGCTTCTACAGGACATAAAGTGGGAGATCGGTTTTTTATTATGAAGTAATAAACTGATCACCCACTAATTACTACTTAATAATATAATACATTTCTTCTCCCTATAGTTATGAGTCAAATAATAGGACAGATTGGGTTCTATAGCCTTGGCTAGCAACCAGTCTACCGCAGAAAGCAATCTACTGCGGGATAATCTTCTGCCCAGTCAGTCATGTTTCTTTCACGACATGATCGCCTAAAACGTCTATCACGTATGACACTTAAGTGACACATACGTGATACTTAAGTGACTGATTGTTCCAATGGAGAGGCTGGTTTTCCTCCGTCAAACCGAGTAGAGTTAAGAATAAACGTTTATGCGCCAGCCCATGTTTCCCACTCAAGTATGGCGCCTATATATTATCTTTTTATTGCTTTTAAGGCGTAGGTAACTATGGAGCTCAATGACTAAGTAAAGTTTAGCTCTTTATTGTTATAAGTCGGCTAACAGTCGCATCAAGTTGAAGCAACCGGTTCCTAGATGATCACCAAAGTTAAGATACGTCGAACCTGGTCTGTACCAAGATAAGTGACCATTTTGGAATACCGATGGCTGTCAGCTTAGATGTGTGGTTAGCGTAAAAGGCTTACGTCTACATCCCGTTGAAACTATTCCCCGTACGATCACCGAAGTTAAACAATGTTGATCCTGGTCTATAGCTAGATGGGTGACTTGTTGGGAATACCTATGGCTGTTAGCTTAGATGTGTGGTTGGCGTCAAGGGCTTAAGTCCACATCACGTTGAAATGATCACCGGAGTTACGCAACGTCCAGCCTTGTCTTTACCTAAATGGGTGACCGTCTGGGATGCGAATGGAGTAATGAATAATATCTAGTATTTGTTTATTGGAGAGCGGAGTTCTAATTCCGAGTGGGTTCGTTATATTCATTTACGTGCAAATAACTTTGGGAAATGTGTGTATCCATCTTTTTTCCCTCAAGCTACGGGTATCACGAAACCATTATTATCTAAAAACTAATCTTACAACCTGGAAATACTTTCTGGCTTCGGTTAACCAGCAAAGGGGTTGATAAGTCACAGAAAACAAATCAGCCAAATCATAATAACTATTTTCTATCAGTAATATTTGTCTTGTTTTTTGAACTCCTGAAAATCTAATATAATATTTTTTTAAATAATTTAAAATATATTGATATAATAAAGGCATTGAATGTTTTTACAATATAAATGCATAAAAATTTACGATAGAAAAAGATTGCATTTTCTAATAAACTATAATTATTTATATAAATCTACCATCCGTGCTTGCATTGAGTACTGCTACCATATCTGATCGGGTGCCCCTGCTATCCACTTAGGGATCCTTGACAAAATTCAACTATTTTCCCATAGCTGGGGCTACTGCTGGTCAGAGTGGACCTGGGAACAACAGCAATTCGGAGATGGTTTGAATATACGCTTTTTTAGCCGCGCTAGAGGGCGTCGTCAGTGTTCTGAACTGGGTCATGGGGCAGTTTCGAGTCTTCCAGACATCATACTCCTCACCAAGTCGACCCCAACAGAGCTGATCAGTCTCTGATGCGCTCCCCATTTTGAAATAAACAGCCTGCAGACACTGACTTATAGAGGTAATCCATACCCTTTTGTCCCGCATTTGATTGGAAGCTGACCAACAGCCAATCGCGATGTTGTGAACCCTTTTTAAGTTGATTACGGGGAATTTTTACTTTTTCTTTTATGTGGATACGCGTCGGATACTCGAAAGGTAATTGTGTTTTCTGATTTTTTTTTTGTTTTTTTCCTTTTTCAAGTTTACCTCCCAACTGATAATTACTGTTAATAAAAGACTTAAAATAATTCGAAATTTACATTGTTTTTATGATTAAAATACAAATTACGACTAAATCAGCGTGTTAAAACGAAAATAAAAATGTCATTTAAAACATGTTAAACGAGTAAACTTAGAAAATTCGATTACATTTATCTATTAACGTCGTAAAATTAAACGTTTAATATTAATAAATTATATTTGCTATTTTGATCCTTTAAGTTATTATATTCGATTAATGCGATTTCGATTAGCGCGTATATTTTAATGTGTACGTTCGGCTAACTAATCTCGTGATTCCTGCATATTTCTCTGAGGACAGATATTTTAGAGGAAGAAACATCATTGCAAGTAACAGTGAATCCCAGACATAGCTCAGGATAGTGCTAGCTTTTGTTTTCCTACAACAGCGGAGGAAAAGATGTCCATAGATGCAGCCGTCTGCCATCTTTACTCTTTTCTGCTGGAAAACATTTCAAGTTTAAAATCTACGTCAAATTTTAATTGGTGTAATGCATTATCGTCCCATATGGGATTACGGCAAATTTATATATATATATATATATATATATATATATATATATAAATTTTCTGTATATATATATATATATATATATATATATATATATATACAGAAGCTTTGAAACATTTTTAAGAGAGGCAGTTATAACTGTCCTAGATGATTGTAATTTCTTATATCCTTATTATACATCTAATAAGCTGACCTGTCAAAGTTTGTTATTCCGGATGAAGGAGGCGGCTGTAACCACTCTTTGAAGATACCCTTACTAAACACTGCTTGTCACAGAAGACTAGATTGCAGAATGCAGTCAGACGTAAAGGCAATTTGGAAGCGCGCAATGCAATGTAGTTTTGTGTCAAACTAAAAAAAAAGAAAAACACTACAGAAACTCATGGAATACTCCAGACTGCTTATGGATTAACTCTTATGAGCCGATCATTTATTTTTTTTTTTTTCGGGAACAAGACGGTAAAGAGGAGGTTAGAGACATCGAGAGATGTGGGAAGGAGTTGGATGTTTGGACATCAGAACTGTTTTAAAAAAATTGGAATTTTCTGGATGACTATAATGGAATCGAAGAGCCGAGCTCGAATTCTAGTTGAGTTCGTTGCATTCACTTATGCACAAATACAGGCATGAATTTACCGCTTCGCCCCCTAGATATTGGATAAAGAGTAGGACAGACTGGGTTATGTAGCATTGGTTGGCAACCGCAGAAAGTAATGGCTACTACTGCGGGAAAATCATTGTCCATTCAGTCATGTCACTTTCAAGACTTGACTGCCCAAGCGTGTATTAGGTATGATACTTAACTGACTGACTGATAAGCATACAATATGGAGTTAGTGCAGCAACTGTGCATGGAATAATTCTTTAAGATTGGAAAATACTTAGAATTTGTGCATAGATTTTTCCCAGATATTTCAGTGATGAACACAAGGAAATACGCAAGTTGCTAGCGTTCATCAGAACGTGAAAATTATCCAAAATGAAATTTTTTATATCCTGTAATGTCATGGTCATGCATGCCTTAAAGTATTAAAAAAAATTACATTACATTTATCTGACCATTCGTCCATTTCGAGAATCTACAACAACATTTCTGTCTACATTCACAATATAAAAAAATAATGATCGATAATAGAATTATCCTACACCAAGAAAGAAACAAAAGCAAACTACAGATTCTCGAGGCAATATTCATTAAAACACTTAAGCCGTCAATTAATAGAATCTGCTATGAATACTGGAGTAATGTTCTAAAATGTTTGTAAAAAGAACAGTTTTCCATTTTCATTTTCTATTTTATTTTAAACAGTATATTGGTCTGCGTATTCGAGTAACCTTAATAAAGTTTCTCAAATACGGTTTAAAATAAAAACAGGGCGTCTATTTCAATCACGAGTAGCCACTAGAAACAACGTTTGAAGTAATATCTACTTATTCATCTATCTATCTATCTATCTATCTATCTATTCATCTATCTATCTATTCATCTATCTATCTATTCATCTATCTATCTATCTATCTATCTATTCATCTATCTATCTATCTATCTATCTATCTATCTATCTATCTATCTATCTATTCATCTATCTATCTATCTATCTATCTATCTATCTATCTATCTATCTATCTATTCATCTATCTATCTATCTATCTATCTATTCATCTATCTATCTATCTATCTATCTATTCATCTATCTATCTATCTATCTATCTATCTATTTATCTATTCATCTATCTATTCATCTATCTATCTATCTATCTATCTATCTATCTATCTATCTATCTATCTATCTATCTATCTATCTATCTATCTATCTATCTATCTATCTATCTATCTATCTATCTATCTATCTATCTATCTATCTATCTATCTATCTATCTATCTATCTATCTATCTATCTATCTATCTATCTATCTATCTATCTATCTATCTATCTATCTATCTATCTATCTATCTATCTATCTATCCATCTATCTATCTATCTATCTATCTATCTCTCTATTCGTCTATCTATCTATTCATCTCTCTATTCGTCTATCTATCTATCTATCTCTATCTGTCTATCTATCTATTCATTCATTCGTCTATCTATCTATTCATCTCTCTATTCGTCTATCTATCTATCTATCTATCTATCTATCTATCTATCTATCTATCTATCTCTCTATCTGTCTATCTATCTATCTATCTATCTATCTATCTATCTGTCTGTCTGTCTATCTATCTATCTATCTATTAATCTATCTATCTATCTATCTATTAATCTATCTATCTATCTATCTATTAATCTATCTGTCTATCTATCTATTAATCTATCTATCTGTCTATCTATCTATTAATCTATCTATTCGTCTATCTATCTATTAATCTATCTATCTATCTATCTATTAATCTATCTATTCGTTCATTCATTTATTAATCTATCTATCTATCTATCTATTAATCTATCTATTCGTCTATCTATCTATTAATCTATCTATCTATCTATCTATTAATCTATCTATCTGTCTATCTATCTATTAATCTATCTATTCGTCTATCTATCTATTAATCTATCTATCTATCTATCTATTAATCTATCTATCTATCTATCTATTAATCTATCTATCTATCTATCTATTAATCTATCTATTCGTTTATCTATCTATTAATCTATCTATCTATCTATCTATTAATCTATCTATCTATCTATCTATTAATCTATCTATTCGTCTATCTATCTATTAATCTATCTATTCGTTCATCTATCTATTAATCTATCTATCTATCTATCTATTAATCTATCTATTCGTCTATCTATCTATTAATCTATCTATTCGTCTATCTATTGGTCCATCTTTCTATCTATCTATTGGTCCATCTTTCTATTCGTCTATCTATTGGTCCATCTTCTATTCGTCTATCTATTGGTCCATCTTTCTATTCGTCTATCTATTGGTCCATCTTTCTATTCGTCTATCTATTGGTCCATCTTTCTATTCGTCTATCTATTGGTCCATCTTTCTATCTATCTATCTATTGGTCCATCTTTCATTCATCTATCTATTGGTCCATCCTTTCTATTCATCTATCTATCCATTCCTTCTATTCATCTATCTATTGGTCCATCTTTCTATTCATCTATCTATCTATCTATCTATCTATCTATCTATCTATCTATCTATCTATCTATCTATCTATTCGTCCATCTATCTATCTATCTATCTATCTATTCATCTATCTATCTATCTATCTATCTATCTATCTATCTATCTATTCATCTATCTATCTATTCATCTATCTATCTATCTATCTATCTATTCATCTATCTATCTATCTATCTATCTATCTATTCATCTATCTATCTATCTATCTATCTATCTATCTATCTATTCATCTATCTATCTATTCATCTATCTATCTATTCATCTATCTATCTATTCATCTATCTATCTATCTATCTATCTATCTATTCATCTATATATATATATATATATATGGACATAGATTTTAAGAGGGAGATTTTCTCCGAAAATTATACCTACTATTTTTTTTGTTTTATGCCGCCAAAGTCAGATGTTATTAATGTTACACTAGGAGGAGTTTACTACTGGAGACTGATATAAAAACTTGTTTGTTAGAGGCAATTAATATATTGACACTACTTCCGAGAATCTCATCTAAACTGATTTATAAATGGAACTTTGTCTCTGTGTGTGTGTGTGTGTGTGTGTGTGTGTCCGTTACCTATAGACTCCGATACAGCTGAACCGATTTTCTTGAAAATTTACAATTGATCTATAACCGTCTGCTAGTTTTCTTAGCTAGGTTTTGTGTCGAAGTACCCCCGATAAATATCGATAATCGAAAAAATCGTGTTATAGAAGTATTGGTCCGATTTTAATCAAATTTAATACACTCATAGACAAAGACATAAGAAACGATATTCAGAAGTTTCAAGGTTGCAGTTCTTCCAATAGTGCAGAAAATTGATAATATATGTAAATATATAAGGCAAGACGTTTGTGTGTGTGTCTATTTATCTGTCTGTATGTCCTTTATACAATCCACAATAAAATAGCTTAAACAATTTTTAAAATAGCTTAAACAATTTTCTCAAGGCTTATTTTTAATTTTAGGAGACATTTTAAAAGTTTTCCAACTAATAAAAATGCATCTGCGGATAAAGCCTCGTTTTGAATATACGTTGTAAGCTATTAATTGCAATAGAATTTCAAATGATAATAACTTGATTCGATAAGAAGAGGAAAACTGATCAGAAGGTGATAAGTAAGTTATTTTACTAGAAAGTTTAACTGTATGTAAAAAAGAATAAGACAGAACAGATTGTAATGGAACAAAGCAACAAAATATGCTAATAAATAAATATCACCAGAGATTGAGGTAAAAGTTAGAACGACAGGCGTGGATCAGTAAGCAATGGACGTCTTCGAAAAACAAAATAAGTGTTTCATCTGGAAAAGATAGTTAACATGAAACATACGGGAACAGAATGTTACCAATATTCACGATAGTCGAATAAAAACGTGTGATTTCTTAAAAAGAAAGTAATAAAGACGAGCAGGTGATTGAACTGTCATCATTTTACCTCAAATTAGACAATTAAATCTACTACCATGGAAGAAATTAGAGAGAGTGAAAGAAACAGAGAGCAGTAAAATAAGAGCACAAGGAGAAAGAAGATGGCGCTTGATATTGCTTTTAAGTTTTTAGTATAGAGTATTAAACAGCTGAAACAGTTCCACAAGTGAGAATTGCAGAATAAGTAACTGTTAATCTGTCGATATAAAAGGCAATCTGTGAACCTGTGTGTGACTGTAACCTATGCACGCCTACATTTTTTTAAGCTGCGCCATTCAAACTTTCCAGGGACACATATCTACAGGAATGACAGGTAGACACATACTTTTTGAGTTTAAGTTCAGAAATTTTCCCTTTCGCACTTTCTGGCCAATGGTGCAGATTGTTTACATTTGCACTGTAAAACATCTAAGATGGTTGCTAGATTACGTCACGGAAATCAAATCACACGTGTCAAACACGACTAAAATATTTTTTCTATAAAAAAAAATGAGGCTTTATATTTAATTTTTTCGTTCTAAAATTAAGTGTCTACATTTTTAAATATTCTATGAAAATTTCTGAACTGAGATCGAAATTAGTTTTATATTTCTAATTTCAGTAAAACAAAATAAATGTTTATTTTTGTTAAATTCATTTAGTCAACAAAAAATGTAAATATTTTCCCCCATAATTTCGAAACAAAGCAAACGCAATGTTGTTTACAATGTCACACAAAGCATCAAATCACGTTTTCACAAAACAAAAGAAAATCGATTTTTAATGGGATTTTTGAACAAGTTTTAATCAACAAATTTTATATAATTATTTTTTTATATAACCGAGTCTTACGACGAAAATGTTCTGAGTTGAACGGGCAACGCTGGGCTATGAAGCAAATAGCATAAAACTATTTGTAATTAGTTACTAGTAACGATTAGTAATTTTAACATTCTGGAACCACCCTTACGTTAAGATGGTGGAATATTGACTGAAGCCGAGATATCAGCTCACTGTAGATTTCTTTTGGATTTTGTCAAACATATCTCTCTCTCTCTCTCTCTCTCTATATATATATATATATATATATATATATATATATATATATATATACACCAGAAGCACCAAACCAAATGTCGCACCAATATTTGATGCATGGCCAAATGGTAGATTTTATAAATGTGCAAGATAAACTCTAGCGAGATTATTTTTATACATCGAAAAAGTTTATTGCTAATTTTTCAGCTAACACCCCAGACTGCTACCCACTTTATTATGATGAGTGGGGTGCGACGTAGGGGACCGAATTTTCTAGCAGAAGATTTAGGAATTGCTTCAATATAAACTTTTAAATTTTTGTGAGGGGAAACGCGAGACTAAAAATATTCTGTGTTGCACTTCTGGAGGTTAGCATCAGTTAGGTTGATTCGCTAAATGATTAATAAGGAGCAGATTTGCTTTTGAGGCGGTAAGATTAGCAAAGAACTTCTTGCTTGCAGTAAGGATTCTGAGTTGCCGCAGTTTGTTTAACATTCAATTGTAGAAACCTTGCTACACAGAAATTCAATGAAATAGCTGACCTTCCCTAAACAATTGATGGAACCTTTTACTAGAACTAAAATGACGCCAACCAGGGAATTTTTTATTGCTCAGGTGAGGGTTTTTGATTGATGCTCTTGGTTTGTAAATTCTAGAACACGTACAACAATGAAAAGACTAAAAAAGCGAGGTGATGTCGACCGTACCTACACTAAGCATCTTTCTATAAAATGAGCTCTCGTAACATTTAATGTCGTTTCTTTACTGATATTTCCGGAGAGACTTCAGTGGTTCAGTGCAGCTGTTTAAAGGAACGAAAGAAAATGTGAAGAAGCGTAATTCTATAAAGTAAATAGTGTTTTAGTTAAGCAACTTATTTTAATGCTATAATAGGTACGTACGAATGCGTGTATAGAGATTGATCGGGACAGGATTCATTTATAAATTGTGCAACTCACAAACACACACACACATATATATATATATATATAATTAATTTCACTTTATATGTCATGACGAATCTACAAGCATATACACACACATAAACACACACACACACACATATATATATATATATATATGTGTGTGTGTTATTAACATCCACATAGATTTTATTTATTTAAACAGCATATCACACACACTGTTTAAATAGTTAAAATCTCTATCGATGCTAATAACTAATCTCACACATGCACACACTCATATATATAAATATATGTGTGTGTGTGCTTGTAGATTCGTCATTACACACATATGTGTGTGTAAGATGTACGTGTATGGCTACTTTCTTTCTCACTCTCTCTCTCTCTCTCTATATATATATATATTAGAAGTACTGTGCAAAATTATGACAAGAATTATTTCATCTTTTATGAGGCATCTTGACAGAAAAGAAACAATTTAATTTAGGTAATTGTATTTGATTGACTCAGATGCTTTAACAAGAAAAAAAACTTGTTACACAATAAGCTTAATATTTAGTATAATAGCCTTTTGCATTAATCACAGCCTTCATTCCTTCAGGCATTGACATCACAAGCTTCTTCAACGTAGTTAATGGTATCTCCTGCCAAGCAGCTTGTATTTATTCTCAAAGTGTGTCTTGTGAAGTCACATTAGATTTATCAAATTTTTTATCCAAAATATCCCATTGGTGTTCAAGAGAGTAGTTACAAAATAACTTGTTTCAGAGAAAATAGGAAAAATTAAATATAACTTCTTTTTAATGCATTTCTTTTAAACCTAGTTTTAAATAATATTTACTAGAAATTTTGTTTGGTTTTTTACCCTGTATTTGAATTTCAGTGAGGTTTCTAGGAAAATCATCCCTGTCCTAATATTTTGCACACTACCGGTAGTGTGTAAATATGTAAGGACAGGGGTGATTTTAAACTTTATTTTGATGCCTCATAAAAGATAAAATAGTTCTTGTCCTAATAATTTTGCCACTGTACTATATATATATATATATATATATATATATATATATATATATATATATATATGAAAGATCTATAAGTGAACCACAACCTACCGCGGTTTCACCCTACGGATCGTCAGGGAACGAGGCTACAGTGCTTAAGATTGCTAGCAAATAAATAGATCTTGACAAAAAAAAGAAACCACACCAACACAAAAATAGAGGGGGGTGAAAACTTTATTAGAAAAAAAAAATTATTTGAAAACTTCGTTAACAAATATATATATATATATATATATATATATATATATAATCGTTAAACTAGGAGGCAATTTCTTTGAAGCTTGCATTTGTTAAGGATTTCGGTTTTTGCGTTGAGTAAGTCCTGCGCGGGTTCGAACAAGGCTATTGCTAATTTCTCCTCCCCGCATAAATTGTAGAACTTACCACCTATATTATAGTTATTACATTTTTTTTTATTATTTCCCATTTTAGGATGGGGTCTTTTTTAATATTGGATTTAATCTTCCATATATAATCAGCTAAAGTGGTATTATGTATGTATTTTTCATTTTTAAATGAACTTTTATTATTATAATATCTTACTTTAAACGAGTCATGAGTTGCACCAATATACGTTTTTGGGTATTGGACATACTCGTCTTTATAAATTTTAACTTTATAAACTACATTAGATTGATTACAGTTGCCCTTAATAGGACAGTCAGATTTAAGTCTACAATTACATTTGCATTTAGGATTCTCTTGGATATTGGTAGTTTTCATTTTTCGTTTATTAGATTTATTAATTAGTTTACCTATATTGGGAAGGCATGAATAACTCAACTTGATAGTATTTCTATTAAAAATTTTTTCAAGAGAACTATCTTTACTGAAATGCTTATCAATTAGGTTAAAAAACATATTTCCAATTTTAGATTTAATTTCTTTGTTATAGTGGGGGTTAAACCATGTTATTTTTCTATATCTATTTCTATTCTTAGTATTATCAGGGTTTAAAAATTAAAGAACATCCTTATATCCACTTTTAATAAGTGCTGATTGATAAATTGTTTTGCACTTATCAAAAATGTCTATGTTTGACGAATTAGTGGATAATCTATAGGCAATACTTGTAGGAATGCTCTTCAATATATGTGCTGGGTGATTAGATTTCTTGTTTACATAAATGGGGATATGATTGTTTTTAATATCGGGAGTGATATAACCGGTATTCAAGTTAAGGGTAATATCTAAATAATTGACAATTCTAAGGTTATATTCAATTTCAATAGAAAATCCATATAGCTTAAAAAATTTTGAAGTTTTTTACTTGCATAATATAGATGTCAGTGAGAATAATAACCATTATGGTTTTAAAACTTACAAACACCCCCCCTTATTGCAAAGAGTTAGAAGAATTTGAAAGAGATTTAATAGGGTTAATTAAAAGAATAAAGTACAGAAAATTTAAACACAATTACCAACAAAGTTTAAGTAGTACTTTAAATTTATGTTGTAAAGATAACTTTATTTATATAAAAGGTGATAAATCTAGCAATCTATATAAAATGTCGAAATCTGATGATAACAAAGAATTAAAAATTGCTGTAGTTAAACATTATAAGAAAATAACTCCAAATATAGAATCCAATTTAAAACCATTTATTTTACATTTCCATTTATCACCAGAAGAAAAGCACTTTTGCTCTGAAGCATAAAGATTTTTGTGTCGCGATGCTAAGTCTTTTTAAAAGAATTTATGCAGTGCTATTCGATGCCACCATGAAAACATTGATTTTATTGAGAAAATTTCTTTAAACATCAACGCTCTTAAGTTTACCCTCACATTTACGCAAATAAAAGCTTTCTTTCCTTAAACAATATCACCGCCTTTCCTTTGGCATATTTATTTTCAGATTTAAATTGTTGGGAAATTTCACAGAGGAGACCCGGCATTATGTGGCCGTCACCAAGCAGAACTCGAAATTGCTTCCTCTGTCCGCTTCTCTCTCGCGTAGAACTGCATTAAATACAAATACTAGATCTTCTCTGATGATTATAACATTAACACTAGCATTATCTCCTAGAAAGTGAATATACGTATATACATAGGCTGTGATGAGTGACCCCATTTTATATATTTTTTATTTCAAACATAAGTGTTGCTTGTCTCTGATTTGGTGTAGTGGAGTTATTTTCGCCATAAAGGCTAGTATTTGTGCTAAAGTCGGTCCTAATAGGTTCGACGTACAAAACGTTAGAAAACTGATATATTATGTATTACGCAGTGTAATATTGCGAGGTCGCTGACTAATATCGTCCAACATCTACTGGCCCTCGTTTCTTCTTACTAATCCTACTTAAATTAGGTGGGAGTGTCTATTCACGATAGACGAGGTGTGTTTCACCATAACGTTTCGTCAACTTCGGAAATAGTTGAATGAGTTTGTGATAACGATGGTGTCTGAGGAGATAGTGCTGCCC
Organism: Ascarosepion bandense; assembly: GCA_037127315.1. NCBI lineage: Eukaryota > Metazoa > Mollusca > Cephalopoda > Sepiida > Sepiidae > Ascarosepion > Ascarosepion bandense. The sequence continues at coordinate 885,690 of JBBBDQ010001531.1, forward strand.
TGAATCAAGAGGGTGGCTGCTGGAGGAACTTATATCTGACAACAAGACTCTGTACCATGCCACACAAGTAGAACACAGTAATGCCTGTCAAACAATGTCTGCGACCACATAACCACTTACATCTAGCCAACTAACTCCCCAAACTACAACCCCTTGATTATTATGTGTGGGGGCAGTTGAGTGAGATATCAACAGAACTCCGGGTAACGCCAAAGATGATCTGAAGGCATGGATTACTCACCGTTTTAAAGGGTGAGACCGTGCAGAAGATTTAAACTAGATTTCGAAATTGTCTGGAGGCAGTGGTTGAGAAAGAAATGGCGATTTTATTAAATGAATTTAGTATTTCAATTAAGAAGATTGGGTCACTATGTCGATCCAGGATGTTTTTTCCCACCTGAATCCATCCTGCATATATACAAGTCAACCATCCGTCCGTGCATGGAGTACTGCTGCCATTTATGGTCAGGTGCCCCTGCTGTTCTCCTCAGTGTTCTTGACAAGCTCCAAAGGAGAGTCTGTAATGTGATAGGTACTGATCTGGCGACTCGACTGCAGCCACTTTCCCATCGTCGAAATGTGGCCTCCCTCTGTCTCTTCTATAAATACTTTCATGGCTTCTGCTCGGATGAGCTTAAGTCACTGATGCCTCCTCAACAGGTGTTTACCCGTGCAACCAGACTGGCAACTGGGTCCCACCCATTCACAATCAGGTTAGCCAAATGCAGACGACAATTCTACTCCTGCAGCTTCCTCTCTCGCACTTCCCGCCTGTGGAACTCACTCCCGTATTCTTGCTTTCCTGACAGCTACGACCTCCAGAAATTTAAAAGCAAAGTTAATACTCACCTACTAACCACTGGACTCTAGCTCTCTCCCTCCCCTGTATAATCTTCACTTTCTCTCCGCTCATGTATCTGTCATTGCACCTGCTTTCTCAGCTTTCTATTGTTCCTTTCTAACTAGCTTGTACTCCTCACTCTTTTCTAATTAATCTTTCTACATTTATGTAAACCCCTGCACATCAGTGGCGTTTCTGCCTTGCTCGGGGTGAAATGATTAAAAAAAAAATAAATAAATAAAATATGTATTTACCAAAATTACAAAAATATGTTAAAATGATATGTCAATGTTATTTTAATTTTTACGTAATATATATATATATATATATATATATAAGGAGAGAAAAAGTTAGTATGTATGCTTTAGGGCTAAGTTCCAAAATAAATCTTCGCTTTGATTAGTTAAAAGAAACACATGTAAATTTTATATCTTACCACATACATAAACAGCAAACCGAAGGTTTTTGTATTTAAATGTAAATCATCTGTACAACCATTGCCTGATGAAGAGAATCTATTTCGAAGACTTACGGTCTATCACGTTGAATACACCGGTTTTCGCTAGATCACCGAAGTTAAACAACGTTGTGCCTGGTCAGTAATTAGATGGGTGACCACTTGGGAATACCAGGTGCTGTAAGCGTTTAGTGATGGATGTGCATTGTGGTGCAGTGGATATCGGCTCGGAAAGAGAAATCGGTGAGCCGAGTTCGAATATCAGTTGAATACCCTGCATTGACTTAAGTACTGGTACCCTTGGGAAAGATATTAATTCGTGCCTTCCCTCCAGTTATGGGTTAAATAACAGGGTAGGAATTGGGGACCCTAACCTTAAAAACAAATCTGAATGAATCTTGATACTCGAAAAGAAAAAGAGTATTACTAGACACAAAACTTATATAAAAACAACAATAAATTGTTGAAAGAAAAAGGTATTACCAGCAATAAATAAATATCTAGCTGGCAATAAATGACCTGCCGAGGTTGATATGCCATAAAAACAAAACAACCAAACCAAACTATTTCGAAACGTAGAAATTTCCGTGTCACAATGTACAATTAATTCATAATTATATATATATATATATATATATATAGTGACGAGGATGCATCTGTATATAAAAATCATATTAATGTCTACAAAGTTGTAGAAAGGGACTCTGTTGAGTTCCTACTTGTTATTACAAAAAAGTTTTTATTAATGAAGTAGTCGTAAAAATAGAGAAATTAGAAATAGAACGTTTTGGAAGATTGTGGAATGCTCCAGTAAAATCTAGAGAATTCTAAAAGATTCTAGAATATACAAATTCAGTGTTAGCTCCTATAAAAATAGGTTTTGGGAAGAGAGTAGTTATTTGTTAAAAAAATTGTTGTCATTATCAAGTCCGGCTTTGATTCAAGGATTTATATCCATCCAAAAGAATCTATAAGAAAAGTCGCCGACCAACTAAAACCTGAAAGAGAACCTCATAAAATTTATATGTGTGTCAATACATATTTCTCACTCTTTCATTGATTAAACTAATCATTGTTCTTTAGATACACATTTAAAGATTCCCAAAAAGTGTAGCGCATTATCTACTTTGTTAACTTAAATCAGTAGAGATACTGATATTTTTTTCTTCCCCTTCGTAAACCTTCGCCTGCCAGTAGTAAAGTGTTTTTCCTTTTGAATGCAAAAAAAAAAAAAAATATATAGAACTGTATATTTGGAAATATTTTCATTTACTTTTGTGGTAAATTAAACATTTATCTGGGATTTATCTCTGAGTTTTGGTCATTGTTTTTTTCTTTTGTTACACTTAACCTGTAACTATATATATATATATATATATATATATATAGTTACGGGTTAACTATATATATATATATATATATATGTGTGTGTATACTTCTATTTTTTTTTTTTTTTTTTTTTTTTTTTTGTATTTTTTTTAAGTGACCAGCATGAAAAATATAACATCTTTAATTAAAGATGTTATTATATTTTTCATGCTGGTCACTTAAAAAAAATACAAAACAAAAAAAAAAATAGAAGTATACACACACATACATATATATATATATATATTGTTTTTGTTTTGGAGGCATATGAGAGTCACGAAACCGTCTATAATGAATCTCGTCCCAAGCGCTTTCAGCCAATTTCTTTATTAGGGGTTCGTGTTTCAAGTTTTATTGTGTGAAATTAGTAGAAATTCCAAGCGGTGCTGAAGAAATGTGTTTGTGATTTCATGTCTTTTAAATGACAGCTAACACATAATTTCCATTGTCAAATAGACTAATTATGAGGTTTCGGTTAAATTGTTTAATATAAAGAACCTCTGTTATCTTAAGACATCATATACAATTAAATTTTATTCGAATGATGATGCCGTCAGCAACAATATCTCTAATGGAGACTGGCAGTTGCGTGTGGGTGTCTTTATGCTTTTACGTAGACTGAGATCGCTTAAGTGGTTTGTCAGATCAAATGTAGATAATCGGTTTATTATAAGAGACGCACTCTAGTAATGGGCAGCAATACTGATATACTACGTTTGTGCATTTTAGTTTGAATTTGATAGGCAAGTTTTTATTGGTTGGCAGATTTTTTATCAGGTTGCTAGTTTTTAATTTTCTGTAATCGACATTTATTGTTCATGGTCATAGTGTGTATGTGTCTATATATATATATATATATATATATAGTGTATCAAATAGGCAGCAAATAATTTTATAAAATATACTGTTAAATATAAGAAACAACGAATGTCTATTATGTTTAATCATGAGCCGTTCTCAACGTCGTATTTTGGCTCTAATTTCAGTTGAATATAAAGACAAAAATTCTCCAACATTTGGTTCTAAGATTACTTTAATAACCTCTATGAAGATGAGCCGAAAGTTTAGAAACAAATTAATAAAAAATTATCCAAATGTTGGCGAACTTTTGTCTTTATTTTCAACTGAAATTAAAGCCAAAATACGATGTTTAGAACGGCTCATGATTAAACATAAGACATTCATTGTTTCTTATATTTAACAGTATATGTTTAAAACATATAAGTAAAGAACAGGCAGGAAAAAAGTGAAAATTGTATCCGCTTGTTAATATTTTTTATTTGATTCTATTATATATTTTAATTTTGAATTTAAATTTAATTCTTCATTTGAATGTTATCTAGAATATTTAAATTTTTAATCTTATTACTAAAATATCAGTAACTTAAGTTTATAAGATTTTTTTTTACGTACTAATGTAAAAACAACAATGTTGGTATGACCAACAGAAAACTTGCTTGTTAACTTAATATTTTGGACCATATGTGTGTGTGGTGATGCGAAGTGCTGAATGAAATCCTAGCCCTCTTCATTTGCTCCGCTTCTCTCTTTTGTAGTGCATTTATATATTTATTTTCGTTTTAACATTGCGGTCACAGTTAGTTGCAGACATTTGTTCTTGAAGTCCCTTTTAACTATGTCGATCACGATCACCTCTCCCGTAAGCCCCTAAGGTCGTTGGCTCACATTATTGTATTGCAACCCTACGAGCAGTAGGCGTGTATGGAATACGATTACTTGAGAAAAGCCATCTCTCTTCAGGCTGTTTTTGGATTCACGGTTGTCCTTCCCCAGAACTGGAAAGAGATGCATGTATGTTTGAAAGGGCTTTAGCATGAAGTGAACGAAAGCAGACTCTGAACTTGGTATGCTGATTTTATTATCGGCCCCGATGACCATCACGCTACTGGAACATGGTTAATATTCTTCTATTGCTGAGTAGTATAAAGATTAGAAATTTATTGAGAAATGTTATTTGGGTGGGGTAAATATTAAATTGTCACCGCTAGTGACTTTGTTTTTACACATGAGTCTGTGGGGTTTGCATGAAGTATAAAATAATCTTACTGGAGTATCTAAGCGGTTTCTCAATGCTCACGGGAACACAGGTTCGGTTTCTGTAGGAGAGCGCATATTTCACGTTAACAAGATTTGTCGAATATTCAAAACGTTTGAAATAAATAAATAGATTTACACTACCGGCCATAATTATTAGGCCATCCCAGTTAAAAAAAAAAGATTATGTATCTCATACTATTTTTAGTATTTATTGCCAACTGGACAATTCTAAATGAAAATAGGATGGTTTTTGTATTATTACTTTGCAAAATTGTACAAGGCAAATAGCGACAATTTATCCATCGCGCTCTGTAGATTTGCTTTCTCTCTCTCTCTCTCTCTCTCTATATATATATATATATAAACTACCGGCTATAATTATTAGGTCAATCTAGTTTCTTAATAGAAAAGATGTATTTCATACTATTTTTAATACTTATTGCCAAGCGGATAATTCTAAATGAAAATAAAATGGTTCTTTGAACGAGTGGCAGCTAGGAAGCCTTTGCTTCGACCAGCCAATAGGAAGAGACTAGCATGGGGAAGAGAGCCCAAAAACTGGACACAAGAACAGTGTTCAAAAGTGTTGTGGACTAATGAGTCTAAGTTCGAACTGTTTGGGAGTAAAATGAAGGTTGGGGAGTGAGTGAAAGATGAGTGTGTACAGTCATCGATGAAACATTGTGGTGGGTGCTGCATGGTTTTGGGCTGTTTTGCGAGCAGGAGTTCGGGTGATTTGGTTGAAGTAAAGGGAATTATGAAGAAAGAACAGTACCATTCAGTCTTACAGAGATATGCAATTCCATCTGGATTGCGTATTGTAGGTCAAAATTTCATCCTCCAGCAGGATAACGACCCAAATCATACTTCTAAATTGTGCCAAAATTTTTTTCAAATTAAAAGAAACTAATGGAGTGTTAAACGTTATGTTTTGGCCACCACAGTCACCAGACCTCTCACCACTTGAACTTGCATGGGATGAGCTGGACAGAAGTAAGAAGAAACAGCCGAGTAATTATCAGGATTTAGTTAGGTGTCTGAAGGATTATTTTTAAAAACGTGTGGCAAGAATGCCCAGAGTGCGTGCAGCCGTTGTGAAGGCAAAAAACGGTTATTTAGAAAAAACTACAGTCGAGGTAATTATTTAATATTTATAAATTCATTTGGTGCACATATCATTGTGCAATATTAGCGAAAAAAATTATATTTTCACTTACAATTATTCACTTGGCAATAAATACTAAAAAATAGTAAGAAATACATAATGTTTTTTTTTTTTTTGAATACTGCGGTGGCCTAATAATAGTGGCAGGGAGGGTACTTTTTAATAAACAAAAGGAGCATCTATTCAAATATGAGTGTTCACTAGTGGTAACGCTTAACGTGCTAAAAACCTCTCTCTACCCCCTCTCTCTGTTTCTTTCTTTCTCTCTCTCTCTCTCTCTCTCTCTATATATATATATATATATATATATATATATATATATAGCCACTCGTATTCGAGGATGCCCGTCTACTATAGCCGATCGCTAATTTCAAATGCAGGAGCCTCTTCATGCATATTTCAGTTTGTTGATCAAATACAAACTCTACCTGTGATTTATGCTGAAACTATTCTGAGTAGACTTTTGTTAAAGTTTCTGGGGAAGAACATGACCAACAGTCTGAACAAGTTCAGTACGTACAAACCCTCGGTTATGGTGAGATGTGAAACCATCGGCGGATTTCAAAATATCCGTCAACCCAATTTCACTCACACGACTTGTGTTAACGTATACAATATATAAAGCCAGAAAATTTTTTAGATTGTAATTTTTTTTAAAGTGTGTGGGGGGGGGGGAGATAATAATGTCTTACTAATTAACCCATAACTGGAGAGAAGTAGTTAATTCATATTTTTCCCAAGATTTGCGTTCAAGTGAACATAACGAATACAACAGGAATTGTAACGCGACTTTCCTTATTTTTCTTCTATTCATCACATTAGCAACCAAACAAATAACTTTGTATTAACAAGAGGTTCCTCATCTATGCATTGACCAGGCCCAAGGTTGCTTAGAGAACTGATGTTTCCTTGTGATAATATATATACTCTCTATTATGATAAAGGTCGTTATTCATATATATATATATATATATATATATATATATATGCTAATTACTACTTAATAATACAATACATCTCTTCCCCCTCTAGCTATGAGTCAAATAACAGGACAGATTGGGTTCTATAGCTTTGATTGGCAACCAGTCTACCGCAGATAGTAATGACAACCTACTGCGGGATAATCTTCTGCCCAGTCAGTCATGTCTCTTTCGTGACATGATAGCCCAAGCGTGTATGACCTGTGGCACTTAACTGACTGAATTAGTCAGTTAATTGATATACGTGATACACGAAAGGGTATTTGGGCGTAATCGAATGAAACGAATTCGAACTCGACTCTCCGATTTATCCTTCCGGGCCGTTATCTATTACACCACAATTCACATAACCGCAACAGAGGTTTTCTAGAACTTTAACTGCCGTCTTTATTTTTATAATATTTATTTTATCTATTCATTTTCATTTTTATTTTTTTATTAATTTTTACCCCAATTAACTTAAAAGTCGTGGCTGCTTCTATTTTGAATCTGAATAGCGTAGACTTGATTTCATGGAAATATTTAAAACTAGCAGTATAGCCCGGCGTTGCTCAGGTGTAATGAAAGCTTTAAAACTAATCCATGGACCTAGAGCTCAGACTCTTTGGACGTTGGCACGAAAGACTAAAAAGCAATAGTTGTTTCCAGTTAAAGCGAAACCGTAGACTGAAAGAAAATTGGATGGATGCAAGTCAAATTTTGATTTCCTTGTATCGATATCAAATAAGTTTTTTCGTCGTAAACTGAATTTTGAAGGCTAAATAAGTCCTCTAAGTAAATGGTATCATGGCTGAGACTAAGAACTACAATTATACCTACTTAGAGCCAAACCGAAACAAAAACTAAAATAAAAGGCTGAAAAAAATACAGACATACAGGCAGATAAACACACACACACACACACACACACACCTTCCCTTATATATATATATATATTATCGATTTTCTGCACTATTGTAAGAACTGCAACCTTGAAATTTCTGAATATCTTTTTTTATGTCTTTGTCTATGAGTGTATCAAATTTGATTAAAACCGGACCACTCCTTCTATAACCCGATTTTTTTTCGATTATCGATTTTCGATATTTATCGGGGGTATCTCGACCTCGACACAAAACCTAGCTAAGAACACTCGCAGACGCTTATAGTACAACTGTGTAAATTTTCAAGAAACTCGGTTCAGCCGTCTCGGAGTCTATAGGTAACGGACACACAGAGATAAAGTTCCATTTATAAATAAGTTTAGATTTACATATTAGATTCAATTGATAATATAGTTTTTAAGAAACATTTTACCAAAATCCAGTATCAGTCTTCTTGTATGTCTTTTCAAGACGTTGGCGAGCGGAGTTCTCCACAATTTCCTGTCTTTTATATCTCTTAATAAATTTGATACTTTATTATCTTCTCTCCTCAACCTTGATCCACCATCGATTTACTTAGGCTCGCCAGGTAAGTCATCCGTTGTTTTTCACTGTCCCTCTTGCCTTCGATCTGTCCTGTGAGTATCACATTCTCTAAGCCCTCTTTTCTCTTTGTGACCTAGAAATTTCACTTTCCTATTACTGTTAATTATATGTGTTCTTTTCGTTTCTATTTTCACTAAACCCTCGTCGTTTCTCACATGTTAGGTCCATCTTTGTCAATAGTCCTAATAGATTAGAGAATATCCATTCCGATATTGAATTTTATTATTATTTACATTATGCGGACTATTGTCCTCATCTTTGTTGCCATTTGTACGATGTTTTGGCCGTTGTACGCTCCGGCCTTCTTTAGGTGCTAGGAATTTCGAACCGAACCCTTTATTACAATCACTGGGGTACATCATTCTCATTTCTTGCGTAAAGCATCTTTTGGTAGTCATGAGTTATCTCCCTCAGACCTTACTCTAATTTATTTGTTCACCACTGCTGTAGCCTGCTATTGAACTCAAATGTTTGGTTCAAGTCACTCGAACTAACCAACGTCTATATCCACTGGGCCATGTCTTCTTAAAGACTAAGATGTGGACAATAATCCAAATACGACCTTATATCAGAATCATAGACAAATAGTGAATTTTATATATTTAGGAGCAAAATTCAGTTGTTGTATACATGTAAAGTTACGTTATGTCAGCTTAATCTACGGATGCGACTCGTATATTGTTAGCCATCACTATTTACCACTGATCGGATCATCAGCGATTAAGCCATTTACACGATCAGGTTCCTTTTTTGTTTAGTCATTCAACAATAATATGATAACAATATATATATGAAACAAAATCCGGTAAAAACTGAGGAACACTTGTATCGGGTCAACAGGCATCTAGTATTAGGCTTCATAGCTACGTCTGAAACCGGTGAGGCGAGGAGGGCTCCAAGAATACATTCAACGGCTAGGATGCATGAATTAGCGGCCATATATCAGTTATCAAGACGTGCCTTCAACTTTAGGTCATGCTCCAAGTTTACTTGCTAAAGACTAGCTACACATGAATGAATGCTTCTCGATATTTTAATCCATATATGTGAAGTCATCTCGTCATTTGCTTAACTGCTCCACTGTCATAAGACCAAACCCGGTCATAAAATTGGTTTTAATAATGATGGTAATGATTATGATGAAGGCTACAAACTAACTAATCAATTATCGCCCGTATGTGTTTAAATATATACTGATATTTATGTATACAAGTAATTATGAAATATGATAATTTTATTTTAAATGATATCCTTTTCTTCATTTAAGATGAATATATACATTGCAAGAATTTGATAGTAATTTATTAATCTAAACGAATATTGATTTAACTTATCTTGATATAGGAAGAGAACGTAATTAATACGCCAATTTTCAATTGAAACGGTTTTTCACATTTATTTTTAAAAATACTTGTTTCTATTTTCCTCATTTTTTGTTTTGTTTTTGTTTTAGTAACTTACGTTGTAGAACGTGAAGACAGCTGCTCTAACATGTGAGTTTGTGGTTAAAATATTGATGTAGATAATCAATCAGTTAAGTGCCATACGTGATACAAGCTTGGGCGATCATGTCTTGAAAGACACATGACTGACTGGGCAGAAGATTATCCCGCAGTAGGTTGCCATTGCTTTCTGTGGTAGACTGGTTGCCAACTATGGCTATAGAACCCAATCTGTCCTGTTATTTAACCCATAACTGGAGGGAAGAGACGGATTAATACCTTTCCCAAGGGTACTTGCGCGTAAGTTAATGCAAGGAATTCAACATGAATTCGAACACGGATCCCCCGATTTCTCGTTCCAAGCCGATATCCACTGCACCACAACGCACATCCATCACGGCGCCAAAAATAAGAAGCGAAGATAATGAGATGTTGAAATTTGGAACTGGGCTGCTAGATTAGATGTTAAATGAGGGAAAAGTGGGGCTAGATCAGGTAGTCGAAGGGTCGTAAATCAGATGTTAAAAGTTATAGATGTGGCTAAAGCAAATATAGACAATAAAATGCAAACGCAAATTCTATATTTCGTAACACGTTGGCGCGTGTTAAAATCCACACAGTATTGTCGTAGTTCTCGCTAACAGTTTTCCTCGGGATTTTCAAACTCTATTCTCCTTACTGTGTTTTAATATTTACAGTGCTACGACTATACATTATATTTTACCGAATTCAAATATATATATAAACTTAAAGAAAAGACATGTAGCTTCCCTGTGTCTCTTCTACAAAAACTTTCGCGGTTTCTGCTCCGATGAACTTATCTCACTGGTGCCCCTTATATATCAATTTACTCGAGAAAAAAGATTAACATGTAGGTCCAACCGTTTTAGTGTGAAACCAATAAAATGTAAACGCAAATTCTACTCCATCAGCTTCTTTTTTCGCACTTCCCGCTTGTGGAATTACTTTCGTTTACTTGCTTCCCCGACATCTACAATCTCCAAGAATTTAAATGTAAAGTCAAGTCATCTTCTATCTCACTAACCTGCATCCTCTCTCTCATGCTTCTTTCTCCGTCCACTCCACTCTCATCAGTATTCTCTTACCCACATCCTGACACTTCCTATAACCTGTCACTCTTTTTTATAACTTTCCTTCTATGTAACCACAATAGAGGCTGTAAAATGCCTTGTTTAGGATGATATGATTATAAAAAAGATAAATGCCGGAGAGAGATAAATAAGGTGGAAGTCAGCGGAGGGGGCTAAATTATATGTTAAAAGTTGAGGAATCTTAAAATTTGGAGGATGGAGGTGCTAAATAATATGTTAAGTGCGTGGAGTGGGGGTTAAGTCAGATATTGACGTTGGGAAGTGCAGAATCTGATGTTAAAAGTTGAAGGTGGTGTGACTAAATCAAATGTTGAATGTCTGAGGAGTCTAAATCAGATGAAAATCAGGGGAGGTCGAGCTCAATCCGATCTTAAAGGTCGGGCGGGGGAGGTAAATCAAATATTAAAATCTGAAAAAGGCTAAATCAGATAAAAGTTAGAGATGTATCTCAGTCCAATGTTAAAGTTTGGGTAGGGGAGTTAAAAGTTCGAGGGGGCTGGAGACTAAATCTGCCGAAGGGCGCTGTCTCACATGTTAAAAGATGAAGGTGTGACTAAATCAGTCATTAAATATCGGGGAGGGTAAAACAGATAAAAGTCGCTAAAGGTGTGGCTAAATCAGAGAGTCTAAGTCGGAGGGAGATAAATCAGATGTTAAAATTTGAAAGATTCTTTATTCTAGACTTTTTAGTTAATGCTCAGAAGAAACTAAAAAATTAAATCGTTTTCATACGTTTAATTTTGTTTGTAATGCACTATTTTGTTATTGTACGGATGTTGGACTGAATAAGGAATCGAAATAACGAATCAGTGATCCGAGATTATCCTACTTCCCCACTGAAGCGAGTTGTGACACAAGGTCAGTAAATCAGTGTTCTTAGTTGCGATTTCGTTCACTAAAGAGCAGATAACCTTTGAAAAGGTATATTCATCTGCAGTACATCAGATATGTTAAATATTTAAACTGATATGCAATGTTGTTTCTTTTGCAACATGATAGTTAGAGGAAAGGAGTTATTGCGAATGATTAAGTTGGATGTATCAAATTTTATATATATAGTCATCCACAGACAGATCTGTTTCGCTGTATCACAAGCTCATTAGTACGGTTAGACATCCGATTGCTTTTTACCCAGAATTGAAACCCGACCGAATTGACGTCAGTCGGCGATTCAACCTCTGAGCTATGGGCGCTCGGTAAAAGGTGGCAGACGTTTTAGGGCGTATATTATCATTATACACGCCCAATAGATAGTGATCCAATTCATTACTGAATGAGCGATGCGTACATGCTATATTAGCTACTGTTTTTCAAAGTCTACCATTCTTCCAGAGCGCTCAATCAAGGTGTAAAAGCGGAAATAGTCATCCGCAGACAGAACTATAAGTTAAATAGTAAGACTTTTAACTGCAAAAAGCATTGTTATTCTCAAAAATAAAATGGTTAATGTATAGCATAAGAACATATTGGAGTAGATAGACTAAACTATCGCCAGGTTCACACTCCACCCACGTCTATTGAACAGGTGAAGAGGCTCATCCCTTCTTTCCTATTTAGGATGCGGTTTCCGGTTTTCTCTTTTCCAATCTTTTCACTCTTTTCTTTCTTTTTTTTTCAGTTGGAGTAGATAGATCTATCGCCCGGTTCACACTCCACCCAGGTCTATTGAACAGGTTAAGAGGCTCATCCCTTTTTTCCTGTTTAGGATGTGGTTTCCTGCTTTCTCTTTTCTAATCTTTTCACTATTACGTAGCCCCCTGCACATCAGTGGCGTTACCGCCTTGCTTGGAGTGATATGATTAAAAACAAAAATTTAGAATAGGTAACGATTAGCCTTAGCCAGAATGTGAGGACTAGGCCATTGCAGCCAAGCAATATTTGGTCTGATATAGATCTTATAATGTCAGGTGTCAGGTACATTCTGCCCCGTCCCGATCCATGCTGTACTAGATTTAATAAAAATCAACACATTTATCTTGAGATATGCAGCTTCTGTGTTTTTGTATGAGCTTTACCTATATTTCGCAGTGTATTTTAATATAAGGCAGCCACATTTACACTGCTAACAATATCGCAGAAAAATTATTGACTTAGAATAGTTCAATTTTCCATCTTCGTTATTGGGATAAGTTTTCCCAAGATCATTTGGCAGAAACTGAACATTAAACACACACACACACACACACACATACACACACACACACACACACACACACACACACACTGTAGACGATTGCGTTTAAGTATGAAACACAATCACCATTGGATGGGGTGTTGATCTCAATGTCAATTTTATATACATGCGATGTGCGTGGTGCAGTGGGTATCGACTCGGGACGACAAATCGGGGAGCTGAGTTCGAATTTTAGTTCAATTTCTTGCGTTCACTTGCGCATAAATACCCCTCGTCGTCGTCGTCTTGCGGTCATTGGCCGAGATAGAACTCACTACGCCCCTCCAGTGCATTTGGAGCCCTGACGCAGTTTTGCAGCGAAATTCATAATCTTGTCAAATAGCTGAATACTTGATGCTTTGCCAGGGCTACCAAGGGTGATTTTATTGTGACACCAACACTAGATGGGTTGCCTCCAGGCCCCATCCTGTTATTTAATCCATAACTGGAGGGAAGTGACGAATTAATACCTTTTCCAAGAGTACTAGTGCTGAAGTGAATGCAGGGTACTCAACTGGAATTCGAACTCGGCTCACCGATTTCTCTTTCCAAGCCGTTATCCACTGCACCACAAAGCACATCAGTCACTGAACGTTTACTAATGTATTAGTCCATCTTCCCTCCAGTTATGGATTAAATAACAGGACAGATTAGGTTAATGAGCATGGCTGACAACCAATCTACCACAGAAAGCAATGGCAACCTACTGCCCAGTTATTCATGTCACTTTCGAGACATGATCGCCTAAAGCGTGTATCACGTATGGCACTTAACTGACTGACTGAATATAATAGTTGAAAACATGATTAAGCTTCTACTGGGTAAAAAGTGGGGGATCAGTTTTATATTGTTATGAAGTAATAAACTGATCCCCCACTAATTACTACTTAATATAATAATGTAATATAACCTATCTCTTCTCCCTCCCGCCATGGCAGGACAGATTGGGTTCTATAGCTTTGGCTGGCAGTCAGTCTACCGCAGAAAACGATGGCAACCTACTGCGGGATAGTCTTCTGCCCAGTCAGTCATGTCTCTTTCGAGATATGATCACCCAAATGCGTATCACGTATGACACTTAACTGATTGTGTGTGAACGAAGATTGATGATAATGTTCATGATAATGTTCTCCGCTTAACCTAGAAGTAATTAAGAATATATTATATATATATATATATATATATATATATATGATATTATAATTATATTTGTCTCGAAAACCTTCCTCGAAAACTATCGAACGAAGGAAAAAATGGTCTTAAAAAAAGAAAAAGCTTAAGGCATGAATGTCAGTCAAAAGTCTTTGGACCGAGATCAGCACAAAGCCCAAAGAAAAAACCCAACACTCGTCATCATCTAATAGAGAGCGATCAACACAAAGGTAAAGCAAACTAAATAAATAGCACCTAGTGAGCCAGACGGACCTACCTAGGTTTCACCTAAACGGATTGTGAAGGAAAGCTGGCCAAATATATATATATATATATATATATATACTAACAGTATAGCCCGGCGTTGCTCGAGTGTAATGAAAGCTTTAAAACTAATCCATGGTCCTGGAACTCTGGTTCTTTGGAAGTTGGCACGAAAGACTAAAAAGCAATAGTTGTTTCCAGTTAAAGCGAAACCGTAGACTGAAAGAAAAATGAATGGATGTAAGTCAAATTTTGATTTCCTGGTATCGATATCAAATAAGTTTTTTCGTCGTAAACTGAATTTTGACGGCTAAATAAGTCCTCTCAGTAAATGGTATCATGGCTGAGACTAAGAACTACAATTATACCTACTTAGAGCCAAACCCGAAGCAAAAACTAAAATAAAAGGGCTGAAAAAATAGACATACAGGACGATAAACAGACACACACACACACACACACACACACACAAACATCTTGCCTTTTATATAGATATATTAACGATTTTCTGCAGTATTGTAAGAACTGCAACCTTGAAACTTCTGAATATCGTTTCTTATGTTTTATCGATGAGTGTATCAAATTTTATTAAAATCGGACCACTCCTTCTGTTACCCGATTTTTTGGATTATCGATTTTCGATCTTTATTGGGGGTGCCATGACATAAAACCTAGCTAAGAACACTCGCACACTCTTATAGTACAACTGTGTACATTTTCAAGAAAATTGGTTCAGCCGTTTTGGAGTCTATAGGTAACGGACGCACATACACAAAGTTCCATTTATAAATAAGTTTAGATATTGTATGTATGTTTGCATTTGTGTGTGTAATTTATCTTTCATTCTATCCATATATTTCTCTTTTCTTCTAACTTGTACACTTGATTATGTGTTAAATTAACACTTGTGCTTAGGTTATTTTTATTTTTTTGTGTGTGTATGTTTGTGTTTTATCTTTATTTTCACGGGTGTATATATAAAGACATACAGAAAGCAATAATAAAAAAGAACCTTATCCACTCAGTTACTCATTTTCACTCGAAACACAAAAAAGGAACCGAAATCGTTATTAGCTTCCCTGTTTTCGTTTTAACCTTTCAAGTCTGGTAAAGAAAAAAAGAAAAAAACTTTCTCCCCTCCTTTCTGTCACTCACTCTGTTCGTCTGTGTGTGCGCACGCGCGTTTATCGACAAGTTTGGGAAAATAACAGAAGGCGATCAAGTCGGACACGACAGAATGGCGTCTGGCTAGTTCATTGGTCATCGCAAACGGCACTTCAATATCATCTCGGCGCTTCTTTTACTTTACAAGATCATTTGATTATTTTTCTTTATTTTTTGTTTGTTTGTTTGCTTTTTTTCTGCTATTTTTATTCGTTTGATTTTTTTCCGGTGAGTGTTGGCTGGAAGCAATGTAAATATTTTGTGGATAATTTCATCACACTAGGCATGATTACTTTGTAGAGAGTCAGTCAGTTAAGTGCCATACGTGATACACGCCTGGGCGATCATGTCCCGAAAGAGGCATGACTGACTGGGCAGAAGATTATCCCGCAGTAGTTTGCCATTGCTTTCTTCGGTAGACTGATTGCCGACCAAGGCTATAGAACCCAATCTGTCCTGTTATTTGACCCATAACTGGGGGGAATAGACGGATTAATACCTTTCCTAAGGGTATTTGCGCGTAAGTGAATGCAAGGAATTCAACTGGGATTCGAACTCGGCTCCCCGAATTCTCGTTCCGAGTCGATATCCAATGCACCACAACGCATAGAGAGTGCCAGTCCTAAAGATCATGCAGATATCCTTCGACGGAAACTCTCTCTCTCTCTCTCCCTCACACACACACACACACATATATATATATATATATATATATATATAAAATATACAACCAACTTAATCATTCGCAATAGCTCCTTTCCATTTACTATCGTTTTGCAAACAAACATTGCATATCAGTGTAAATATCCTTTGGGAGAATGAATCTCTGACAAAAAAAGCAAATATATATGTTGGCCACACAACAACAACGCTACCAAGAAGTCTTACATTATATGTGTCCGATTCATAATCGACTGCACAACATTTAAATGAAAATTCCTGTCCACATTCTTGATTTACGGAAATATTGACACAACATACATACTCCACCATGAATATAATAAACAACAGCTTCAGATTCTAAAAGCCATCTTTATCAAAACAATCAAAACCGAAAACTAAACAAAATCAATTATGATTTTAATAACAATGCTCTAAAATGTCAATAACATTAAGTATTAATTCATCTATTGTCAAATTCGTGGGGGGGGGACGCAATAGTTTTAAATTTAAATTTTATAGAAATTAAAAATATAAAATTAGGTTATCTCCCTTGCACCATATAATTTTGAAATCGGCGTCGCTTTCTGAAACTCATAATGGTTGAACCACACAATATTCATAACTGACAACTTTTCATATATGAACAACTACGTCAATTATGCGTTAACAATCAAACCTCCTGAAGATGATCTCAGATAAGATCCAAGTTAGATATATCTAAATCATTTTATTAAACACACTTAAATGAAGTTATGCAGGTTAAATACACACACACACACACATACAAGCCTGTTTGGCTGTATCACAGCTGATCAGGGCAGCTTCATTAACCGTTCGCTTCCAACCGGGACTGAAATCCGACTGATTTGTCATCAGTCGGAGATTTACTTAACAAGCTATCGGCGCACTACGGAGAAAGGCGGATTTCATAGCCTGTAATGTGATTTACAGAATGTTAATACGCTAGCAGTCAAGAGTTTTCAATCCCGTAACCGAAGTGAGTTCAACACAGCAATCGGAGAATGTAGCATATATATATATATATATATATATATATATATATATATATATACATGTGTGTGTGTGTTTGTGTTTCCAAAGTAACACTATTTTTAAAAAAGTGTTTAATTCAATATATATATATATGTATATCTCAGCATGCAGTGTGGGTATAGAAGAATCCAAAGGAGTATCCTGTACATACAGTGGTAAGAGAGCTCTAGATATATACGTATATATAATATCCAGCAAATATAAGAAATTATTTGATGGTAAATCGGAAGTATAGGCCTATTTCAGGAAAGCCATCATCAGCTTCCGTATTCGTGTAAAATCCTTTGTAAGATAAAGACGGAAGCTGATGATGGTTCGCCGGAAATTCCGATTTACCATGAAATAACGTGTCTGCCTTAATTTTTCTTATATTATAAACAGCCCACATTAAATGAAATATATTTTACCACAAGAGACAGTATCTAGAAATATGTACGATTGTTCAATATGCACATTAATAATGAATTAATTTAAAGATGCATCCACTTCAGGTGGTTTCGCCGCCTTAACTGTGACGTCACCGTAGAATATTTTAAAATTAAAGCCAAGGGAACCTTGTTTATCACACCACATAGTTCTTATTAAAGAATGGATATTTACCAGTAACTTCTCCACTGAGAGCTGCATGTGACACAAAGAAATTTTAAGCGTCGGAACATAGACCTTGCATAAGGCAGGCTCGAGTACCCGTCTGATTTTCCCCAGACGAGACTCTGCTCTTCGGTCTGGGCTCCTCGACGCCTAGATGCAGAGAGTCCGATAAGGTAGTCTTGCATAGTTCCTGTAAATGACCTGGACGGTTAAAATTAATTGACAAGACAGTAGAACAAGGTCAAGAGTATCCAAAAATCTTATCCATAAACTAGATTGATTTGTTTTTGATGAATTCATATCTTGCCCCGGTCTATTTGCGTGTAAGACGAAAAGTTAATATTCTGATAAAAATGAAACCGACTGACTTTATCGGTTGTGTTGTGTGTGTTTGTGTTTCCAAATATGAAAATTTTAGCATTCATTGGCTAGACAGATTGTAACCTTAGAATGAAATTTAGGAAATATTTTTCTTCAAATTGTTTTGCAGAAAAGCAAACCTTTCAAGTCTACTCATTGCTATTGCTCTTTCTAGAATTGATACCAATTTCAAAACTTATACTTACGGAATGGCAATATATTGTTTATATCATTATTACTCGTTTTACTTACATGTGCTATCCATTTTTTGTTTTACTGTTGGGAATCTTCAAAAAAATGTTTTTGTTCATACAAAATACTTTTTAATGTTTTCACATAGTAAAATAAACCAAGTACATGAAGGGATTACAAATAAACTCCAAGAAAACCGAATGCATGGTCATCAGCAAAAAGAGCAGCCGAAAGTGCCAAATACACGTGGTGGGTATTAAAATCAATCAGGTACAAAAGTTCAGATATCCAGGAAGTGTCCTAACTGAAGACGGAAAGTGCGACACAGAGATCCAGAAGACGCGTTCCAGAAGTTGAGTAAAGTATTAAGACACAGAAAACATTCACTAGAAACAAAGAAGAGAGTACTAGATTGCTATGTGATGTCAGTTCTTTAATATGGCAGCGAATGTCGGACAATATCAACAAAAATGAAGAGAAAACTGGAAGCAGCTGAAATGTCGTTCTACAGAAGGATGCTGCGGATATCGTGGACCGAACATGTGAGCAATGACGAGGTTTTGAAAATGATGGAAACGAAAAGGAAATTAATATTGAGCTTCAGAAAGAGACAACTAAAGTTCCTGGGACATACAATGAGGAAGGAGGGCTTGGAGAACCTGATACTAACAGGCCAGATAGAGGGAAAACGAGACAGAGAAAAGCAGCGGATAACATATTTGAAGAAAATGAGCAGGTGGATGATAGAACGGGGGCTGAAAGACATTACAGGAGAAAGCGTGCTGAGAGCCACCAGGTATAGGGAGACGTGGAAGGCCATTATCGCTTACTAAAGGGACAAGGTACATAAAAGAAGAAGAAATATATCTTTATATGCGTTTTGGTTTTAATGGACACCAACTTAGAAAAAGAAATCTGAGTTGAATTCGTTTTATTCACTTAAGCACAAACTTTTGGGAAATATATTAATCCATCTCTTATCTCTCAGCTATCGGTTAAATAGCAGGACAGATTAGGTTTTATAGTCTTAGTTGGTAGCCGAAAGTAATGGCAACATACTAAGGGGATAATCTGCCTAGTTAGTCATGTCTCGAAAGAGACATCATCGCCAAAGCGTGTATCACGTATGGCAATTAACTATCAGCGAATGTATTTTAAATTACATTTCTACACGTGCAGTGAAAATGAGGACCACGATATTTTTAATGATCAATAATTAATTCATGTATATTAAGAGAATTGATTTTTATAACATAAATCCGTTGCTAATATTTTAATGAAATAAATAATGACAAATAAATTTACTTATTTACTTCCGAATCTGATTGTGAATATTTCGCTATAGAAATGAATTGCTAATTAGAAAATTAGAGCTCTTTTTACTTTGGTAAATAACTAAGACAAGAATAGATTCAGTAGATGAATAATCATTTTTATTTATATTTGTCTTGTCATATATATATATATATATATATATATATATATATATTTAGCATAATTTAACCTGCTATTTTTTTAAAGATTATTAAACAGAATGAACAGAATTAAGCTAAATTTGAAATAATTCAGATTTACGTCAATTATTTTTATATCTTCTTCGACATTACATTAGTAAATAGTTTGTTTTACATGAACTTTTTAATTTGTTCCTTTTCATTTTTAGGCTCGGTAGAGAGGGAAACTATAAACACGATCTAAAAAGAACCAGGGAATATGAAAAAAACACCTTGTTTGTTATGATTCCAGTCAATAATAATAAAACAATACAAAGCTATTTCTATTGAAGTAGAAACGAACATTAGGGGTCACCATAAAGTCATACAAATCATTAGAAAAACGTCCATAGTATTCTGTAATGTTTCGAGGTTAAGAACTCAAATTACTTTTCCTAAAGGAAATTATAATCACCTTCTCTTTTCGCATCCTCTATTTTAAAATTAATAATAGGAAATTTGACAGATTAAAACGGTATTCAATATTTCAACCGATTGCCTTAAAATTATTGTCCTTGCTTTCCTTTCTTTTGTTACTTATTTGTAATATTTCCATTGGTTTATTCTAAATTTGGTCCTGGGTATGACGGTAAACTGTATCCGGCAGCAAGGCCTCTAATTGGGAGGTGGTTAGGAGCATGGAACCACCTCTTAATTGCTGTTGTTCCCAGGTCCACCCTGACCCGGGGTGGTAGCTCCTGTTACGGTTCCAGCTGGAACCGTAACAGGAGCTACCACCCCGGCAAATAGTTAACCCCCAAAGTGGCAAATAGTTAACCCCCAAAGTGGGGTCAAAACTATGAATTTATAAAAATACTCTTTTATAGAAATATATACATTTATGAAAGAAAAATATTACCTATAATACATTTTTGAAGAAAAAAATTATGACCATAACACATTTTTGAAGGAAAAAAATTGTTCTCAGCAAAACATTTTTGAATATAGAAATATATACATAAAATAGACATTTATAGAAAAGTATACATTTTTGAAGAAAAGTTATTACCATAACACTCTTTTGAAGGACAAAAGATATTTTCAGCAATAGGTTTTTGAATACAAAACTAGAAGTCATTTTTAGTTTACTAAAATAAAAAATTCATTAAATTGGATAAAATCAATCTTTCACTATAACCGAACATTCTTAAAAAAAAAAAGAAGAATACCTTAAAACCCCTACCTTTTTGGCATTAAATAACCCACAGAGGTTGATATGCCGTTAAACAAAACTCAAATTTATTCTATATTATATTTTTATCATGTTGTAATTCCAGTTGTTGGATGTCTTAATAGATTGCCGCTGTTACTATGACACTGTCAGCGCTCTGCTTTCGGGTGGAGAGCGCTCTCTGCTCTCTGCCTGGCTATATGGCCGGGAAGACCCACAATAAATAGACCTTGTGTCACATCTAGCCTTGCGTGGGAAGGTTGGTAAATACTGTCTTAATAGATTGGCTTGTAATAGAGGTTTTCAAATATTTTCACTTGTTGGACATTCAGCAAATTTAAATAACACAATTTCAATTTTTCTTAGAAAATTGAAAAGCAGAGAAATTACAGAATATTATTTTCACCCAGTAGGTATTTATACTTGAATCAATTTAGATTCTTCTTCTTAATCTGTGCTGTGTCTCTTCAGGGTATTGGGAATCATGGCTCTCCACAATTTCCTATCCTTTTGTAGCTCTTAAAATATTATTTTGTTCTCTCTCCTAAACCTTCTGCTATCCCTTTGTTATATAACAAATGGAAACCAACGGTAACGATCGTCTTAGCGGATTAACGACAGATACGACTATATATGAAAATATAAACTTATATTTTTATTCTTTATCAATGGTGGTTGTGTGGAGGAGAATGTAGCCAAAGAGAATTTCGCGCACTTTTCTGCGTTCTCTTGATATTTTGATTTTGGCCTGAAAACTTCGAACTTACATTATCTGAAATCCCCACAAATTTTTGCCTTTTCGGGTTTTCGCTGAATTGTCATCTATGGCCACGCCCATATGTTAATCATTTTCGCCGGCTATTGACTTTAATGCCGGCTGCTTTTGAGGTAATCACGCTTTTGTCGGTTACTGTTTATATTTTCTGCCTTTCATGTTGATCATACTTTTGTCGGTCACTGCTTTTGATATCAAACATATTGTCTCAAATATATAACACATTTTAACTCAAGCTCGTTGGGTATGTTATGCTTTGTTTTTCTCTGTCACACTTCCGCCAATCAGCCCTGTGAGTTTCAACTTTTCCAAGCACATTTTTTTCTCTTTGAATTTTAACTGGCTCTTTCTGTTGAAGAGTAAAAGTACTTTTTGTTACTATTTTCTGTAAGATTTCGTCGTTTTTCTGATGCTTCGTCCATGATACTCTCAGCGTTCTTTCTGTTTCAAGTTTCTTCTTTTTCACTGAAAAGACGGCAGTAAATGAATATAACGAATCTAACAGAAATTCGAAACTCTATTCTCCCATTTTCAATTCCTAGCCGCTATCACACACGGGCGCAAAGGCATTACAACACCTAGTACTCCCGGGCGGTCACCCATTTAAACCAGGCTTGACTTTGCTTAACATCGGTGATGGTACGAGAAACGGTGTTTCAACGTCACATGGCCGAGCTAAATGAGGAGTCATATACAACGTTATCCAAAATATCTGTAAATTTAATAGACTAAGTATATTTACCCTACTCCCCCACTGGAGCGAGATGTGACACAAGGTCTTTTTTAAGGTGGGAACCCATCTGCGTACGGACGGGCACAGGGACAAAAATTCCCCAGTGCACTCAACCGCCGGTTGAGTTGGCCCCGGTGACGAGCACCTGGTCCAACCCTCTGTTGCATTGGGGTGGCGCCTCCGCGGGACACTGTTCCCTGGGAGCGGGCATCTGTTAGTGTAATTTTTCTCAGTTGCGACCCTATCCTCGCGGACGGAGCTACAACTGAGCCGCACTCTATCTACGAGGGCAGAGACGCAACTGAGAGAAGATTCGGTACCCACCCGACACAAAAATGTGCCAGGTAAGTACTGCTTTAATGGACTGAGTGAGTTTTAACGTTGAAGAAGGTTATATTTACGGTAATGGATAGTTACAGGCCGGAGGTGAGATGGGATGTGCTTATTTTATTACCACTATAGCCCCAGTCCATATCGCTAAAAGTATCCTTACTAAAGTTTCTTGCTTAATTTCATAAAAGAATAGAAAAGCATAGAATAGAAATTAGTTATTTTTTCAGAAATATATTTAATTACCAAATCGAATATGATACAGCATTTCAAGCAAACAGTCCAACTTGCGTTGTATTCTGGCTAGAGTAAATTTGGTCTGGTGACTCGAACGTTGCAATCAATTATTTTCCTGACCTCAAACTGGTCACTCATCCCCAATTTTGCCACAACTTTATGGTAACGTTGCCAAATACACTAGCTGCAAACTTCCGCACTGGTCACTACTTTTTCTTTACTTAACAATATCTATAGAAAACATATTTTAAAAAAATTGAGAATCACTAATTTAGATTATGAATAACGTTTTAATACCTTTAAATTTATTATCGGTTTTACAAGGCAGTAAATTTTACAAGACAGCGTAACATTGAAGACACATTATTGGGGTCTCTTAAGAGGACGTTTTTGCAACTTTTACGGAAACTTCAGGTATGCTGCAGTGGCTATCGAAAATTCGATTTCAAATTCCAGTTGAATTCGTTGCATTCACTTAGGCGCAAATAACCTTGGGAAGTTATTAATCCGTCTCTTCCCTTCAACTATTTGTCAAATAAAAAGATAGATCTATAGCCTTGGTTGGCAACCAGTCTACTGCAGAAAGAAATGACAACCTACTGCGGGAAAAATCTTCTGCCCAACTCTTTCGTGTCATGATCGCACAAGTGTGTATCAATTATGCCACTTAACTGACTCACCGACGGAAACTTTGACACCAAAATCGGAAGGTGGATTGGGAAGGAGAAAGTAGCCTTCTAAAAGCTAAGCAAAATGTTAAGAAACAAGAAAGTCTTGTTAGAATCAAAGAAATGAGTACTGCATGTGTAATGTCAGTCCTCCTATATGGCAGTGAATGCTGGGCAGTCTCTTCACTGATGAAGAAACTTGAATCAATAGAAATTTGACTCTACAGAAGTATGGTGAGAATGACATATATTGAACATATGAAAGATTTTAGAGAAAATGGGAACAGAGAACACTTAGTATCACCAAGAGACACTTGAAATTTCTATTGCACATAATGAGAAAAGAGGGCTTGGAACATTGGACACCCACATGATATATTGAAAGCAAGAGGTACAGAGAAAAAGGGATGAATAGCCTATCTAACGAAGTTGTCTAAGTGGTTAGTAAAACAACGATTAGGAAATATTGCAAAGAGATAAAAGGGACAGGTAAATGTGGAGAGCCATGACCGTCCACATCCTGAAAAGATACATTACTTAGAAGACAAATGTAATATTGCAAAAACGTTCGAGCCAAGACATTTTGTCAACTGGGAATAGCAAAGCATCTTTGAAATAAACTTTTACTTCGAAAACGATATGAATCTAGGAGAAAAAAAAAGGTTTAACTTAAACTATTCTTATTTGAAAAATACTGACATAATCATCTATTTGCTGGCCATCCCATCTAAAAAGATTGATTTGCATTTTTTTGTTGTTTATCAATCTTTTGCATGTTATTTAAAACCGGAAAATATTATTTTAGATTTTAAGAGTTTTCTGGGATGATAATGCTTTTCTGATACAAGTTCTATTTAAAAATCAATGGCTTTTTTGGAAAGGTGTGGTTACACAACGTCCCCAAAGGTATTTGTGCGTAACTGAATGTAACGAACTTGACTGAAAATTTGAAATCGACTCTCCGTTTTCCGAGCCGTTATGTTTTACACCAGCCGCACATCCAAGCTTAAACACCCTGATATTCGCAAACGGTCGCATATCTAGGTATTAAACATGCTTCACATACAGTGATCTTAACAGAACCGCTGTTTTAACTTGATATTGCCGTAAGCCTCAAATGGTAGAGAAAAATATTCGTTTATATCACTTCGAAAGGTTATAT
Organism: Ascarosepion bandense; assembly: GCA_037127315.1. NCBI lineage: Eukaryota > Metazoa > Mollusca > Cephalopoda > Sepiida > Sepiidae > Ascarosepion > Ascarosepion bandense. Next base: position 910,763 of record JBBBDQ010001531.1, read on the forward strand.
TAATTCTTGTCAATAAGCTAAATAATGTAACCGTCGCAAAGGATCTTTTACGACATCTCTTGTGAATTAAGATGTTTTTTCTTTCAAGATAGCGCTTTATAAAAGAACCGCCATTTTGAGCTATTTTAGAAAAAGTGATTTGCCTTGAGTACTTTTCGTCTAAGTTTCGGGTTTCATTTGACCGGCGTTAAGATATAACAAAGTCAAGTTACCAGTTATCAGTCTGTTTTGAACACTGTTTATTCCTTTGGTACCGAGCACAGACAATGAGTGTTTGTATATAGATTGGTTTCAGATGAAATCTCTATTCCTTTGTATATTATACTCGAAGCCATTATATCATAATTCGATCACGAAATGTCTACACTTAATGTCGATATAGTGGTGCTTTCTTTCATGAATTGTGCGGATATCATGGACCGAGCATGCGAGCAATGATGAGGAAAAAATGGCAACCAAAAGAAATTAATACTGAGTATCAGGAAGAGACAACTGAAATTCCTGGGACATACAATAAGGAAGGAGAGCTCGGAGAACCTGATATTGACAGGCCAGAAAGAAGAAAAAAGAGACGGAGGAAGGCAGCGGATAGCATATTTGAGAGGCTTGATCAGGTGGATGACGGAACGGCGGTTGCGAGGTGTAACAGGAGAAAACATACTAAGAGCCACCAGAGATAGGGAGACGTGGAAAACCATGATCGCCTACGTCCTGAAGGGACAGGGCACATAGAAGTTGTTATTCAAATAAAATAATTTTAACTGATATTTACTATAGAACAAGTAACATTTGATGTTTGAGATGACAACGACAATGAATTCTGATATTTGTTCTGACAACTGAATAGCGTCCGTTCCAATCGGTATCCTTTTCCGGGCATGTTTCTCTTCAATTAAAACACCTGATGAAGACATCAGAGGGTATAAAATGAAACAGTTTTGAAGAAGAAAAAAAAAAAACGGATAAAAAAAAAACAATAACAAAAAAGTGTTTCGTGAGTAGCTTTTAGAGCACCTCGGCGTGGTATAAGGGTTAGCAAGCTCGTCTCGCTAGAGTCATTATAACTGAGTAGTGGGTTCGATCCTCACTACTTTCTACTTTTACATGAAAAAAAAAGTGACAAAATATTTCTTCAGAAATATATCCAAACTAGTCTAACCTAACGAGGAAACCTTAAACGCGGCAAAATATTTGTCGTTAGGCAAAGATAATAAATTCAAATAAAATTGAATTAAAAATATTTAAATAATCAGAAGAAATCTGTCGGATTTAACAAAGTACTATTAATTTCTTAAATCACCTTGCTTACGTCCTAAGTACGTCAGTTCTATGTTAACAATTTCTCCTCTTGCAATTCTCTCCCGTGGAACTTATTTCTCGCTCCTTGCTTTTCAGGCTATTTTGATCTTCAGAAGTTTTCATGCAATATTAAGCGTTATCAACTGTCTTAATTTATGCAATTTTATTGTTCTCTATATATATATATACTGGAGAAACCTCGGACCTCGCTAATTATCGCCCTGTCAGCCTCCTATTGATCTTTGGCAAAGTGTTCGAAGACATTATCAACGCCGAGGTAGTTCAGCATTTCACAGCCCACAGACTCATCTCGGACAAACAGTACTGCTGATATACTAACGACCATCACTGAGTATATATACCAGGTTCTCAGTTAGGCTAACACACAAAATTGTTTAAAGGGGTGAAGGCTTGTGTAGCACCATCCACACTTTTTGGAACAGCTGATAACTAACAATCGGTGCAGAAGTCTGCCACAGATCGCATGAACAACAGTTCTCAGTTATTTAACCCATGACTGGAGGGAAGGGACGAATTAATACCTTTCCCAAGGATACCTGTGCATAAGTGAATGAAAAGTGTTTGACTGGAAATGGAATTTCCCCCTCCGAGCCGACATCCACTGCACCATAACGCTTACAGCACCTGGTATTTCCAAGCGTTCACCCATCTAAGTGCTGACCAGGCTCAACTTCGGTGATCGAGCGAGAGCAGGTGAATTCAACATGATATGACCATATCTCTCTTATATATATATATATATATATATATATATATATATAAAAGGAACGAAAAAAAAATTTACAACGTCCAAAACATTAATTTGAAACAGTGCTCGATATACAATATATATCTGCGAATATTTATTATCAATTATGTTATACAATTTAATATATATATATATATCCACTACAAATTGTACATTTTTAAGAACTAACTTTGCAATCATGCCGAAAAATACTGCAAAAGCCCAAACTAGGACCCACGCTATAGACGATAAACCTTTATAGTACTAACAATCCACTTATATAAAATTTTACCTATTACACACTACGAACTATAAGCAAATCTCATTTAAAGTTTTAAATAAAAAAGCAATTTCCTAAATTCAAAATTAAAGTTAAATATACAAAAGTAGATTATTTATAAAACTGTGTTTAAATACAAAAATATTCTATAGTTGTACAAATAAACATTAAAAATAGGCCCAATCCTATCCTTTCTCACTCTTTCAGTCAGTTAAGTGCCATACCTGATACACGCTTGGGCGATCATGTCTCGACAGACACATGGCTGACTGGGCAGAAGATTATCCCGCAGTAGCTTGCCATTGCTTTCTGCGGTAAACTGGTTGCCGACGAAGGTTATAGAACCCAATCTGTCCTGTTATTTAACCCATAACCGGAAGGAATAGGCGGATTAATACCTTTCCCAAGGTTATTTGCGCGTAAGTGAATGCAATGAATTCAGCTGGAATTCGAACTCGGCTCCCCGAATTCTCGTTCTCACTCTTTACACGTTCTTATTCTCCCCCTCTAATAAAATCAAAGAATAAAGTCTAGCCAGGTGGTCATAAAACAGACTTTCATGAATCAAATACATCCCCTACCTACCCCACGTTCTTAAAAAATTTTACGGACAATTTACAAGACTTATTCTCTTATCGCTAACTCCCACTAACACCCCATACACAACTCCCAAATATAAGCAAAAAGGTCTTCCATTCCTTTCAACACCACCTGATGAAACATTGAAAGTCCAATGCCAAAACAAAATGTACAATTTGTAGTGGATATATATATATATATAAAAGTTTGTGCATGTTGTAAATTATAATTTAATATATATATATATATATATATATATATATATATATACTTCATTTGTAAACGAATTTTTACGCGACCTAGATTTCTACCAGGCGATTTACCGTGTTTTTCTTTTTTAAGAACGCTCACGTAATGGAGAATGTTTGAATGCGCAAATATTAAAATATTGATTAGGTTCATAAAATCATAGATGAAAAAGTAATAATTTCTTGTAATTTTTAAAAATTGCACGTTCAAACATTCCCCTTAAATGAGCGTTCAAAAATTCATCAATCGGTAAACGTTATTAAAAGAAAAAACAAAAAATATATATATAATTGTATTGAACACATTTTAATACAACTCTGTACTTGTCTAATTTCATTATGTCCCAAAACTAAGTAATGAAACAATATATATATATATATATATAGTGTTACATTGTAATGATGCTTAGTGCCAAAATTACTGTTTTTTCAATACCTTACTGACAGAAATGACTTAAGGAAATTAGTTTGTTTTTTTTTGCTATGAACTTCTCAGTCAAGATAGAGATAGTGTTAATACATTTCATGCGGAGAAACCAGTACAAAAAAAGCAATTACAAATCAATTAACCACCTAAAAGACTTAAGAGAAATTCGGCAGGCAAAAATGAATCACTCACACACAAAGATATTAACTTATACAAAACTTACATACGAACGAAATGGGAAACAGCAAAAATCCTAATGAGCGAAGACAACACAATAATGCCTTCACGAAACTTCGAAGCAACGCTGCTCAGTTAATTGAAAAGTATTTCCACGTTGGTTCGCCCTCCCTCTATATTTAATATATATATATATATATATATATATATATATATATATATATATATAGTACTGTGCAAAAGTAATAGGGAAAGAACAATTTTATCTTTTATGAGGCATATTGACAGAAAATAAACAATTTAATTAAAGTAATTTTATGTGATTTACTCCACAAATGCTTTAACAAGAAAAAAATACTTGTTAAAAAATAAATTTAATATTTAGTATAATAGCCTTTTGCTTTGATCACAGCCTTCATTCTGTCAGGCATTGACATCACAAGCTTCTTCAATGTATCTAATGGTATCTCCTGCCAAGCAGATTGTATTTGTTCCCAAAGTGTGTCTTGCGAAGTAAATTTGATTTATCAATTTTTTAAACCCAAATATCCCATAGATGTTCAATAGAGCCTTTTCAAAATAAATGGTTTAATTAAAAATAGGAAAAATTAAATATATCTTCTTTTCAGTACATTTCATTATACACCTAGTTTTAAATAATCAATATTTGTTAGCACTTTACTTGGCTTTTCACCCTGTATTTGATTTTCAGTGAGGTTTTTAGAAAAATCACACCTGTCCTAATGTTTCTACACTACCGGTAGTGTGCAAAAGTGTTAGGGGTGATAAAAATAAAATAGTCCTTGTCCTAATACTTTTGAATAGTATTATATATATATATATATATCCGAGTGAATACAGAACGAAGAGAGAATTCTTACAACGTCCAAAACATTAATTTAAAACAGTGCTCGATATATAATATATAGAGCTGTGAATATGATCAGACATTGAAGTTTCAATGTCGAAACAAACGTACCTTTGTCGTGGATATATATAGAAAAATTATGTACATGTTCTAAAATATAATTTATAATATATATATATTTTATATATCGAAAAGAGAACGGGAATAAGTGTTAAGGCGGTATTTATTAAACGTATTTTACATGCCGGATATTTCATTTGTACTGCAAAAAATAAATAAAAAACTACACTGAAAAATGTTAAGTTGTGACTATGTCTGTCTCGTCTTAGTATCGATTGATTTGTGTAATAACGCTATTTCAACGACATTTTGAAAAAAAAAGCATTTAAAATATTCTTCAGTTAATGAATAAATTAGTAAAGCCCTCTGGAAAATTCTCACGTTTGCTGTTCAAATTATTCGAACTTTGAAAAGCACGTCTCGCTCACTTTCTTTCAATATATACTAGCAGTATAGCCCAGCGTCGCTCGGGTGTAATGAAAGCTTTAAAACTAATTCATGGTCCTGGAGCTCAGACTCTTTTAACTTTGGCACGAAAGACTAAAATGCAATAGTTGTTTCTAGTTAAAGCGAAACCATTGACTGAAAGAAAAATCAATGGATGTAAGTCAAATTTTGAATTCCCAGTATCGATATCAAATAAGCTTTCTTCATTGTAAACTGGATTTTGAAGGCTAAATAAGTCCTCTGAGTAAATGGTATCATGGCTGAGACTAAGAACTACAATTATATCTACTTAGAGCCAAACCCGAAGCAAAAACTAAAATAAAAGGGCTGAAAAAATACATACAGGCAGATAAACAGACACACACAAACATCTTGCCTTATATATATATATATATATATATATATATATATTCTGCACTATCGTAAGAACTGCAACCTTGATTTTTTATGTCTTTGTCTATGAGTGTATCAAATTTGATTAAAATCGGACCACTCCTTCTATAACCCGATTTTTTCGATTATCGATTTTCGATATTTATCGGGGGTACCACGAATCAAACCATAGGTAGGAACACTCGCAGATGCTTATAATACAACTGTGTAAATTTTCAAGAAAATCGGTTCAGCCTTTTCGGAGTCTATAGGTAACGACACACACACACACAAAGTCCCATTTATAAATAAGTTTATATATATATATATATATATATATATATATATATATATATATATATAAACATAACTTGACAGTCACATATATTTACATATATACACGCAAGTCAAAAATGAATAAATAAAAGGGTATAATGATCATCTTTTTACCTACAGATTTGATTTGATTGATTTTGTGTTTTGTTTAACGGGATATCAACCTCTGTGGGTTATTTAATGCCAAAAATGTGGGGTTTCTAGGTATTTTTAATGTTCGGTTATATTGAGAAGTTTGTCTTAGTTGAAAATATTGTTTTTATTCTGTAAGAATGAAAATATCTTTTAGTTTTGTATCCAGTGATGTTTTGCTGAGAATATTTTTTCCAAAAAAAAATATGTTATGGTAATAATTTTTTTCAAAAATGTATATTTTTCTATAAAAGTCCCTAACGTATATATTTATATAAAAGTGTATTTTTATGCTTTCATAATGTTTTGATCCCAGTTTGGAGATTAACTATTTGACCCTAACAGTTGCTACCACTCCGCGTCAGCGTGGACCTGAGAACAACAGCAATTAAGAGGTGGTCCCATGCTCCTCACAGATCCGCAATCAGAGGCCTTACTACCGGATGCAGTTTACCGTCATGCCCAGGACCCTTTACCTACAGACAGCCACGCAGATTTGAGAAATAACATTAATATGTTGGAAGGTTGAATATCGTCTATTCTCAATTTTTCTAATTCTTTTCTTGATATCACATCGAATCTCTTGGTCTTTTGAAAGTCAATATGTACGAATAATTGGCAGTTAAGTAATATCAGCAGGTATCGATCTGGTGAGTTTAAATAGTCTTTAGTGATAAACAATGTAAGATGGAAGTTAGGTTTCTACTAATTATGTATCTATTGTTATCCTACTATTCGGGTACAAATGGGTTCACGGGACATGTCCAGTCCCGACCGAGAACGATCCCTTGAAATCGTCTTTATTTATATAACAATGCCCGATCAAAAGAACTAAGTGATTCATAGTCAACAGAAAAGATTCACGCTTCGTGATACAGTCCTTCCATTTTTTTAATAATTTCACCCCAAGCGAGGAAGAACTGTCACGGGGGGTTACGTAAGAGGTGAGTGATGAGAAAAAACAAGTTAGAGGGGAGTCAGAGAATGAGTGAGAAAATGATGAGAATACAGGTCTGAAGAGGACTGCATGAGAGTGGGGTGTAAAGGAAGAACAAGTTACAAGGGTTTTCATAGAAAGGATGTGTGTAAAGAAGATAAGAGATGGCAATTGACATTGCATTTAAATTCTTGGAGAGTATAGTTTTCAGGGAAGCTCCACAGGCGGTAAGTGCGAGCGAAGAAGTTGATAGAGTAGAAATTGCGGTTAAATATGGTTGGTTTCACTGCAAAAATGGTGGCACCTAGTTGCCAGTCTCGTAGCTCGAGTAAATTCATGCGCAGGGTGCACAGAGGAGCTTAGCTCGCCTGAGCAGAAGCCGTGAAATTATATGTAGAAGAGACAGAGGGAAGTCACGTTACGTTGGTGAGAAAGTGACTGGAGTTGAGCTACCAGGTCGGAATCAATTACATTACAGATTCTTCGTTGGATTTTGTGAAGAAGCTCGAGATTAATAGCAGGGACACCCTGACCAGAGGAGACAGCAGTATTCAATGCACGGGCGGATCGTAGATTTATATATGTGTAAGATAGATTTAGACAAAAAAAAACTTGCTTGAGATGTGGATTTGCGTTGTGGTGTCATGGATATCGGTTCGGAATAAGAAATTGGAGAGCCGTGTTCGAATTCCAGTCGAATACATTTCATTCACTTATGCAGAAATGGGAAAAGTAGCAGGACAGATTTGATCCTATAACCTTGGTTGGCAACCAGGCTATCGCAGAAAGAAATGGCAACCTACTTTGGGAAAATCTTCTGCCTTGTCAGTCATGTATCAAAAGTTACATGATTACCCAAGCCAGTATTACTTATGGCAACTAACTGAGTGCATATTCCATAAAAGCCTATGAGTAAAACATTATAATATATAAATTTACATGCTGTTTATTCCATATCCAATAGTTTTATAAAATTATGATTTTCAATATTTATTAAATATTTTGAAATGCACGAGTACTTTAGAAATGCTTAATTTCCTTTATACATTGTTTGATTTCGTTTACTCCATTCTGTGATCTAAATGCTTAGGTGGTTGCCACTTTCAAAGTAGAAAATATTATTTGAATAACTAAGCAATGTAATCATAAAAAGCAATCATGAAAAAATTATTTGCATTTTTCTAAACAGCTCAGATCGTAAATGAATAACAAAAGTTTTTTTAATCGTTTTATATGCAAATTGATTCACTGTACCGTGGCAGATAATTTTCTTTTTTCAGAAACCACTTCGCACATTTATACGAGGGTCATTCAATAAACAAGGTTAATTATCGGTATAAGGACTTCTAATACAGATAAAAGCTTAACTCTTTTTTTTTATTTTTCAACGTAGTCTCCCAGCAGTGTCATGCACTTTTCCCATCTGTGCACAACCTTCCGTATTTTCTCAGCGTAAAATTCTTTGGACTGATGTCTCAGCCAATCGCTCACAGCACTTTTGACTTCATCGTCACTTTCAAACTTCTTTAAACAATTTAGCCCACTTGTAGATATTTTTTGGCTGAAACATGTGGCACCATACACAGTTGACATTCACCTATGAATTTCAAAGCAACCAAAAACCTGATAACTGACTTCTGTTCAACCAAAAACCTGATAACTGACTTCTGTTCAACCAAAAACCTGATAACTGACTTCTGTTCAACCAAAAACCTGATAACTGACTTCTGTTCAACCAAAAACCTGATAACTGACTTCTGTTCAACCAAAAACCTGATAACTGACTTCTGTTCAACCAAACCTGATAACTGACTTCTGTTCAACCAAAAACCTGATAACTGACTTCTGTTCAACCAAAAACCTGATAACTGACTTCTGTTCAACCAAAAACCTGATAACTGACTTCTGTTCAACCAAAAACCTGATAACTGACTTCTGTTCAACCAAAAACCTGATAACTGACTTCTGTTCAACCAAAACCTGATAACTGACTTCTGTTCAACCAAAAAACCTGATAACTGACTTCTGTTCAACCAAAACCTGATAACTGACTTCTGTTCAACCAAAACCTTGATAACTGACTTGTCCAACCAAAAACCTGATAACTGACTTCTGTTCAACCAAAAACCTGATAACTGACTTCTGTTCAACCAAAAACCTGATAACCGACTCTCTGTTCAACCAAAAACCTGATAACTGACTTCTGTTCAACCAAAAAACCTGATAACTGACTTCTGTTCAACCAAAAAAACCTGATAACTGACTTCTGTTCAACCAAAAACCTGATAACTGACTTCTGTTCAACCAAAAACCTGATAACTGACTTCTGTTCAACCAAAAACCTGATAACTGACTTCTGTTCAACCAAAAACCTGATAACTGACTTCTGTTCAACCAAAACCTGATAACTGACTTCTGTTCAACCAAAAACCTGATAACCGACTTCCTGTTCAACCAAAAACCTGATAACTGACTCTGTTCAACCAAAAACCTGATAACTGACTTCTGTTCAACCAAAAACCTGATAACTGACTTCTGTTCAACCAAAAACCTGATAACTGACTTCTGTTCAACCAAAAACCTGATAACTGACTTCTGTTCAACCAAAAAACCTGATAACTGACTTCTGTTCAACCAAAAACCTGATAACTGACTTCTGTTCAACCAAAAACCTGATAACTGACTTCTGTTCAACCAAAAAACCTGATAACTGACTTCTGTTCAACCAAAAACCTGATAACTGACTTCTGTTCAACCAAAAACCTGATAACTGACTTCTGTTCAACCAAAACCTGATAACTGACTTCTGTTCAACCAAAAACCTGATAACTGACTTCTGTTCAACCAAAACCTGATAAACTGACTTCTGTTCAACCAAAAACCTGATAACTGACTTCTGTTCAACCAAAAACCTGATAACTGACTTCTGTTCAACCAAAAACCTGATAACTGACTTCTGTTCAACCAAAAACCTGATAACTGACTTCTGTTCAACCAAAAACCTGATATAACTGACTTCTGTTCAACCAAAAACCTGATAACTGACTTCTGTTCAACCAAAAACCTGATAACTGACTTCTGTTCAACCAAAACCTTGATAACTGACTTCTGTTCAACCAAAAACCTGATAACTGACTTCTGTTCAACCAAAAACCTGATAACTGACTTCTGTTCAACCAAAAACCTGATAACTGACTTTCTGTTCAACCAAAAAACCTGATAACTGACTTCTGTTCAACCAAAAACCTGATAACTGACTTCTGTTCAACCAAAAACCTGATAACTGACTTCTGTTCAACCAAAAACCTGATAACTGACTTCTGTTCAACCAAAAACCTGATAACTGACTTGTTCAACCAAAAAACCTGATAACTGACTTCTGTTCAACCAAAAACCCGATAACTGACTTCTGTTCAACCAAAACCTGATAACTGACTTCTGTTCAACCAAAACCTGATAACTGACTTCTGTTCAACCAAAAACCTGATAACTGACTTCTGTTCAACCAAAAACCTGATAACTGACTGTTCAACCAAAAACCTGATAACTGACTTCTGTTCAACCAAAAACCTGATAACTGACTTCTGTTCAACCAAAAACCTGATAACTGACTTCTGTTCAACCAAAAACCTGATAACTGACTTCTGTTCAACCAAAAACCTGATAACTGACTTCTGTTCAATCCTGGAGCATTCTTGATTGGCCATCTTTGTTAATCTCCAAAACAATCAAAGTTCTTTTTTCAATCTGCAAAAAACAAAATTAAATCCCTTTGAAAAAGAAGTAAAGGAAAAAAAAATTAAATAAAGTAAGCTTCTATTTGTATTAGAAGTCCTTTTACCGAAAAATTCACCTTATTTATTGAATGACACTCGTAAATTTACCAGTCGTTCGTGCACTGAGTATTGCTGCCATATCTTGTCTGGTATTACAACCTATTTATTTTGAGATTCCCCATAAAATGTGTCTGCAATTTTACCGGTCCTGACCTGGAATCTCACGACTTCAATCACATTTGCACCTCCGTGTTATGGCTTCTCTCTGACTTTTCTATAAATATTTTCATGAAAATTCTTCTGATGAGCTTTTCATTTTGGTACCTCGACCACATAAATTTAAGTGGATTACTAGATTAGTGACTAGATCTCATCGTTGTACTGTTAAATTGGCTAGATATATTCTAATACAGTCGGTTAAGTGCCACACGTTTGGGCGATCATGTCTCGAAAGAAACATTACTGACTGGGCAGAAGATTATCCGGCAGTAGGTTGCCATTGCTTTCTGCGGTAGACTGTTTGCCAGCCAAGGCTATAGAACCCAATCTGTCCTGTTATTTGACTCATAGCTAGAGGGAGAAGGTATGTATTATATTAAGTAACAATTTGTGGGGGATCAGTTTATTACTTCATAACAATAAAAAACCGATCCCCCACTTTATGCCTATTAGAAGCCTTAATCATGTTTCTCACAATTATAGTCAGTCTGTCAAGTGCCATAGGTGATACGCGCTTTGGGCGATCATGGCTCGAAAGTGACATGATTGACTGCGCAGAAGATTATCCCGTAGTAGGTTGCCGTTGCTTTCTGCGGTAGACTGTTTTCCAGCCAAGGCTATAGAACCCCCATCTGTCCTATTATTTAACCGATAACAGGAGGGAAGAGACGGATTAATACCTTTCCCAGGAGTATTTGTGCGTAACTGAATACAAGGATTCAACTGGAATTCGAACTCGGCTCTCCGATTTGTCGTTCCGAGTCGATATCCACTGCACCACAAAGCACATCCATTCTCATACTAGATGTTCTATTCTAATACAAGATGACCTGTAAAAAGGTATTCAACTCAGAAAGACATGAGACAACAGTTGAAAACTGGAGACGACTGAAGAGACCGAAACGTACAGGAAGAATTTCTGCTGATTTCGTTAATCGGATGTTCTTCTTTGAAGGGCACGCCAAATTGAAGGTCAAAATTCGTGAGTTGTTTAGCCACACGAGAATAACAGACGAATGTTGCCAGCGAATAACCTTTAAATGACGAGTCACAAGATCAATCAGCAATCAATTAATCCTAAAAGAACCAATCAGAGTTAAGTAATTACGCGAAAGTCGAATGATTATTCAGGGTCATGAATATTCAAGAAATTTATTCAAGGTTATCGAAGGTCAATAATTTCTGAAAGATAGAACATATATTTTATTTTATTACTGGGCACGCTGTAGTTTCTTTGCTCAGACTGTGAAATTATCTTGTTTCTTTCTTCAATGCCATTTACAGTTTTCAAAAACTTTAATGCAAAGTCAATCGCTATTTTTTGTCTTCATGAAAACCAGTTCTTTTATTGTCTTTTCTTATTCTCTTTCACAATCAGTAATCCTTCGGTCTTAATGATTTTATTTCTTTGCTTGGGGGCAAATAATAAAATAAAGTATCTCTATTAACAAGCAATCGTTAAGTTGGCGACGATGTAAAATATGAGCTGGAAGAAGGAAATGATACGATCGCGTTTATTTGATGTCAGTCTTATGTAATATCTCCAGTAATACGGACTGACAAGAGTTTGTATATTGAATTGTGGTTCAGGTGGAGGCACGTACTCTTTTAGCCTTAAATATTCAATGAATGCATAGGCAGAATTCAAGCTATTTGTCGAACCCGTCTGATTATGAAAGCCTATTAAGAAATGAATAAATAGTCTCATGACTACAATTAAGCGAAGAAACAGACGCATTCATTTATGGTGTCTCCAAATCTTATGAACGTCTTGTATCTATTAGCCATGCAGCATATTTACGTAATTAATGACCAGGCTATCGTAATCGTAAATCGTCCTTACGAGGTTTAGAGTGGATATGGCACTTTTGCCCGCCGGCCTCTATTTCACTTCTCTTTCGATAATACTTCATAATTACAAAACCTCTCATCAGTGCTAAATGAGAGAAAGCTCAGGCCAAAGTTTATTCTTATCAATAATCGCAAGATCTTTACTCACAATCGTCCCGATTAGCGAATGGTAATCTGAATTTGATTCTTCATGGAGAGAATGATTTCTTTTTAGTAAAAGTTTACCCGAAACAAGGCTTAAGAGTCACACAAGTTAGTGGATTACTGAGTGATCTTATTGTATAGACGTAAGAGGTAGAACTAAGTACTGATTATGAGGATATGTAGGATAGATTTGTAGAGATTAAGTTTGGATTGATCAGTAAAGTATCCTCCCTGGAGTGTCTTTCACAAAGTAGTGGTACTCGGGGAAAAAGCTGTTCTAATGGAACTTCTTACCAATAAAATATAAAGAAAATAAAGACGATTCTACCTTGTGGACGTGGTATGGTGGGTCCTAGTTGTAGATAGTGGAATTAAGAATTAGGGATAGAGTAGCGAGGGGCATTTCAGGGACCGGCAAGAAAAGCAAACCAATTTAGCTGAGTAAGAGGGTGTGGAGACTGTGAACCCCGGATTTTTTTTTTTTTTTTTTTTTTTTTTAGATAAGTACTATTTGAGATTATCTGTAATAAACATGAGAACGTGATATCTTGTTCATTCTAAGGGCAGACATCATTGACGTAGCAAGTCTTCCCGGTGTGCCATTGACCGGTAGCATATTTGTGCTATATTAGTTATTGCCACTGGTTTCCAGGGTATATATTTTTAAAAATCCAGAACAAATATTTAAAGTTAATGTTAATACTTCGTAAGCAATTTGAATTTAATAAAATGCATTAATCTTCTAAAAAAACAAACAGTAAAACAAAATATTAATTTTAATTAATTTAAGACGTATTTAAAATATGATATGTATATAGTCTGATGCGTATTCAGTTCACTGTTTTGCTGTTCATTATATCGCATTCGTTAGTTGGAATGCAATAACTTGTAACATGAGTGAGTAAATGAACAATGTAGCCATAATAATATAAAACTAAAATGAAAATGTAAAAAAAAAAAAAAAAAACGAAAACGAGTCAAATATCCTGACAGTCTCTCGTGGCATAGAGTATTACTATTATTTCTTTCTTTTCTGGAAAATTTCCGCGTGCCGACGACGGTATGCGTAACACACTTTGAGTAGCACTGTATTAAGAGATACAAAGGACGGTAAGTTGTAGAGGGCCATGATCGCCTACGTCCTGAGGAAACACGGAACATAAAAGATGATAAAATTAAAGTTAAGAAAAGCATTAAAACTGCCTCTAGAAACAATTTCTTAGTTTTCTGTTTGACATACCCGTTCGTGCAACCTTTTCCTACCTTTTAAGTCATAATGGATATTAAGAACTGTGTTTTGTAATCATTTTGAAAACATCAGATAATTTCAAACTTTTAAAATAACATCCCGAAGGCCATCGAAGGAAAGGAAAAGGCCATATCATGATATATATATATCTGTATCTGTAGGGTGTTCACCCTAGATGGGTTGAGCCGGCTTCCTCCAAAAAGGAACAAGAAATGGATTGTTAATTTTAATGCATTCAAAATGGAACTGCTCTCTTTTAGAAAACTATTTTTTTGCTTTTCATCAGTTTGACGGATGCTGACCTCTAGTACAATTACTCCTTGCGTCTTCTCAGGCTAACGTTTTACACTCACATGAAGTGAAAAGATTATATTGAATCAACTGTTAGCATTCCTGCTAGAAAAATAAGCTCACTCTGTCCCTACCTGTATGTGTATCTGTTTCGGCATTCACCCTGGTCGGGTTGATGTGGTTTCTTCCCAAGCGATGGAGAAAGATTCGTTGGGATTTGTTTTGATGTAAGGGTTTCAAGTCCTACCTGTATAGACCTCCCGCAACAATACCTGCTGAGGTGGACTGGTTGCTAACCAAGCCTAGAGAACCCAATCTGTCCTGTTATTTAACCCATAAAGGGACGAATTAATACCTTTCCCAAGGGTATTAACGCGTAAGTGAATGCAGGGCATTCAACTGAAATTTGAACTCGGCCCGATTTCTCTTTCACTGCACCACAACGCACATCCGTCACTATGCACTTACAGCACCTGGTATCCCTAAGCGGTCACCCACCTAAGTACCAGGCTCAACTGCTTAACTTTGGTGATCGGACGAGAACCAGTGTATTTAACGTGATATGATCGTAAACGCTCACTGTCATGCTGGACACTTTTCCCGACAGAATCTATCTTACATATTTATAAGTCTACCGTGTATTGAATAGTACTGTGATGTATTATATAGAACTTCTATGTATCTAGAGATTCTTGATAAAAAAGGACAAATATCTGATTTGTTATCCGACCTGACCGGCATTTCGACTTCAGTTACTTTCCCATCGCTGTAACGTAGTTTCCCTTTGCTTTTTTTATAAATAAATAATAAATCATTTTTATTGATTTGATGTGTTTTTCCTTTGATACCTAGACTTAATGAGTTTGAGGGAAATACTAGATTGGCAGTTAGGTCTCATCATTTCACTGTTGAAATGGCTTGATGGAACGCTAAAAGATTTTTCTTTCTTAGCTCTCGTTTGGTGAATTCTCTTTCAGTTTCTTAATTTGCAATCAACTTTGATCTTGAAAAATTTAAATGCGATGGCAATCGTTAAAGTCCTTTTCTTTTTCTCATAGTTTTTTACACACAGGAACCCATGAATGAGACATATAACAAAACTCATCATCCGGATTCCAAAGAATAGAACGCGCAGCAGAATCACCCCAGAGAAAGGACCGGAAAAATGTGGATTCGTTAAAGATACCGGGACGAGGAATGCGATATTCATGCACAGAATGCTATCTGAACGAGCAATACAAATGCAGAAGGACATTTATCTGTTCTTTATAGACTACGCAAAGTGTTTGACAAAGCACTATACAGGGACTTGTTAGTTTGTCGACAAATTCGATATTTTCAGAAAAGAAGTTAGGATAATCAAGAATCTATATTGGCAGCAAACCGCTTGTGTACTTGTAGAAGGTGAACTCAACAGATATGCAAAAATAGAAAGGGGCGTAAGACAAGGATTTGTTTTCTCGCCGGATCTTTTCACCATGTACAGCGAAGCAATGATGAGAGAAATAAAAGCCATGCTAGGATTCGTCATTGACGGCCACAATCTCATCAATATCCGATAGGCGGATGACGCGGTGCTGATAGCAGACACGGAAAGGAAAATGCAGGACCTTCTACAGAAGTTAGCAAAAGAAAGTGAAAAGAAAGGACTGAGCTTAAACCTCAAGAAAACTAAATGTATAGTCATCAGCAAAAAAGGGAGACCAATATAACAACTGCAAGTTGGAAAACTTAAATAAAACAAGTAAAATATTAAAATACCTTGAAAGTGCTTTGACAGATGATGGAAAATGTGACATGGATATTCAAAGACGCATTGGCATGGCTAAAGACGCATTTCAGAAGCTAACCAGAATACTGAAAGACATGAAAATCTCATTATAAACAAAGAAAAGAGTGCTGGATTGCGATGTGATATTTGTCCTTCTGTATGGAAGTGAATGCTGGATGATCTTATCATAGATGAAGGAGAGGCTTGAAGAAATAGAAATGTGGTTTTACAGAAGGATGCTGAGGATACCATGGACAGAGCACATGTGCATCGATGAAGTGTTGGACGGGATTCAAACGAGAAGAAAACATAATAAATATCAGGAAGAGACAAATGAGGTTCCTGGTACTCGTAATGAGGAAGGAAGGCCTGGAGAAATTGATACTCATATGTCGGATAAATGGAAGAAGAGACAAGGGAAAGCAGCGCGACACGTACTTGTTAGGTCTGGGCAAATGGTTGACGGAGCGGGACTTAGAAGAGATACCAAGAGAAAAATTATTGAGAGCGACAAGAGACTATTGGAAGTCTATGGTCGTCTACGTCCTGAAGGGATACGGCACATGAAGAAGAAGAACCCATTGTGTCTTTGCGGTTTTATTACCTTTTTGTACCAAAATTATTAAAACAAACCTGTAGCTGCAGTCAATTTTGGTCTAATCTGGCTTTTGCTAAAAGAGAGTATGACATTTGGACTAAGATCATTTTTAGAGCGGCCCAATGACATATTGTTATTACATAATATTTCGTTACTTTCGTAGTTTCTAAAGAATTTTTTTTTTGTTTCTTAATACTTTGCTTAGCTTTTGAAAGCATCTTTCTCTATTCCAATGCCCTTTTGGATGTCAGTGTTGTATTTTCCGTCCTCTGTTAAAACACTTCGCAGATATTTAAATTGTTCTACTTTGGTATCTTCTATTTGTAATTTACATGTTCGGCTGTTCCTTTTGGTAACAGCTACGCATTCTGTCTCCTTGCAATTTATGCTTAGTCCTTTCTTCTCTCCGTATTTAACCGAGCCTCCCCACAAAAGTGGAATAAGGCCCAAAGCCGATTTTAACCGTTACGTTTCCCGAGAAAAATTTCCTTAGAAACCAAGAAAAGACTAATGAAATATTGTGTTATGGCGTTGCATCTGGATAATCTTTTCACAGGTGAAGAAACTTGA
This sequence comes from Ascarosepion bandense, assembly GCA_037127315.1. Classification (NCBI taxonomy): domain Eukaryota; kingdom Metazoa; phylum Mollusca; class Cephalopoda; order Sepiida; family Sepiidae; genus Ascarosepion; species Ascarosepion bandense. Next base: position 928,142 of record JBBBDQ010001531.1, read on the forward strand.
AGCAACAAATGTTTCTACAGAAGGATGCTGAGAATACGATGGACTGAATATGTGAGCAACTATAAAGTTCTAGAGAAAATGAAATGAAAAAGAACACCTATACTTAATCGGGAAGAGACAGTTCAAATTTCTAGAGCACATAATGAGGAAAGGTGGCTTGAAAAATTTGATACTCACAAAACAGGTCGGAGACAAGAAAGACAGAGCAAAGCAAAGCATATCTTTGTGATCTTGAGCAAATGAATAGCGATGCAAAGTTCATCGGAGATAACTAAAAGACAAAAAATTGAGTGCCACAAATGACAAAAAATTGTGGTGAGCTATGATCGCCAAAGTTCATAAGGGATATGGCACATGGAAGAATAAGTTTCATCTATGTATATTTTGTGACATTTATTACAGTCTATAGTTTATTTCCTGATTCAGGTTTGATGTCCTTGTTATTTTGTATTCATTAATAAAATCTCTCAGAAACTTTGTCATGAGTAAGAGAAGATATGCGTATAATCATGAATCTATCAAAAAGTGACGTTTTCGTAAAAAAAAGGAAACTGTATTCATTTTATCTATCATTTTATTTCTATTCTCCTAGGAAAAATATTTCTGATAGTCTCTAAATATGTAGAAATATTAAATCGGCCTATTTATCCGAAGTGTCGCCTTGCCATATTGTTAGCTAGTCTTGTGAATATCCATAGGAACGTAGATATTTTCACAAAACGCTTGACTTCATAGCCATGAACTTAAACTTATATTGAAACAGTGCTTGTAATTACCTTTGTTTTGCTACGTTTGAGCGATGAAGTCAAACTGTTTTCAAGTAGAAATGCTACAACCGATTTTATTTGGAAGCAATTGCAATCGTAGCAACCTTAATATAAAAAGCCATTTCCATCCTTTTGCATTCTTTGATTTCCGCGGAATTCTACCTTTCACTCACAGAGAAACTTTCCTACTGTGTCTAATCAATCCTCAAAGATAAAAAAAAAACATTTGTAAAATAACTGTCACTTTGCACTTTCAATCATGCAGTTTTCACAGTTAATGCTTTTGAAAGAACTACTTGTCAATAATGCGTATTTAGAAAGCTCAGATCAGCAAATTCCTTAGACCAACTCCAGGGTATATTGCTGGAAAATTGAATTTCGTTGGGGTGTTTTATCAGAATTAAAAGAAACTTCTTTTATCGGAATCGAAAGAAATCTCAGCACCAAAAGAATGTTTAGAACTTGGCTTAACTTTCTCTCTAAGAACTTTACAGACAAATCCAAGACTCTCTTACAATGGGTACAAATAAATACGATTCTTCGGTTTCAGGAACAGAAATATATGGTCTCGCTTTATCTAGGATACAACTCAATCAAAACTCGTCGTCAGGCCTCGAGTCTTATTTCACGTTAAGATGATTCAGGCTTCAGCCATAGCAGCTATGCTGTGTCTCGGGTAAGATAACCGGACGGAGTCATCCCATTCCAGGTAGGCTTTAAGTTCAAATTTTTCATCTCTTAGAGTGACTGACCTCCTAAGGTATGGGAGAAAAATTACCACTGCTATTTTACCCATAGTTGGGGAAAGAATATGGATTCCAACTTTTCTTGACATTTTTTGTGCTTGGCGCTACTGCTTTTTATTTTAAAATGTTTGATAAAATCCAATGGAAAATCAACAATTTTATTAGTTCTGACCTGGTTTATCGACTTCCGCCACTTTCTCACGGCCATAAAGTTTCTTTCTTGCACCTTTTCTATAAATATTTTCATTGTATTTTTTTCGGATGAGCTCTTCACTGTAGTAGTAATTTTTTTTTCATTGAAGCGCATTATGTTCGTTGTGGTGCAGTGGATATCGACTCGGAACGACAAATCTGGTTGCCGAGTTCGAATTCCAGTTGAATTCATTGCATTCACTTACGCACAAATACCTTTTGGAGATGTATTAATCCGTATCTTCCCTCCAGTTATGGGTGAAATAGCAAGACAGATTGGGTTCTATAGCCTTGGCTGGCAGCCAGTCTACCGCAGAAAACAATGGCAACCTACTGCAAGATATTCTTCTGCCCAGTCAGTCATGTATCCTTGAGACATGATCGCCCAAAGCGTGTATCACGTATGGCACTTAACTGACTAACTAGATTGGCAAGATGCTCTCATATTACAATTTGATTGGCTAAATGTAACCGTAAGTTCTATGCTAAAACTTTCTTTTCTCGCCTTTCTCGCTTGTGGAACCCTCTTCCGATTCTACGCTTTCCGGCCAATTTTAATTTTTAAAAATTTAAATCCAATGCTAATCACTATCTACTGCCTTTATGATTACTCTTCTGTTAAATTCGTTCTTTCATAATGTTTTATATTTTCTAATTTTCTCACACCGAGTATACCTTTGTGTCTTAGAGGCTTTACTGCCTTGCTTGGGGTCAATTAGAATAAAAGAAGTGGAAGTAAAGCACCCAACCGTAATTCAAATTCGGCTCGTTAATGTGTATCCCCAAACTGGCGCTAAACTGAAACACGACCCGTAATAAGAAAAAGAGGGCTTGGAAAATTTAATACTCACAGGACAGATAGAAGACAAGCGGGACAGAGGGGAAACAACCCATAACCTACCTGGAGAGTTGAGCGAATAGTTGGCGAAGCAGGATTTGAGAGAGCTAGCCAAAAGACAAATTTTATTGGGAGTTACGAAAGACAGGAAATTGTGGAGAGCCATGATCACCAACTTCCTGAAGGCACTTGGCACGTAGAAGAAAAACTGTCAGTAAAAAGAACAACTGTGTATCATGGTCTGCATCTACGGAATATTTTACCGTAAACCCTCATAGCGTAAGAATCTCCTATATCGATAGTTATATAATGAGTTTTATTCTGAATACCTAAACTTATTTATAAATGAAACCTTGTGTGTCTGTGTCCGTGTCCGTCAGCTATAGACTCCGAAACAGTTGAACCGATTTTCTTGAAAATTTACACAGTTGTACTATAAGCGTCTGCGAGTTTTCTTAGTTAGGTTTTGTGTCGAGGTACCCCTAATGAAAATCGATAATCGAAAAAATCGGGTTATAAAAGGAGTGGTCCGATTTTAATCAAATTTGATACACTCATAGACAAAGGCAAGGTTGCAGTTCTTACAATAGTGCAGAAAATCGATTACATATATATATATAAGGCAAGATGTTTGTGTATGTGTCTGTTTATGTATGTCTGTATTTTTTTCAGCACTTTTATTTTAGGTTTTGCTTCGGGTTTGGCTCTAAGTAGGTATAATTGTAGTTCTTAGTCTCAGCCACGATACCATTTACTCAGAGGACTTATTTAACCTTCAAAATTCAGTTTACGACGAAAAATACTTATTTGATATCGATACCAGGAAATTAAAATTTGACTTACATCCATTTATTTTTCTCTTGAACTGGAAACAACTATTGCTTTTTAGTCTTGCCAACGTCCAAAGACTCTGAGCTCCAGGATCATGGATTAGTTTTAAAGCTTTCATTACACCCGAGCAACACCGGGCTATACTGCTAGTTTTAACCATATTTAAATATGCATTGTATTTAAAATTTTGAACATCAACGTTGCCTGGGAAGTAAGAAGCTAGAAGACAGTTCTACAAGCGAGAATTACGATTGAAGAACTTATTAGCATAGTACTTACTGTTATATCTATCCATTACAACCGTAAAAAAGATGACACCTTATCTCCTACCTAATACTGAGATTAGATTCATAAATTTGGTTACCATAAGGAAAAGTTCATCAGTACAATCACTGTGAAAGTATTTATAAGTGAGGTACATTATGGCGGTTGAAAAGTGACTAAAAACAAAATGCCAGGTCAAGACCGGTAAGAATGCAGATTTTATTTGCATTTCTATCAAGAATCTCTAAATACATAGCAGAAGCGCCAGTTATCTGTAGCAGCAAAATTCAAAGCAAGAACGAATGATTAGACTTAAATTAATCTAATCTGGGGGTCTGCTAAATGATGGATAATCATTTAAATAGTTTGACATTCTTTGATCAAATAGTATGCTTTGGTTGTACATTCAAACAAGAAAATAACATGAGGTAAACGTTAATGGGGACCTTGAACGCTACTTTCAGTGCGGAAAAACGAAGACGAATCACGTGTAGTTGATTCAACCGTCGAGTCGATTAGATAAAATAAGCGAAAATTAATAACGTAATTACGTTTTACCAAAAGGAATACAAAAGCAAAAGTAAATATTATTTATCAAAAATGTAATCATCTTTATTTCAAACTACAAATGGAACGTCGGCTTCAAAGAAAAACTGTTTTTGCCGAAGAAAATTTGAAAGTTTGTTTTCAACTTCTTTTTCTCTTCCGAAATTTCTGTCAATTATAAAAATTGTTCTGTTGATCGAAGCAAATGAAAACTGAGTCGCTTATAAAACTTCGTTTATTTCAGTAAATGATGCCTAACACTAAGATCCTACCTTTTTCAAGGATCCATTAGTTATCAATATTTGTAATCGATTTCCTACCAGATAATTTTAGACAAGTAAATTAAGTTTCTGAAGACATTTTTTAAATTTTTGAAATCTATGAAAATCGGATGCATCATATATTGTTTTCTAAAGGAAATTTCCATCACGCTCATACATTATTGTCCTAAAATTAGATTAAAATCAGGTGAAAAAGACATTTACATGAAAACGGGACTCAATTTGACAGGTCAAAGTAGTTCTGAGTGGCACATAATGAAAGACGATGGATATTACTTATTTCCCGTAAACCTATTTTTATCTGATTGGTACTATAACGAAACAATTTTGATTAAATGAATGAAGTAATGTCCATTAAAAACCAAGAACAATTCATTGCATTTACTTACTAAATGAAACGATGGTACATAAAAAACAACAATATTTCACAGTGTTGTGTTTGCCAAGTGCTTGTCATTTGATTCACTTCGCGAATGAGTATTTCCATTGTTTTATAGTTGTGTGTAGAATGTGCGTTGTGGCGCAGTGGATATCGGCTCGGAACGAGAAATCGGGGAACCGAGTTCGAATTCCAGCTGAATTCATTGCCTTCACTTACGCGCAAATACCCTTGGAAAAGGTATTAATCCGTCTCTTCCCTCCAGTTATGGGTTAAATAGCCTTGGCTGGCAACCAGTCTACCGCAGAAAGCAATGGCAACCTACTGCGGGATAACCTTCTGCCCAGTCAGTCATATCTCTTTCGAGACATGGTCACCCAAGCATGTATCATGCATGGCACTTAACTGACTGACTGAATATGATAGTTGGAAACATGATTAAGGCTTCTACTGGGTATAAAGTGGGGGTTCATTTTTATATTGTTATGTAGTAATAAACTGATCCCCCACTAATTAATACTTTATAGTATAATACATCTCTTCCCCCTCTAGCTATAAGTCAAATAACTGGACTGATGCATAATTAAAACTTCTACAAGGCATAAAGTGGGGGATCTGTTTTCTATTGTTATTAAGTAATAAAGGACGGATTAGGTTCTGTGGCTTTGGCTGGCAAGCAGTCTACTACAGAAAGCAATGGCAACTTACTGCGGGATAATCTTCTGCCCACTCAGTCATGTCTCGAAAGAGACATGATCGCCCAAGCGTGTATCGCGCATGGCACTTAACTGACTGACTGGATACCATTAAACGCTTTTAGCAAAATTGTCGTAATTAAAACAATTTGATAATTTTAAAATTTGGTTGTTTATTTTATATTCGGTACCTTTTACTATTAAGATTTGTTATATATGTATGAATTTTAAAATCTATGATTAAATTGGCAGCATTGCCTACTTACTTCAATACATTACTTAATTTTGTTTATTCTCAAGTTGTGTTGTAACTTCTGAAGTGGTTGTTACTTTCAAAGCAGAAAATAGCTTTATTTGAATAACTGAATAGTACTGTTAAATGCTGTTAATAAAACAATCGATCATTTGTACGAATATCGAAAGTTTATATTGTAAAAAAATACATAACAATTATATCTGAAACTATAACGTTAACCTTTGTCAATAGATCAAGACACTTAAATGCAGTCATGTTTTTTTTTTCAAAGCAAAACATTCAAGGGAAAATAATTTTGTGCTAAATATATGGAATTCCTTTTGTGAAAATAAACAAGTCAGTTTAATTGTTGTTTTACATCCATTTTTTTATCTTAGATTATTGTTAGTCGACCAAATTTATCATCGTTACGATACACAGTGTTGACCTGAACTGTAAGATTTTGCTTGTCATCAGATGGCGAGGCAATGGTTTGGTTGTCGTAAAGTTTGTCTCAATCAAATGGACAAAGTGACCTTTAATTGATTGCCTCTTCAAGAGTGCGTAGAAACGACAGATATTTCAATATCTGCATTGATTTCAGGAGCAAAAATTTCAGATTACCGTAAATATTTTCTGACTAATAGAATGCAGTCAAAATCTGATAGACACAAAACGGTTTCATTTAAAATTCCGTTTTAAGTTGAAATAAATAGAAACCAGTCTTGTCACTTATTTCTTTGATCAAAGCACCCACTTGGTAAATCAATGTGATTTTTATGCTTCCTTTTAGATTAACGATAAAAACGAATAATTTTATTATTAAATGAATATTTATTAGCCTTTCATTTCTCTTTATTGATTCCATTCTTGAGGCTTACGGCCATATCACGTTGAATACACTGGTTCTTCCGTCGATCACCGAAGTTAAGCAACGTTGAGTCTGGTCAGTACTTAGATGGGTGACCGCTTGGGAATACCAGGTGCTGTCAGCGTATAGTGACGGATGTGCGATGTGGTGCAGTGGATATCGGCTCGGAACGAGAAGTCAGTGAGCCGAGTTCGAATTCCAGTTGAATACCCTGGATTCACTTAAGCACTGGTACCCTTGGGAAAGGTATTAATCCGTCCATTCCCTCCAGTTATGGGTTAAATGACAGAGTAAGACTTGGGGATCCTGCCCTTAAAACAAATCCCAATGAATCTTGATTCTCGAAAAGAAAGAAGTATTACTAAACACACAACTTGTATAAAAACAACAATAATTTTTTGAAAGAAAAAGGTATTGCCAGCAATAAATAAAAATTTAGTTGGCAATAAATGCCCCTCCGAGGTTCATTTGCCATAAAAACAAACAACCAACCATTCTTGATTTTACAAATACACAGAATTTATAGTTTTATTGCAGTGCCAAACATCGCGGAAATATTTTAATTTGAGAGTATGATAGAGTACTACACGGTTTTGAAGACACACCTCTTAATAGATAATTTATTTTTAAATATAGAGGTATATATATCTTGTAGACTCATTTCTGGGTTATAGAGGCACACCTTCACGACACGAGGCATTGTTTCTGTAGCAAATTGGTTTTCACGCGGTGGAATTGCTAATATCTCCCGATAACGATTTTGAATTTAGTTATCATTCTAGACACGTTGCTAAAACAAGAAAGCGCGCTCTGTATTGTAATTTAATCCATAACTGGGGTAAAAACATGAATTTATGAATTTCAAAGCAAACGTAATTACCTTGGCTGTAATTTAAATTACGTTCGGCGCAGATTCTTGGCTAATAAAATGTTTTTTGATTTGTCAATTTAAAAATTTTGCCATAATGAATATTATTCAACATTAATATTTGAAATTACTTTTATTATCCTTAACTTGTTAATAGTTTTCCTTTCATCCTTTTTTTCTGTATTTCTCTACCCTCTTCCCTTCAGTTATGGGTTAAATAATAGCACAGATTCTACTACTATTAGTAAATGCGGTTTTACGATTAACAAGCAAGCATGCAAATTTAGCTACATAGTCATTTTTCCTACTTCTATGTCTTTGTTTGCCAACAATAATAGAACAACTTTACACACTATTTCTGTGTGCGACAGATTGCGAAGTCACGCGAAATATTCATTCTTTTAAAAAAAATACGCCCATTTTTAATTTTGCTTTTTAGGTCGATACATCTTTGTGAGTGACCAATGCTGTGCAAGTATGTGTTTTCCGGTTATTTTTTTTTATGGGCGCCATCTCCAGATAGTTTACCAAACAAGACTAAAGACCTTCTATCTGCTCTTTAACTGAGAACATCGTACCAGCTCAACCGTCAATGGCTTCCGAACAGTTTCGTTCACTATATTTCACACTGCATACCAGATGGTCTCCTCAAGCAGATATTACGCAAATGTCATCACCTTATTAACTCAGCCATAGTGAAACTCGAACCTGACATTTGCTATCAGATTGCTACTCTACTAAAATCTTGATCAGGCAGTAAAGGGTAGCGTATGATGCAATATAATTCAATGAAGATTTTCAGTTTGTGTTAATATAAGGCCTAGTGATTTTTTGCTCAAAATGTCGCTGTTCCTCGTAACAACTTTGTGATCGTCACTTTGACTATTGTTAAGCAGAGCAGGTCAGACAAAGAGGTATTTATTCGTTATTTTCAATTCACCTTGCTTATCATATTGTCAATAAATAAGATGCGCTTAGAAACGGAGAAAATTAGGATAGAACAAGTATTTTAAAAAAATTAATAATTTACAGAAGTAATTACTGATAAGACTGATTCAATATATTCCATACTGAAATATATTAAATATCAAATGGCGAGAAGAGAAATTTACTTAACTGCTTTGTGTCGTGATAAATGTGTCTTTGTTTGATAATAATCTGTTCTCAAACAAACAGAATGAAGGAACGAGAAAAGCTGTCGTTGCCTGAAGTTATCTTAGAAATTAGGAAAATAGCTCCGAAAAAATATTCTAATTTGAATAATTAAACTCTTGACATTCACTTAACAGTACTTTTTAATGCATTATTTTATTTATTAAAGGAAATGAAGGTAATAGCAACAATTGTTATTTAACATTTATATCGCCTGTGGGAAGAATGCAGATATTTTTTTAATGGTGGAACAACTAATTAAAGTGGGATGTATTTAAAGTGACATATGTGAATTAGTTAAACCTAATTGTGTAAATTATATTACAAATCCCACAGGTCATGGCGACTTCCGCTTGTGGAATTTCCATCCATTTACTTGCTTCCCTGACAGCTACAATCTCCAAAGTTTTGAAGGTAACGTCAATTACCATCTTCTATCTTCTTGAATCTCATTCATCTCTTATCCGTTCTTCAATACCCACTGTACCCAGTGAATGGAAATACTCAATCTCCTCACTGACGAAGAAGAGACTTGAAGAAACTGAAATTGGTACGACAGAAGGATGCTGAGAATACCATGAAATGAGCATGGGAGCAACAAGGAAGTTGAAAATGGAAAACAAAAAGCCGAATTATAATTCGAATCAGAAAAAGACAATACAAATTTCATGGGCACATAATGAAGCAAGTGGACTAGGAGAATTTGACACCCACAAGACATATTGAAGTCAAGGGAGACAAATAAATCAGCGAAACAACTTACCTAAGGCAATTGTGTGATTGGTTTCCACAGGGGAGACAACAAAAGGAGAGAACTTACTATGATCTACAAGGATTGGAAATAGTGGAGAGCTGCGATTGCCCACAATATGAAACCAGAGAGGACACACGAGAAGAACGAAGATATTTTTAATTTGAATACCTGGTGTGTTTCCAGTAGTTGACTAATGTCAGCAATGCTCAATTTTTTAAAGTTAGATTGAAGCCATTCATTGTAACATATTTTGAAAGAATGCGGTTACTGCTGTTGTTCTACTGTCAGTCACTTCAAATTACGCTGATGAGCCAATTCACTCTGAGAACAGATTATTACATCACATTCATCTGGATATGTACAAAAGTTTTCAGCATTTCTTATTTAAAAGAAATTTTGGGTTTCTACCTAGTACTCATTCCCTAAATTGTTATTTATTTAGTTTTAAGAATCATTTCACCCCAATCGAGGTAGAATTACCACTGGTGAGTAAGAAGTGAAAAGAAAAAATTATTCAAAAGAAATTTTGGGTTTCTACCTAGTACTCATTCCCTAAGTTGTTATTTATTTAGTTTTAAGAATCATTTCACCCCGATCGAGGTAGAATTACCACTGGTGAGTAAGAAGTGAAAAGAAAAAATTATTCAAAAGAAATTTTGGGTTTCTACCTAGTACTCATTCCCTAAGTTGTTATTTATTTAGTTTTAAGAATCATTTCACCCCGATCGAGGTAGAATTACCACTGGTGAGTAAGAAGTGAAAAGAAAAAATTATTCAAAAGAAATTTTGGTTTTCTACCTAGTACTCATTCCCTAAATTGTTATTTATTTAGTTTTAAGAATCATTTCACCCCAATCGAGGTAGAATTACCACTGGTGAGTAAGAAGTGAATCGGGGAACCGAGTTCGAATTCCAGTTGAATTCCTTGCATTCACTTACGCTCAAATACCCTTGGGAAAGGTATTAATCCGTCTCTTCCCTCCAGTTATGGGTTAAATAATAGGACAGATTGGGTTCTATAGCCTTGGTCGGCAACCAGTCTACCGCAGAAAGCAATGGCAACCTACTGCGGGATAACCTTCTGCCCAGTCAGTCATGTCTCTTTCGAGACATGATCGCCCAAAGCGTGTATTGCGCATGGCACTTAACTGACTGACTGACTCATTCCCTAAATTGTTATTTATTTAGTTTTAAGAATCATTTCACCCCAATCGAGGTAGAATTACCACTGGTGAGTAGGGAGTAAAAAAAATTATTTAAAAGAAAATTGTTTTTTTACCGAGTACTCATTCCCAAATTTGTTATTTATTTTTAATAATCATTTCACCCTAATTAAAAATAGAATTACCACTGTTGTGTAGGGAGTGAAAAAAAAAAGAGTACAAGGGATGACGATTTAAAGGATTAGGGGTGGATATGATTTAGGGAGAGAAAAGATGGCAACTGACGTTGCATTTCAAATTTTGGTGATTGTAGCTATCAGGGAAGAAAGAATACAGAAGAGTGTTTCACATATGGGAAGTGCGAAAAAAGAAACTATTATAGTAGAAGTGGCGGTTATATTTTATGGATGCGGGAGCTTTTGTGCACACATAAAAACAAAGCACAAAATGTCATTGAAATAATGTTTAAGAAAGCATTTGATGTTTCTTATTGTCACCCATTTATTTTACTCTTATTTCACAACATTTTAGCCATTTATTAAGTCAGTCAGTTAAGTGCTACACGTGATTCACGCTTTGGACGATCATGTCTCGAAAGAGTTATGGGTGAGATAACTGGAGAGGTTGGGTTTTATAGCTTTGGTTAACAGCTAGTCTACCGCAGAAAGCAATGGCAACCTACTGCGGGATAATCTTCTTCCCAGTCATGTCTCTTTCGAGAGATGATCGCCCAGAGCATAGATCCCGTATGGCACTTAACTGACTGAATAGTGAATAAAAAGTAGAGCGGGATTATCGAGGGTTTGTATTAAGTGCAAACGCTGCTGATAAATTAGGGCTTTTTATGTATAATATAAATCCATTGTTATAGAGGGAATTGCAAAGAAATTTAACATAATTTTTATGTGTTGTAAATAATTTCACAATAGAGAAACATGATAAATATTTTTATAGAAACAACTGAATATAAGGTAAAAAAATACTAATGGTCAGATATTAATACAAGCGTTACAAGCAGAATAGATGTAAGTATAATTTAGATGAACTTCTCATGACTTTACGAGAGAAGATATCGCCAATGAATGATGTGCGTTGTGGTGCAGTGTATATCGGCTCGGAACGAAAAATCGGGGTGCCGAGTTCGAATTTCAGCTGAATCTATTGCATTCACTTACGCACAAATACCCTTGTGAAAGGTATTAATCCGCCTATTCCCTCCAGTTATGGGTTAAATAGCAGGATAGATTGAGTTCTATAGCCTTGGCGGGCAACCAATCTACAACAGAAAGCAATGGCAACCTACTGCGGGATAATCTTCTGCCCTGTCAGTCATATCTCGAAAGAGACATGATCGCCCAAACGTGTTTCATGTATGGCACTTAACTGACTGACTTTCTATAAAGACATAATAACTAATTTTACTATAAAATGAGAGAGAAAGCCATTTAAACTTTAGGGATGAATGCAAAAGTTACTGACAGAATAGTGCTATTAGTTTTATTGTTAATGATTTTAATTATACAAACGTATTGCAAAACATTCACTAAAGTAAGCATTGTAAATGATTTTAGTGTAGAAATAAATGGGCAATTAGAAATGTAAGCTATTATATATATATATATATATATATATATATATATATATATATAAAAAGAAATTCACTGAATTTTTTTGTTTTACTATTACTCTTGAAATGCACTGAAACCCAATTACAGGATAGTATTGGTCAAGCGTTACTGATAGGAGTATTATAACAAAATAATCTGTTTACAGTTCACAAAAATCACATTTTCTGTTAAAACACGAGGAAGGAAATTAAATAGTGAAAATCATTTTCCCGTGGTTGGAAAAGTAAAACCTACTTACAAAAAATAAAGACACATAGATAATGAATGAAAAATGATAGGTGCTTTTAATGTCTCCGGAAAGAATTTGCAATCATTTTAATGTTAGAAACATATTTTTATTCTCCATTTACTGGCTTCTGAGAAAAGTTTAATGTTCATAAAGTAATATGTGGAATTGAGTGTCTGAAAGATAGGGAATTACTTATTCACGGAAACTATGTATCAATGACATGGCATTTAATAAGTATTTCTTTATAAATTGATAACTAAAATATAAAGTAACATTATGGAAGAGTGTTTTGTAGGTGTAGTTTAGATATTTCATTCATTGTGGAAGACCATTTTTCAGATTTAAGACAAACTGCATTTCATTTTATCATATTACACACACACACACACACACACACACACATATATATATATATATATATATATATATATATATATATATATATCATTCAAAGTCTAACTGAAAGCAACTGACATCGCTGACATTCAGACATTTACTTTTCTAATTTCCCTGTGATTTCTAGATATTCGTTGATAAAAAATAAGCCTATTTAAAATATGACCCAAGAATGTAGACCAGATATTTAAGATACATTATTTGACAAATTAGCAATAGATCTTTAAAAATTCAGACATAGATACTTTGTTGTGTCTTTTGTATGTCTCAGTTTATAACAGAAATCAGACTAAACGATATAATTAACGTATCTGTAATGTTTGATATTGACATTTCTATTTGAATACCTTGGTATCTGTTTAAAAACTTTTTTGAAAAGAAAACTCAGTCCTACTTTTAAAAATTTGAAATCATTATATTCAGATTTAATATTCGATATTTTTTATAATAGTAAGGGGATTGAATTTGTGTGAAAACCAAGTCTGTCCTACTATTAAACCCATAGATGGGACGGAGTAGGATTCATAGCTTTTCTAAAGTTATTTGCTCGTAAGTAATTGGAATGAACTAGACTGGAATTCGAACTCATTCCTAGCCGGTATCAATTACACTAAACCGAGAAATAAGGTTTGATAATCTTTACTATAGAAAATCATGCACAGTAAAAACCTAACTTCACTGGTTACTTTGTATATGGGATATCGTATTAAATTATTCGATGGAGTTGTACAATATAATCAGACTCCAGAAGGAATCATTTGTTTTCATTGTTTTTTTTTTAATATTCATTGATAAAAAATAAGCCTATTTAAAACTAGCAGTATAGCCCGGCGTTGTTCGGGTGTAATGAAAGCTTTAATACTAATCCATGGTTCTGGAGCTCAGACTCAGCCTAAAGAATATTTGTGTGGAGTTTGGTGAGAATCGGATAAAAATTGTGGATTTGTATAAAGGACATACAGATAGATAAACAGACACACACACAAACATCTGGTCTTTTATATATATATAATATCGATTTTCTGCACTATTGTAAGAACTGCAACCTTGAAACTTCTGAATATCGTTTCTTATGTCTTTATGTATGAGCGTATCAAATTTGATTAAAATCAGAACACTCGTTCTATAACCCGATTTTTTCGATTATCCATTTTCGATATTTACCGGGGGTACCTTGACACAAAACCTAGCTAAGAACACTCGCAGACGCTTATAGTACAACTGTGTAAATTTTTGTGTATTTTTTAAATTTTTTATCTGCCTGTATGTCTGTATTTTTTCAGACCTTTTATTTTAGTTTTTGCTTCGGGTTTGGCTCTAAGTAGGTATAATTGTAGTTCTTAGTCTCAGCCATGATACCATTCACTCAGGGGACTTTTTTAATCTTCAAAATTAAGTTTACGACGAAAAAAACTTATTTGATATCGATACAAAGAAATCAAAATTTGACTTAAATACATTCATTTTTCTTTCAGTCTACGGTTTTGCTTTAAATGGAAACAACTATTGCTTTTTAGTCTTTCGTGCCAACATCCAAAGAGTCTGAGCTCCAGGACCATGGATTAGTTTTAAAGCTTTCATTACATCCGAGCAACGCTGGGCTCTACTGCTACTATGATATCATTTCTTAAAATGTAAAAAGAAAAAAATGAAATTCGTAATGTGGATTACTTTCGCTATATATTGCTATCAATTAAGCACGCCAGACGCATGAGCGTGGCTTATTTCGGCTTTCGTAAGCGGATGAATTTATATTGCATTTGCTTATCAAATTCCTCCCCCCACACATTAACTTTTATAAAAAATTTTAATTGATTTTATACTGAAATGCTAACTTTATAATAAAATGAACAAATATTTTGCAAGATAAAATTATTATTTCCGCACGCAATACCTATTATCAAATTATTATCAAATATATATTTCTCCCATTTGTACGGGTAGTTTTTTTCATTTACTTCTTTAATATGTTAGAATGCGTTTGTTATTTAAGGAACATGGAAATTCATAATTATCCGCTTGCAATAATTTAAAAAAATATCTATTAAAAGAATATCTAAACTTCTTTATGAATGGAACTTTGTCTCTGTGTGTGTGTGTGTGTGTGTGTGTGTGTGTGTGTGTGTATCCGTTACCTATAGACTCCGAAACGGCTGAACCGAGTTTCTTGAAAATTTACAGAGTTGTACTACAAGCGTCTACGGGTGTTTTTAGCTAGGTTTTGTGTCGAGGTACCTCCGATAAATATCGAAAATCAATAATCGAAAAAATCAGGTTATATAAGGAGTGATCCGATTTTAAACAAATTTGATACTCTCATCGACAAAGACATAAGAAACGATATTCAGAAGTTTCAAGGTTGCTGTTCTTACAATAGTGCAGAAAATCGATTATATATATATATATATATATATATATATATATATATCGCAAGATGTTTCGGTGTCTGTTTATGTCTGTATGTCCTTTATACTAATCCACAATTTTTATCAGATTCTCACCAAACATCACATGAATATTCTTTTGGTTGAGTCTGAGCTCCAGGACCATGGATTAGTTTTAAAGCTTTCATTACACCCGAGCAACGCCGGGCTATACTGCTAGTAATATATATTTGAATCTTTATTTAGGTGAGGTATAAATGAAATAAGTTAAAATAATAATGTATCTGTATTCTCTTAGGCTGGAATCAGCCAAATACCCTTGTTAGGTCAATCGTGAAATTGTTTAACCTTCAATTTAAAGACATGTCAAATGAGTGTCGGGAGCGGAACACCTATCACTAGTGACACACTGACTTTTGACGCTTCCAGTCACTCAATACTTTTGGCCCGACATCGACCTTGCGTACGATTAAGTCCTGAACCATGACATTTTATCAGAAGTTCGCAGATGGTTATCACTTTTCCATAACCGAATGTCTGTAGAAAGGAATTGGCCAGAAATATTCTAAGGATGGACATTCTTGTTTAAATCCTACGACAGTGTTCAAAATTGAAAATGTTTTTGAGAAAAAAAAATTTACAATTTGAATTTCAAATATATCTTGTCATTCTTATTTGAATTAAATAAATTTTCTCTGGCTAATATTCGGCTTCAAGAAAGAAAACGGCGGATCGAAAGTTTCAGCGTAATTGTCGGCGACATATCTATATATATATATATATATATATTAATACAGATTTCATTGAATAATATAAACAAGTTCTATCTATTTATTTTGTGTAAGATCCGCTCGTATGCTCTGATTAGCTTGATAGTGTTGTCATGGAAAGACGACAAGAAATCGCAATAATTGTTGATTTTTTTATCAGGTCTGAGCTTTCGGCTTACATAAGCCATTATCAAAGGATGAAAAGTTAATGTTCAGTGAACATAGAACATTTAAATTATTATTAACAGAGTGGAGTTATACAGAGAAAATTAGACAGGTCCATTTTTTGTGTCGCACATGGCTGTAGGTCGAGAAGGAATGGTGGTTGTGGGTTTTTTGGTCAATTGAGTGTACAGTTGCATGAGGGATTGGTCTGGGAACTGCAGCTACTATGGTGTAGGGGGTAAGTATAATCACTATGACCTCTCCAGTCGATTATAGGCATTGAAGTATATTAGTAGCGGTGTCGAAATGTATTTTATTTAGGCTAGGTTTAAACTGTCTGATGTACATAGTTTAGTGATGCGTTGATAGTGTTTCAATTTCAATTTTTTAGTGAGCTGGTTGTACTTACGGTACATATAGCAGTTAGGTCCGAGGTTGAGTAGTTCTTTTTGGTATTTAGTTAGTTCGTGGCTGGAAAGGTTGATGAATTATCGAGTTTATTGGGGAGAGTGATCGTGCCATTGTATAGTGAATTTAGTTTTTTACAATTTTTGCACGGTGTTGAACTTCGGATTTTTCGGTGATTTTGGCCAGCTGAGCATATCTTCCAGTTGGTTCTGGGTAGTTACATCTTTGACATAGCAGTAGATTTTGCTATGGATTCAATATAGTGGTTCCATTTGAGGTCTGAGGACAGGGTAAGGCCTCTTGTCCAAATTAATTGAAACAGCTGCTATAATTTCCTTTATTTTACAGTACGGTATTTTTTTTTCAGTCCCACAGGTTGTAATCGCTTACAATATTCTCTTCAGATTAGGTCATTTGCAGTGTTGTGCACTAATATGAATCTATTATCGGAATGTATGATGAAATTTGTTTGGATTTGAAAAATATTGCGTCATCCGTGAGTGCATCAGATTTTGTTTTTTTTTATCATGCCCAGACACTATTATTTCGATTGTCGATTACGTGTTACGGCCATTGTCTGCGATGGACGTTACTTTAAGGAAGCGTACGAAAGTTGCAACGCTGCACGAATACACTGGCAAGCCCTACAGAAAGATTGCGGATATTGTTGATGTCAGTCTTTCAACTGTCAGTCGTTTCTTCAAGGCTGCGAAACAAACTAGATCCCTCAGTCCAAAACCTAAAGGGAAATGTGGTCGGAAGAGCAACAATAACGCCAAGAGACGACGAAAGTTTGAAAGACCCTAGGAAGACCTTCGTTTTGATTCAATTAATTTACACAAGAGTGTAGATCAGTGGCCGCTTGGGAATACCAGGTGCTATAAGCATGGGTACACGGGTGGCGTATAGATAACAGCACGGAAATGGAATTCGGAGAGCCAATTTCCATTTCTAGTTGGATTTGTGATACTTACTTACATGATATACACAAAGAAAGGTATGAATCCCCTGACTTTCCAGCTATGGAGTAATTCGTAGTACCTGTAAATCATTATTACCAGCATGAAACACGTACAATTTAAAAATAATTTTTTGCTTGAAATAGACTGCAAATGTTTAATAGGCCGTAAAAACGAAATTTAATAATTTTTTCATATCTAACATTATATTCTATTCGAACTCCTGACATCGCCAATCACTATCAGCAGGTATGTGGGTGCAGCCCGCACACTTGTTTGAAACGTGGACCTTACATTCGCCTCTTCGATGTTTGAGAGATCGCCAATATCTTCTCTTTCGTAGTTGTTTATATCTATCTTTCTTATCTTGTCGTTCACAGACTTGCAGAACCGGATCAAATGTTTTTTTTTTTTGTTTTTTTTTTTTTGCATTAGGTGGGCAAGGCACACCCCATATCCATCTTACCCTGAGAGTCTAGTGTGATACTGAGTACAAATTTAATTCTGCCATAATTCTATATTAGTTTTTGCCATTCTTCTTGGATTTATTACTACATTATTTTTTATGAATTTTTTTTTTTGCCATTTTTTTGTTAGCAACTTTGATTGTATATATTATAAATAGTTTCGGACTGGTTCGAACAAGATTTCAAGTTAGTTTTATTAGTATTTTAGGCACAATACCTTCTTCCATTTTCTCGTTATCGAAAATTTGAACAAAAAAATCATAATCATTATTTCATAAATTATTCACACATGATTTAACATACAAGTTCATTTTATTTTGCCCAATGCTCTCATTGAATTTATCATCTGTGTAAAACGCCCACGAGGAATATATACATAGCATAGATAACCTTTCACTTGAGTGTCAGAGAGAACCGGGGTAGCATCAGTATCATGAATTTACGACCTCTTTACTATCTAGAATTATTTTATGTTCGATATTACTCAGAAATATATGAATGCCTAAACATACGAAAAAATTTATGATGATTAGTTAGTTTGTAGGTTTAAAGTATACAATCATGTGTATATATATATATATATATATAGTGTATCGAGGCAGCAAATAATTCTCTAAACGTATACTGTTAAATATAAGACAATGTATGTCTATTATGTTTAATCACGAGCCGTTCTAAACATCGTATTTTGGATTTAATTTCAGGTGAAAATAAAAACAAAAATTTGGATAATTTTTTATTAATTTGGTTCTAAGTTTTCGGCTCACATGAGCCATCTTCAGAGAAATTATTAAGAATACATGGTTCTGTTATTTCGTACTATCACGCGGTGTGACGTCATAAAACCGCATTGCAAATTGGCGAACTGTGTTTGTTATTTTTGGTAACTGTTGCCGTTGCCTAGCAAAGTTTTATGTCAACACAAAATAAAAATCGTCGCTGATGGTGGATGTTATTGTGTTACCGTCTTAATCTTAATAATTTCGGTGATCGTTTGAGATCAGTTTGTTTCAAAACGAGAATGTTGTCAGCCCTCGTGTTATCCCTTGGTTTGAACGAAATATTCTATATATTATATCCGCACTTTATGACAATAGATTCAACAAATATAAATGATTTTTCCTTTATTATGTTATGTAATTCTTGATATTATATATATATATATATATATATATATATATATATATAATAGTCATCCGCAGACAGATCTGTTTCGTTGTATTACAGCTCATCAGTACGACTTAGACTCCGTTCGCTTCTTAAACCAAGATTGGAACCCGACCGAATCGGCGTCAGTCGGCGATTCTACCCCTAGGCCACGAGCGTCCGGAAGAAGGAGGCAGGCTTTTTTGTGCATATAAACACAACCAATAGCTAGAGTGCTCCAATTCATTATCGAATGAGCGATGCGTATATGCCGGAGTGGCCACTGTTTACAAAGCCTTCCCCTCTTCCAGAGTGCTCAGTCAGGGTGTGAGACCGTAAATAAATAAATAAAATATATATATATATAAGAGAACATGAGTTGGATGTTTTCATTGGTAATACATTTCGCGGCTCTTATAAACCGCTCCTCAGATCAAATTCATACAACAATGAATAGGTCAAAATTATCCAGAAAAAAGTCAAGTAAAAAGAAGAAAAAAATATATATAAGTGATCAATAATTCGGTAGCTTAACACACTTATTTAAATTCTTTATTGTAGCATGTGGGATTTATGTGATTAATGGAGAAACGTTACGATAAGTACATTGACAGAAAAAGAGATTAGGACAAAAATATATTTGTGTAAAATCAATGCTTTTCTTCGATTAGATCAAGGAAATATCCAGTTCACTGCCCTTTTTGTTTTCTCGCATCATTACTGTTCGGAATAGAAGTAATGATTTTTCCTTTATTATGTTATGTAATTCTGGATATTAATATTTTTTAAATTAATAATAGTTACCATTCACTTGTTCGTTTTTCTTGTCATCGTTTTCACTGGCACCAGTCGGACTCATTATAATATTTTTAAAATGCCTTTTCCAGCCTTGACAAGTGACAACAAGTCGTTTTGTATAACAAACTATTTGATTTTCTGTTTTGTTGATTCCCGTTTATAATCTATTGAGCTCGTTCGCTTTGCCAAATGGAAAATTTACTTGTAACCGGAACGAACGTTTTGACGTTTGATCAACCCAATATAACAAAATATTTTGTGTAACACATTTCTTTAAGGTGAGTCTTTATCTACTTATAATTAGTAAATATACTAAAAGTTCTCACCTCGACCAAAAAGCTTTTCAAAATGCATTTCTGAACTGATGCAAATTATTCGGGTCAAGCTGAGGACTTTTCAACACGTATCAACATGTAGAAACAATTCTTTTTGAATTGATGGAAAAAAATCTCTTTTAATTGATTTTGCAAACAATTCAGTATATTAAATTATTTAGAAAAGCCAAACAAGTTGTAAAACAAGCGTGTGTATATCGGACGATGTCAGAAATGGGTGCTAAGATGAAAACGATAAAGAAAAACAAAGAAAGTGTCGCTCATGTGCAAAGAAAGCAGTTGGTAAATGGTTCTTCAAACAGCGTGGTGTGGACTAAGATTGTGCGATGATTCCGTATGTGTTGATCAATACGAAGCTAGACAAAAAACTGAAAGAAGACTTCGTGCTTTTCACATGTCATGACATACAATATGTGTTAAATTCCTCTTGAATAGGAAAACTATAATTAATATTCCATTACAATTAACTGAGCGACTAAACACATCCACCTTTATGAAAGCAATTACAAATGTCTATACACAAAGTTGATAGAAGCAAATTTATAACTGTAAACAAATAACTATTTTTTTTACCATAACTAGTAGTTTAACTATATATATATATATATATATATATATATACTGTTCTACGTCGGTGGTTCTACTCGGAGTTTCAGACACTACGCAGTCATCAGGTGCATATTAAAAATATTATATTTTAATATATAATAGCTCTGTTTATATATCTGTACACCCATACGTATATTTATTAATTCACATACAGCTCAGAGGTAGAGATACCGACTGACACCAATTCGGTCGGGTTTCAATCCTGGGTAAAAAGCAATCGGATGTCTAACCGTACTGATGATCTGTGAAATAGATCTGTCTACGGATGACTATATATAATTAAAATATATCTCTATATATATATATATGTATATAATTAGTTTTTGGTCATAGCTAAATTAGACCAGTACACAGTCGTTTTAAAAGTCTTCAATATAATTATATTGTAGACCTTTCGATTATTTTTTATTTGGAATCGAGTTATTTCTCAACCTAAATTTTAATTTGCTAGCCACGTGTGGAAATTTAAACTGAAGTATGGTAAAGCCCCCGGTATAACTCAGAGAATAGTAAAAATAGCCAAACCTTACATTGGTGATAAAATACACAGATTATGTCAGGAGAAAAAATTGGCTATTATGGTGTTCCCAGACAAAAATAAATTAATAAATGAAAGAACAGAAATTATGTCCAAGTGTACTATATCAAAAATTGCCTACAATCATGTATAAAAGTTTTCTCAAACTTTTTATAAAAGATCCCTGTCACGTTAGCGTTTGAAAAACCGTAAAATCAGTAGTTGTAAATCACCTGAAGACACCGAAAGGTAGAGACTTAGGTCGCGAAATAACTCGTTTCCAAATTAAATATATATGCAAGAAGGAATATTTAAAAAAAAAATACAAGCCCTCCCTCAACAAAACACGAGAAACTTGAGACACACCCACAGACACACGAAATGCGAATGCAAAAAAAAAAGAAAAAAACGACACAGACACGCACACAGACACACACTAAATTCGACTAGTATCTCCAAAATAATAAAAAGAACTAGATGACCCGTAAAGTAGAATTGAATAAAAATCGCTGAAAACAAATTTGAATTATAAAGACGAAATTAAATTTCGCAAGTCAATGAAAAAATTATTTACAGACAATGAAGGCTACAAAAGAAAATATAACGCACGAGTGTGAAAAACCCAACACGCAGACAGACATTAAAACTCTCTGACCTGTTCACTACTTGACTTATCTGTTTATACACGATACCTTGGACATCAGAAAGCAAACGGATCTAGATATGTGAAGTCAGAAGTTTATTCGCCTGAAGAGAGTCAACTTTAGACTCGAAACACGTGTAGCGTCAGAAATACCATTACGGAAACAAAAAGCAAGTAATAATAATAATAGCAACAATAAAACTAAACTTTAAACAAAACATTCACGGTTTATCGCATTTTTTATTCTATACCAATTTCTCTCGTTGGAACAACCCTATTTCTATTTTATATATATATATATAATTATTTAAAAAGAGCAAATTTTAAAAATATAATCAATACAAATGCTAAAAGGTAGAAAAACATTTTTCTTTCTTTTATGTACCATGTTACTTCAGGGCGGAGCGTTCATGACTCACCCTATCTTCTTGTTCCTTGTAGCTCTTAATAAGTTTTTTTTCTTTTGTTATTTCTCCCAAATTCTGTTCCACCATTCACTTGCTAAAGTTCATCAAGTACGTTACGCGCTGATTTTCTCTGTCACACTTTCCCTCAATCTGTCCTGTGAGTATAAGGTTTTCCAAGCCCTATTGCTTCATTATGCGCCCAAGAAATCTCAACTGCTTCAACTTGATTTTATTTTCCTATGTTTATGCAAATGTGTGCGAATATGGGAAAATAAATATTTTAATAAACATGTGTTAAAAATGAACTGACAAGTCGAGAGATTGGCAACCAGCATTTGTTTTCTGTTTTTTCCTGTCACAAATCATGTAGTTATAAATATATTGAAAATAAGTTAAATAACTCCCAAAAAGAACGTCAGAAATTAGCGGGATGTTTCTCTGAGCAAGAAAGTAAACCATTACAGATATAATCAAAAGAGGAATCAATAAAGTAAGCAATATGAATAAGAAGAGAAATGAGAAAAGTCGGTTAAAATGTTTCATAAATTGAACGATAAAAAAACCTGCGACGAACAACAAGTAATCATTAAAAGACAATCTCATAAGGGAAATAAGTAAATAAATAAACGTGTTTTGATAAACTAGAGAACGAAGACAGAATCATATGGCGGTGGGATACAAGAAACTTTGGAAGTAAAATGGTCAGGGACATAGAAAACCTTTTCACAACGTTGATGAGAAAGCAACAAAGAGAAATAAATAAATCAAAATGAAAAATATAGTTTCTAGCAGAGAATAAATTAAAAGAAAAAAATGTGAAAAATAAGGTCCAAAAAAAAAAAAAACGTAAATAAGAACAAGAAAAGGAAACAAAACCAAAAAATATCCTGAAAAGAACTGGAACGAATGAAAAAGAAAAAAAGCAAAAATAAGCGAACTGAGGGGGAAAATAAAGAATAAATGTACACAAATATATATTATAAAAGACCGAAACGGGGAAAAAAAAAAGAAATTCTTCATTGTCAGCGCTTCTGTAATGAATAGTAATGGAGGTTTACGTGTTCCATGATTTCGACGAATGATATCACCAACACATAGACAGCATCAAATACGAAAACGATTTCCGTCATTGTGACATTGAATAAGGAAATTCATCTGAGCCTCAAGGTCATAATGAAATGATTCGTTTTAAAAAAAGAATTCTTAATATTTATTCTCGACTAACATAAAAACAGAACCATCTGACGTAGACATAAAAATATATAAAGCATTTCGACAATTATATTCATCCGTAAAAGAAAATCGAACCATATTCAAAGAGAGAGGAGGAGAAGGTAGGGTAAGCGTTGGTGTAAGGTAGCGTCAGTCAGTTAAGTGCCATACGTGATACACGCTTGGGCGATCATGTCTCGAAAGAGACATGACTGACTGGGCAGAAGATTATCCCGCAGTAGGTTGCCATTGCTTTCTGCGGTAGACTGGTTGCCGACCAAGAGCTATAGAACCCAATCTGTCCTGTTATTTAACACATAACTGGAAGGAAGAGACGGATTAATACCTTTCCCAAGGTTATTTGCGCGTAAGTGAATACAATTGATTCAACTGGAATTCGAACTCGGCGCCGATATCCACTGTACCACAACGCACATCCTAAGGTAGCGTAACGGTATATAAAACAAAGAAAACGGAAAGCCAAGTACGAATTTCCTCCGTAAATGGATGAATTGACATCTCTGCCCCGACACACACGTCAATACATAGCAATATCAACAGAATGCAATTAAAGCTGACCAGGGAGGAAGGCATGAGCAAAGCACACCCTCATTATGATCCCGTGCCAGCAACACACAAACACACACACACAAATGATGATTGAATCTCCCGTCGATTTCAACGTATGTGGATCCGACGACTTCATTCAGGTTTAATGCTTGTGTCGTAT
The DNA here is from genome assembly GCA_037127315.1 of Ascarosepion bandense. Taxonomy (NCBI): domain Eukaryota; kingdom Metazoa; phylum Mollusca; class Cephalopoda; order Sepiida; family Sepiidae; genus Ascarosepion; species Ascarosepion bandense. The sequence continues at coordinate 952,527 of JBBBDQ010001531.1, forward strand.
GTGATTCTTCGGTCCCACTAGTGACCTGCATACAAGTCCACATAGTGTACACACAGCAATGATCTTGGAATAGAGCCACAGGAATAATTGCTGACACTCTTCATCGTTGTCTTTCGCCTCTCAGCCGGTCAATACGACTGATTTTGTAATTTCTGTTACCACTCTGGCACAAATACACTGGATAGAAATAATTGAGTATAACTCGCTCGAAATTAGTATTAGACACAAGGACACAAACACACACCTCGACGTGGTGCAATGGTTAGCATGCTTGGGTGACTGGAACAATTACCACTGAATATTGAGTTCGATACTCTCCGAGTGCCTCATACTTTCGACCTTGTACCGCATCTAAGTTGCACTTAGAAAATTGCTATATATATATATATATTGCTATATATATTTTGATACTCACATCAATATATGTCCATACGTATGTAGGTTTTGTTAAAAATGACAGGCAAGGTGATGTGTTTAAGGTTTTTATACAATTTTCATTTGATTTTATATTATCGCTTTTCAGTAAATGAATTATTAAATTAATTGTCTTAATTTTTTTTTATTTTTCCAAGCGCTTTCATTCATACGTGTAGTTAAACGTAAAATAAAATTCATCCTTTATAATAAAGAATAATTTTTTTTTTTTGTAACTGTATATAAGGATTGTTTTATGTATGTATCTAGAGTTATAGGAATGATATTTTCCAAATTTATAATTTTTATATAATTTATGTACTAAAAAGAAAATATACGATCATATGAAAAATATTATAACCACATCCATAAAAGATTGGTTTCTGCCTAAAAACGTAAACAGAAACACGCACACACTCATATACATATACATATACATATATCTATAATCTTCTGTACAATAAAGACGGAAGCTGATGATGGTTCGCCTGAAATAGGCCCATACTTCCGATTTACCATGAAATAACGTGTCTGTCTAAATTTTTTCTTATATTTGCTCTATATGTATTTATATACATATATATTTAGAGCTCTCTTACAGAGTTATGTTACCAATGCATGTACAGGATACTCCTTTGGATTCTTCTATATCTACACCGCATGCTTATATATATATATATATATATATATATAAATTATGAATTTATCTTTGAACACGTATCGAAAAAAACACCTAGTATAAACGCGGAGGGGAAAAAATGAAAACAAAAAAAGAAACGAACTAAGCACTTGAACATTAGTCAAAGTACTAGTCGAAAGAAAAAAAACCCAGAGAAGAGGAACCTAGCACGTAAAACGCTCAATACAATAGCAGAGCAAAATATATATATATATATATATATTTAAATTATACTTTAGAACATGTTTGAATTACAAATAGTAGATTGCAATTTGAACATACTCTAAAGTATAATTTATAATAAATATTCATAGCTTTATTTCTATATTGAGCAGTCTTAAATTAATGCTTTGAACGTTAATATTTTCTTCGTTCCTTATTCATTTGCATATATATATATATATATATATAACGGAAATTAACGAATTTTAACGAAACTTTGTTATAAACAACCGACAATTTGAAATGAATTGTTTGAACATTATTTTCTCTTTTTAGTTAAACAGTATTATATATTTATTGGCCTAATTATTTACGATAAATTTTTATTACAAAAATGTGTGTCATCTTGCTGAATGACACACATTTTCGTAATAAAAATTTATTGTAAATAAATATATAATACTGTTTAATTAAAAACAGAATATCTACTTAAATACGAGTATCGATAAAAAATAATGTTCAAACAATTCATTTCATATATATATAAGACCTTGCATATGTTTTCGCTGATTTTTTTCATGAAAATAAAATTTTATTTAGAAAAATAAGTAAGAAACATCTCACTGAAATATTGTACATCACTTTTTTGTGTCTATGCTCGTATAGCAGCCGTGTTTTTCTTCAATGCTCGGCTCAAAAGTATCAGTTGTAGTCGATGGCAATCTCCCGTGATAGTTTCGGTCTGTTTGGGCAGCTCATAATATACTACACCCAGCTGATCCCACCAAATGCAAAGCAGAAGCTTCGAACCATAGATAATCGGCTTTGCCACTAATATTGGTGCATCTGTTTTATACTCTAAAACAATTCGACGGGGAAGATTAAGCTGCAACCTAAATTTTGACGATAATCTACTCATTAATAGAATGAGGAATATAACATACATAAATTAAGGTATAAAATATGTTTTTTATTCGCTTCTCGCTGACGTTGGCTGTGGAGTAGGGGTTGGTCTGGTCGGGTGGTCATCCCACACGCATACAAGGGAGCAGCCAGATGCCCCGCTCGTGTGCTGTTCTTCCTGTTTTTTCTCGGTCTCTCTTCTGATTTCAACTGCTTAAACTGCTTAACTGTCTTCCGAGATATATATATATATATATATATATATATATATATATATATATAACGAAGATTAGCGAAACTTGGTTATAAATAATTATAATCCTTTCGTAATAAAAATTTATCGTAAATAATCAGGCCAGTAGATATAAATATATAATACTGTTTATTTAAAAACTGAAGATGTACTTAAATACGAGTATCGATAAAAAATTATGTTCAAACAAATCATATATATATCGGCCGAATCACGTTTGAACACATGTTGGCTACGCTGTTTAATTAAAACAATTTTGCTATAATACATTTCTGTCTCCACATATTTATGTCTTTGTTGTTTCCGTTCCTTATATTATGGCCGCTACTGTATATATATTAGACAGACATCAGCAGACAGATCTGTTTCGCTGTATCACAGCTCATCAGTGCGGTTGGACAGCCGATTGCTTTTTACCCAGGATTGAAATCCGACCGAATTGGCGACAGTCGGTGATTCTACCTCTGAGCTACGGGTGCTCGGTAGAAGGCGGTGACTTTTTAGCGTGTATATTATCATTATACACGCCCAATAGCTGAGAATGTTCTAATTCATTGCTGAATGAACAACGCGTAGATGCCAGGGTAGCTACTGTTTTTCAAAGTCTACCATTCTTCCAATGTGTTCAATCAAGGTGTGAGAGCGTAAATATATATATATATATATATATATATATATATATATATATATGCTGCAACATTTCTATCAAACGTATTTCGTTGAATATGAGAGACTAGTAAAATTTGATGGATTTTTTTAACTTAGTTTTTCAAATATTCTTTTTTTTTCTGGTTTTTGAAGATAAAGATTTGTTAAATTTATCCACAATGTCTATTTCCCCAGGCGTTTTTTGCCACTCCTTCAGGCATTTGCAAGGCATAAAAGATGCACCTCAAACATAAAAAGAAATTTAAGAAAAGAACCCCTTAAAAATAGCTGAAAACAAGGCCGAAAGCGGATGGGTCAATAGACACTACCGACAATTTTGGCCGTTTTTACTCCCTCTAAACTGAAAAAAGTAAGAATATTTTATATATATAATGTAAAGTAATTAAAAAAATTCGAAATTTAATTTCGTTGGATAGCTATTTTAGCAAAATTTCTCGCTTCATCAGCAACGGTCGAAAACAAAAACTTTATCAATTCAAATATCTTTCAAAATTTTTATACCGGAAGAAGCCCAAAAACATATCCATACACAGGAATTTAAAATGGGGTAGGATTGAAAAAGAATTTTGCATTTCTCAGCACGACGTAAGAAAGAGGAAAAGCAAACAGATTCATGACTCGATATTATAAAACTTTACAATACGTCTGTAAGAATGAAACGTAAAAAGTTAAAATTAAACCGTGATAAATATATATATATATATATATATATATATATATATAGTCATCCACAGACAGATCTGTTTTGTTGTATCACTGCTCATCAGTACGGTTAGACTCTGATTGCGTTTAACCCAGGATTGAAACCCAACGAAAATGCCGTCAGTCGGCGATTCTACCTCTGGGCTATGTGCGCTCGGTAGAGGGAGGCAGACTTTTAGCGTATCATGTATCGTACGCCAATAACCAGAATATATATATATATATATATATATATATATATATAGTTAGAGAGAGGCCAGCAAGTAACTTATTCGATTCTGAGTATTTCTAACCTTTAATTTGCGCCAACGTACTTTCTACAAATACGTATAAATACAATGATGAATCAAAAAGTAATGTAATTTGTTTTATTATATAAGAAATGAATAATTGTACTTCTAAATGTAGCTATATATAACAGGTCCTCATGCCTGACTTAGAACTCACAGACTTCCATCTCTTTGGTCTAATGACAGAGACGCTGATGGCCAAACATTTTAGGGCTGATGAAGAAATGAAAACAGCTGTAAGAAACTGGCGACATCAGCAGACAGCTGAGTTTTATGAACACTAATTAAATGCCTTCGTTTGTTGAACATTGCTATTGAAAACGGTGACGATTATGTTAAGAAGGAGGGATGCGAACCTGGATTTTACAAACCCGGGGTCCAGACCTTCATTCGTTGGTTGAACCCTGCTATTGAAATCGCTGTCGATTATATTGAGAAGGAGGGATATGAACCTGAGTTTAACGAACCCGAGGTACAGACCTTTATTCCATGGCTGAACACTGCTATTGAAAGAAGTGGTCATTATGTTGAGAAGGAGGGATGTGAACCTGAGTTTTACAAACTCGGGGGACGTATCTTTATTTGTTGGTTGAGCACTTCTATTGAAAGGGGTGGCGATTATGTTTAGAAGGAGGGACGTGAACCTAAGTTTTACGAACCCGGAGTACATACATTTATTCGTTGATTGAATTCTGCTATTGAAGGAGGTGGTGATTATGTTGAGAAGGAGGGATATGAATCTGTATATCTGTATCTTGATGTGCGATATGTTTGGTTGTGTTCCTTATTCGACGTTGCGTAACTTTGGGGATCAAACGAGAACCGCTGTTTCAACGTGATATGACCGTATTCCCTAAGAAAATAAGTTAATAAAAAATGTGTCCTTAACTGAGCGATGAACGGAAATGTAATAACTTTTCAACAACTTTCGAATGAACTTTAAAATATTTTAAAATCGATAATCTAGTAAAAAGATGGCTGTGTATCAAATCGATTCTCTAAAACTGGGATCGAATTACACCCATCTTTTCTAGTGGCGGTTACTAATCTCGTTTTTCCTAATATCTTCCCGAAACCTTTAGGCTGGTGACGTAACCTTCGGTCGTTCTATTGTATTTTTAAAATCACAATTCGACAAATGAATATTAAAAACACTGGAGCTGTCTGGGTAGGGAGCCTTAAGAAAATTTCATTCAAATGCCCTGACGTTAGTTTCGCGCGGAGACGGGGCACCAATTTCTTTCATTTAAACTAATTTATTATTCATGAAACATACGTGTTGTTACCCCTTCACATCTGCCATCTTTTCAGACATTTGCTGCCCGAATCGTGCGGTGTTGGAGAGGAAGCGTAGAAGTCTTGGCTTTCATTCAACTAATGGAATATTGCCATCTTTAAGGATGGCACTTGGCCATCATAAACTTTCAAAGTTCGATTTCATCCCGAGCGGAAAGTAACTAAGGGTTAGTTTTAAACAGCTGTGTATCTCAAAACCTTTCTACATTTAAACAGATTCATACTTTTCATATCGATAGTAAATCAAGTTGATAGACAAACTGAAACAAGGGTACAGCCATATAGCTTTAACGTGCCAACATGAAATGGACACTGATAGGAAGTATGTCAAATTTAGCTGTTATATATAATCAGAAGAGGTATGAGGAAGGACGGCTTCGAAAATTGATACTCACGGGGAAAAATGTAAGCGAGACGGACAGAGGAAAACAGCGTTTAACCTTCCAAGTGAACTTGAGTAAAATGTATAGCAGAACAAAGTTTAGGAGATATAACAAAAAAAAACATCTATTAGGAGCTACGAAGGACAGGGAATTGTAGACAACTCCCTGAATGTACACGGCGAAAAAGAATTAATATCCTTTCGATTATAATAAACACACTTATATATATATATATATATATATATAATACCAGCCATAATTATTAGGCCAACATAGTTTTTTTTTTTTTTTTTTTAGAAGAAATGATGTATTTTATACTATTTTAAGTGGATAATTCTAAATGAAAATAGAATGGTTCTTTTGTTATTATTACTTTGCAAAATTTTACAAGGCAAGGAAGTAAAGATGAACTCGTCCGAATCCCCCTAAATTTTCTTCATTTTTTCATTGATGAAACTGCAATATAGGTAATTATTAAATATTCATAAATTCATTTGATGCACATGTTATTGTGCAATATTAACAAAAGAACCATTCTGTTTTCATTTACAATTATTAACTTGGCAATAAATACTAAAAAGTAGTAGAAAATATATCATTTCTTAAAAACACTGGGGTGGCCTAATAATTATGGCCTGTAGTGTGTGTGTGTATATAAATATATATTCTGTCACGCTCATGGAAAGAGAGGCAATAATGAGATAGCGTCGGCTCAGTCCATTAGAGAGTCAACAGCGACGTTGCTTCGGCCTAATTCATTGACTTTACTACCAGTTATTAAACTTTACAACCCTTTATAAAAACTCTTGCCGTATTGGTCTGTAACACTATTATATTATTATTTTGCAATAATTATGATATCGAGAAGTTAAGAATATTCATATATATCCTCTTTAGTATAATAAGGACCGTAGTGTGTGTGAATATATATATATATATATATATATATATATATATATATTCTGTCATACTCAGTGGTTTGTTTTTGTTTGTTTTTCTTATATCGTCATGTAAGATACTCAATAACAGGTACATCAATATATATGTTGCCGTCATTTTAGACGACGGCATATCGATATAATTATTTTGCCGTCATTTTTTACGGCACCTCCCCACACATGGGTGGCTGATGGAAGTCCTTGTGTTTGGAAACAGTACTCAGCACCATACTACAAAAGCAGGAGAATCCAGTCATGGCTGTGATAAAGTTCTGCTATCACAACACACCGAAATCATGTTTAAAATTTGGAGAAAAAGACTTCATTACCGTCCGAATCTTCTATCTTTCTTCGTAGCAACTAAAGACACAATATTGATTGACCGTCGGAGAAAATCCATTATTTGGCATACACGACATATGGCACAAATTAATTTTGCTGAATACTACGAGAAAATAAAAACCAGAATCAGAAATAGATTTTATTATTGCAATAACCAAAAACTTTTACTTTCTTTCGCGCACTGTTGAAAATAAATGTTAGATAGATATATAGATAGATATACCTGTTTATTAATTTAATTCAACTTTGACATCAAATTTTGGCAGTAAGATTAAAAGTAAACCTTTCAATTGGTTAAACGTTCAATCAAATTTCAGGTTCTAGAACAGAGTAGTGAAATGCTTTCGGACCGACACAATTCTGAAAGCTTAGAATTCTTTAGAATCTCTGATATATTTTAGCGTCCTATATATATATATATATATCCGAGTGAATAAGGAACTAAGAAACATCCAAAACATTAATTTAAAACAGTGCTCGGTATATAATAGAGAGCTGTGAATATTTATTATAAATTATATTTTAGAACATGTACAATAATATACGAAAATCTGATGTCATCTACGCCATTGTTCATAGTCGTAGATAGCTTTCGCAAAATATGTGGGCTCCCAACATATGACAGTCTTAATTCAATAACAATGTCAAGATATTCGGTTAATCTCATTGCCACTTACAATTCTTATAGTTAGGACACGGTCGAGGTTGTTAATGATCGCATTATAGCATATGACCTCTGCTAAGACACCCACGAACGCAAAAACACAAACACACAAGCGAATTTGTGTGTGTGTGAAGGAGAAAGTGGGGAGGATGAAGAGGTAGAGAGAAAATATATCCGGAAATGCCATTTAAAATCATTTTCTGTACTTTTTTTCGTACTCCATGTTCATACAAATTTTACCTGATCTTATACAATCTGAATAATAATCTGTTTTTTGTATTGAGCAGAAAAAATTGATAAAATATCACATGAAATGGATAAAAAAGGCTCTTTTCTTTCATGAAAAAGCATTTTTATTTAACATAATCTCTGTTTTGATATTGCTTAATATATACATAATAATTTTGTTTTTCTTATCTTTTCAGGTAAGTCCTGGTTTTTACTGACTGCATATTTCACACGGTGAAGGTAATTATATATATATATAATTTTTTTCATTCATCATATTGCGTAGAATTCTACTCATAGAAAATGTTTTTTTACACAAATGACTAAATGAAATTAAAATGTCATAAAAAAGTTTTTTCTTTCAAAGTGTTCCTTTTTAGTTTAAAATTAATTTCAAAATTTGCAAATGTGTGATGAAAATACAATGGACGCACATTGTAACACAAAATGCAATAAATAATTAAATTTATCAAATATTTAACAGCTCAAGTTTAATGAGAACGGAGGCTCGGATTAAACTTTTAAAAAGCTTCATTCAGTTTTAATTGAACGTACAGACTAAAAGGATAATTCTTGCCTAGCTTCTATGGTAGTAGGCGGGGCTTTCGATTACAATGGAAGTAGGGGCTCTGGGTGTAGAGATCATTTACTATGACATGAAGTACCCAACGTATACGAAAGGAGCATAAAAAATTCAATGATTACAAATCAAGTGTTATGATCGAAGGGCCATAGAAATATAACACGGACTCGGATATAAGGTTGAATAGTATATGCCCGGAAAACATAGTACAAAGGTAAACGTGGACTGGAGAGTACTTTCTCTCGCAGGCGTCCTGACTCACTCATTTACTCAATCTGTGGCTCCTACTCAGTTACTTTCTCCTCAGAGTTGGTAGCCAATTATAAAGGTCCATTTGTAGGTAGGTCCCCACAATATCTAGTTTTTTAACATATCTTTTCTTCTGAAACACTGTTGTCTAAGTGCCTCTATCAGGGGCACAAAAAGATTACTGTGTTAAATCAGGACTCCAGAAACTCTTGGACAGCAACTACTTCCCGCTTTTTCATAGAATCTCTCAACATTCTAAGAACCAAATTTGCATAGAAATTTCAATAGTTAAGAGGCTGTGCCAAAATTTGAAGACACAATCATATCTTATCTGAAGGCTTTCACAGAAATGTCGTTATTACGCTCTGTTTGTTAGCTTTAACGAGAACATCAGTCTATTTGACTTTAGTCTTATTCACAGTAGCCAAAAATATGCCACTGTAAAACCTGTCACATAGATCAGATGCTTTCTTCTTGGAATTACCATTAGCTCTACTGACTCGTCTTCCTATGGTGTTTACATCAAGCGTAGTCTTTTCATAAACATTCTATATCTAAGTGTATTTACATCACTTTTTTCCTTCCAAAAGTTTGAGGCCACTTTGCCCTCTACGTATGCCGGGAGAAGCAGTTATTTTTAAACAAAAATAAAAGGATTGAGTGCGAAAAACTTTAAGTATCTTCCTATACATTGTTTACTTTATAGTTACAAAGGTTTCTTGAAATTCTAATAATTTTCAAATCGAATTAGAACAGGCATTAATTTTTAACTGACACTCATATTAACAAGTCTACGCTTCTCGTTTTGTAATGAAATTATCGTCTTGGTATTTTATTATTTACAAAGGCAGCCGTTAATTGACGTATCTGAATTTCTATTGTAAAAAGAATTATAAATTATAACGTTTGTTATCATTTTGGTTTGTGATCATCATCATCATCATCATACTTTTTTACACCTAATGGTGTGTAGGGCAATAAATTTTTGTTACTGTTTCCGTAACAAACTGTTTTTTTATGGGGCAGGGTTGTTAGCCCTGCGCCCAACCCCCAAACCTGGAGGACCGGTGGCCCATTCTTGGTTTTTAGGTTTTGTTATTATGCAGTGGAAATATCAATAGATTTCTTGAGCTTTTTACTGAGTTTGAAAAGGACCTCCAATCCGTAGCGGACTGGGGTAAGAAATAACTCGTGAATTTTAATGCTTCGAAAACAAAGCTACGATCTATTAACCCTCACAGCCAATTGTTCCTACCCACTATTAGCCTGGATCAGGCTAGTCTCCCTGAAAGCAAAACACTGCGTCTCCTCTGGTTAGCTCTCACAACAGACCTCAAATGGAATTCCCTTCCACATACTTGCTTCCTCGACAGCTACAATCTCCAGGAGTTTTAATGTAAGGTCAATAGATACCTCCTAACACACTAACTCGCATCCGTTCTCTCAAACACTCTTCCCATCTACCAAACCCTCATCCTCGGTATCCTTACCCGTCTATCACCAGCCTTCTGACATTTCTTATATCTAACCACTCTTTCTCATCACTTTCCCCTATGTAACCCCCTGCGCAATAGTGGCAGTGGAATGCCTTGCTTGGGGGTGAAATGACTAAAATATATATTTAAAGATATAAAACAAAATTTCGATGTTTTAATCCGTTGAATAACCATTTGTACGTGGACTTCATCAGTAACGGCGAAACAATTTTCTTTTAATCAAATTCAAATGACAAAAGATTGATACCGGTAGAAGCCACAAAACCTCCATCCAGAGGAAAATAAAATGGGGTGGGATTAATAATTTTTGAATTTAAGGAAGTAAACAGGGAAGCAGGTAGATACCTACGCCCCATATAAGAAGACATTCCCTCCCCATTATTGAAAGTTTAAAAGTTGAAATTTAGCCATATTTGGCTCTGTAATTAGAATATAATATTTGCATCGAGCCCTCCACCTAGACCAATTTTAACATTAATGAAATTAATATTAATTATAATCGGGTTTTGGGGATTTACCTACCTGATTATCCTTTTGGATTATATATATATATATATATATATATATATAAGATAGAAAAGATGCAAGATTATTTGTCCTGACGGTAAATTTTCGTTTTAGGTGCCGACAGCTTTTCCCCCTTCAAATGTACCTAAAATAACATTATTTCTGTGCAAATGTATATGCTGAACTCAAATCAACAATTACTTATTGAAGAAACCTATCTTTTTTTATTTGAACGTCCATAAAAAAAACAACTATATCTCGCATTTTTTCTCTTTCATAACTCACACGAAGTAATGTAATTAACTGCAGAATGACGTATTGCGTAGGACAACAAATTTCGGTTGATTTTTGGTCGATTTTGTTTCTTTACTGAAACTTCCGGCGATGTACTTCCTGTAATGAAAGTAATAAGCGTAGAAATACAATAGCGCTTTATTTTCATTACAGATGCATCCGTAAGTTCTATGCTAAGAATTACTCACACTTTTCACTTGTCGAACTTTCTTCCATTTTCTTGTTTCCCAGCCAACTTTGAATTTCAAAAATTTTAATGCAATGCATATATTTATTTTCTCTCTTCTTAATTTCTCTTCCTTTTATTGTTATATATTTTCATCATTTTGCAAAATTTACCAGCATCTCGATTTATTGTGAAAACATTGATTTGCATAATAAATTTAAAATGGCTTACCTTTTTAAATGGCAGTTTTGATGTTCTCAAATAAATTTGCCTATTATTATAACGGTGAGTAATTTAAGAAAAAAAAATTAACTACTGTAAAAAAGAAAGTTCTTATCAAGAGAGTCTAAATTCTTTTAAGTCCAGTGAGATTTCGATTCGACAAGAATAGACCAATATTTAAAGTACAGAGAATTTCATTACTTCTATTCTGAACAGTAATGATGCGAAAAAACAAAAAGGGCAGTGAACTCGATATTTCCATGATCTAATAGAAGAAAAGCATTGATTTTACACAAATATATTTTTGTCCTAATCTCTTTTTCTGTCAATGTACTTATCGTAACGTTTCTCCATTAATCACATAAATCCCACATGCTACAATAAAGAATTTAAATAAGTGTGTTAAGCTACCGAATTATTGATCACTTATATATATATTTTTCTTCTTTTTTTTTTTACTTGACTTTTTTCTGGATAATTTTGACCTATTCATTGTTGTATGAATTTGATCTGAGGAGCGGTCTATAAGAGCCGCGAAATGTATTACCAATGAAAACATCCAACTTATGTTCTCATATATATATATATATATATATATATATATATATATATATTTACGCTCTCACACCCTGATTGAGCACTCTGGAAGAGGGGAAGGCTTTGTAAACAGTAGCCACTCCGGCATATACGCATCGCTCATTCGATAATGAATTGGAGCACACTAGCTATTGGGCGTGTTTATACGCACAAAAAAGCCTGCCTCCTTCTTCCGGACGCTCGTGGCCTAGGGGTAGAATCGCCGACTGACGCCGATTCGGTCGAGATTCAGTCTTGGTTTAGGAAGCGAACGGAGTCTAAGCCGTACTGATGAGCTGTAATACAACGAAACAGATCTGTCTGCGGATGACTATAGTATATATATATATATATATATATATATATATATATATATATATACGAGAGGATTGCGACGTTTCGTTTGTGAGAAAGAGGTTGTAGGGTGGAAAATAATTTGACACCCACGAGGTCATGGAGAGGCTTTTAGACTCTGTTGAGATCAGAAATTAAAGAATGGTTAGTTCCTACCCATTTCGAGAAACAGTACTCCATTTTAGAGCTTATCCGACTCTTGAGGGGAAACAGGAAAAATCAGATATTTACTAGATTGGTACTGAGTACCTACTAATTTCTCAGCATCATCTTCTATGAATCGTACAATACCGGCCATAATTATTAGGCCAATACAGTGTTTTAAAAAAATGACAATTTCATACTATTTTTTTAGTATTTGTTACCAAGTGAATAATTGTAAATGAAAATACAATGGTTCTTTTGTTAATACTGCACAATAACATATGCATCAAATAAATTTATAAATATTTAATAATTACCTATATTTTAGTTTTATCGAGGAAAATTTAGGGTGATTCAGACAAGTTCATCTTTGCAAAATTTTACAAGGCAAGAAAACAAAGTAATAAAAACAAAAGAACCATTCTATTTTCATTTGGAATTATCTACTCGGTAATAAATACTAGAAATAGTATGAAATACATCATTTTTTCTAAAAAAACTGGTTTGGCCTAATAATTATGGCCGGTTGTGTATGTACGAGTTTCACATGCGGTTCGTATTGATTTCAATCTCCACAAAGTCGCACAAATCACGAGACCTTTCCGATGAAATATGTAGTTTTCAGGGTGTATAATAGTTTTGGAAATACCAAATGGCTTTAAAACAAACAACCGCAAAGACGAATAGACAAACTCTAAATTTGGGCCCCAGAAAGAGACTTGAGACTATTTTTTGCAGAATAGGCCAGTCCATTGCCCAGAGTGGGGCAATCCATTTGCTGGCCTGTCATTGGCTAGATTTGCTAGCCTGCCATTGGCTAGATGTTTGATAAAAGAGATTATCCGTGTCTAACTCTTTTACCAGCATAAGGAGGCCATGACACCCACGATTGCGAGGAGAGTTTACAAGGAAGCCATGATGTCAAGGTAAGTTACCTTGACTTCTACAGTCTTCTCTTTTGATTCGAATACTAAGATACATCCTACAAGCACACATGCACATTTAGTAGATTACTTATATACCATTTGTAAACGAGTTAATTTTCTACTATGAGTGGTGACTTCAGGCGATTTGCAGTAACTGATTTTACTGTTTTCTTTAAGAACGCTCACGTAACGGTTTTTTTTTATTTTTGAACGCGCAATTTTTAAAATTACAAGGAATTATGGCGTTTTCATCTATGGTTGCATGGATCTGAGAGTTATTTCTTAGTATGGTTGCACGGAGTCATAATTTCCATTCTTTCAATCAACGGATTGTTTTTGTTTGAGAATAGCATAATGTTTAACTTTTCTTCTTAGCACAATTTACATATTTTGTCATCGTTGTAAAGCTTGGCTGTTTTTACTATACTCCACGTTATGTCCGGGTATTTTACATATTTTGATTTTTATTTCCGCACGTGGCTAGTCAATTTTGTACAGCTTAAATTTTCTATTTTGAATGTAGACCTATGATTGAACCACCTGGTCTTAAAGGTGTCTTTCGTTGATCCCAAATATATTTTATTTTGGCCATTTAAGTTATGTACCTTTGCCTTGTAAATGATTTCTTTTGTGTTGCAAAGTCCTTGAAGTGGACATTTATTTTTGTCCCTGTAGTTGCATTCTTTATTAGTGGTCTTGTTTTGTACACTGCTATCTAAGTTTCTGGCGTTTTTTTGTTTTTGTTTTTTAAGAAACTATCTAAATTACTAGTGCAACTATAACATAACTTGATTGTGTTTCTGTTAAACATTTTTTTTAGTTCTGATCCTTTCGGAAAGTCTCCATCAGTTTAAAAAATATGTTCTATTTTAATTTAGAGATAAAGGCCAAAATAGGACAAATATATTTTATATTTTTTAATAAATTTCAGAGCAGGGATGGTTATATATATATTATATATATATAAATGGTGTGATGAGTAAATTGATCCAATTTAAATTTTTATTTACGCACATGCGTGCTGCTTGTTCTTGGTTTTGTCAATGGCTTAATATACTAGGGTCAGTTGGGCACCTTCGAGAAAAAAAACACGATGAGGCACAATTCAGTTCACCAGAAATTAGAATTCTTTCCTACAAAGTTTCAGACAGAACAAAGAGTCCTACATCAAGAACCTGGAGTAGGTAGTGCTTCCCTGGGTCAAAAGGATGGCTGCTGAAACTCTCCATGTCTGGCAACAGGACTCTGCACCATGCCTCACAAGCAGAAAAAAAACTTGTCTTGGCTGTCAGATAATTTCTGCAACCACATCACCCCTTTCATCTTGCAACCTCAAACTGCAAATTCCTTGATTATTGTGTGAAGCGCATTTGAGTCAGAGACCAAAAAAGCTTCTTGCAACTTTAAAGATAAATTGAAAGCAAGGATTACTAACTTAAACAATGAGAGCGTCCTGAAGAGATGTAGGAAATTCTAAATTTATCAGGAGGCTGTGGTTGGAGCCAATAGCGATTTTATTGAATAAATTTACTATTTGGTATTTAAAGATGTTTTTGTGTAATTTTGGTAAATATATCTGTTAAAATGAAATCTGTTATTTCCAAATTTTGCGTAATTTAGATTATTAATCCATCAAAACCCATATATATATATATATGGATTGCGCACTGTTTCAGACTAGAGCTGTGTTTCCATCTTCTAGTGAAGATCGGTTGTCATATCTTCGTCAGAGTTCAGTTATTTACAAGTTTAAATCCCGATGAGATATACATAGGACGTACCAATCTGAGGTTGAAATCGCGGGTTGCGCAACACGTCTCTGCCAAAGTGTGTTCGGGTGGTCAGAGCCGTTCTACAAAAACCACTCAAGCCGTCCATGATTTAGCCATTGTACAACATTTGCTCGACTGACAAGACTGTGCCTCTTTTTACGAGGACACATATTCCACGATTCTACACAGTGCTCGTTCACCATAACATCTTCGTGTTATTGTGGCTGTATACTTAAAGATTCACCAGCCCAGTCTGTGCAGACAAAAGGAGCACTTTATTCGATCCTTACGTTTTTTCCAGGGTTTGTGAGTTCTTTTCTTTTTTACTACTCTTGTAAAACTTTGTTTACACCCACTTACATTTTAATTAATTTTTGATTAAAATTTGTTTTTAATTGAGTTCCAACTTCTCTTCTCAAACGTTATATTACTGTGTCCTTGATTATCTTTTTTTTAAATTTTGACAGTTTACGCCTTTGATAATGTGTTGGCCGAAAGAATTCGAAGGTGTAATGTGTACTATGGCGTTTCTTCTGTTCATATATATATATATATATATATATACACACACTGTTTTAAAACAATTAAAATATTTGTCTCTAAAGCCCTTTCATCGAACATCTCATTAGAAGTAAATCATTGGCAATAAATTATACGAAATAAAATTAATAACGAAATGAAGAATAAAAACGTTGGGGAAAACACGTTAATCTCTCTAAATCGTGGAAAGAGAAAATCTCATTTATATATAATTAACGAGGAACAATTACAATAAAATATCTCGCAACAAATTAAGAGACTTGACAAAATCCTTCTAACAGGTTTGTGCAGTATGAGACACACATACACACGTCTCTCTTTATATTTTTAGATGTGAGTGTAGATTTGGCATTGCTTCCTTTTTTGTTCTTAATGACATTGCTTTGGACTGTTTAACTCTGGCGTCAGTTCATGTTTACATCGTTGCATGTTGAAACTGAGAAAAATAAAATATCCCAGTTACACTTGTTGACGTGCAACCAACAGAATCTTATCGCTGAGAATGTTGGTTCTGATGACATTATTTAAATATTAAAGTGTTTATCAGCACATCGGGACTTTTGATCGCAGAATCACCCGGCCACATCTGCACTGATGCGGATACTGGCTTATGTATAGTACTGTCTCCTTTTGATATAATATTTAACACTTTGACATTTTGGATCTTATTTAAGAAATGACTCTAGCAGTTAAGCATTTTCAAAATTAAGTGACAGCTGGTGGTGGATATCGTATTGAAATGAGAATGTTGTAAATATTTATATAGTAATGACAAGTGCAAGAGTAGTGAATATATGATAATTTTAGGTAAATTTTCGGTTTAGGTACCGACGGCTTTTCCCCCTTCAAATTAATACAAAATAGCATTATTTCTGTGCAAATGTATATGCTGAACTCAAATCAACATTTAGTTATTGAAGAAACTTACCATTTTGCTTTGAACGTCCATAAAAAAACGAACTGCATCTCGCACTTTTTCTCTCCCGTACCTCTCACGAAGTCATGTAATTAACTGCAGAATGATGTTCTACGTAGGCAGCAATTTTGGTCGAATTTCGTCCTTTACTGAAACTTCCGGCGATGTACTTCCTGTTGTGAGAGAAATAAGCGTAGCAATACAATAGCGCGTTACTTTAATTCCCGGAAGTACATTGCTGGAAGTATCAGTAAATGAAAAAATATCGACAAACATTAGTGCACATACGCAGTATCATTCTGCAGTTAATTACATGACTTCGTGAGAGTTACGGGAGAGAAAAAGTGCAAGATATAGTTCGTTTTTTATGGACATTTACATAAAAAAAAGGTAAGTTTCTTCAATAACTAAGAGTTGATTTGAGTTCAGCATATACATTTGCACAGAGATAATGCTATTTTGGATAGATTTGAAGGGGAAAAGCGACGGTATCTAAAACGAAAATTTACCAATTTTATACACAATAACGTGGCAGATTTGAGGTTCTACTACTCTAATTGATGAGTCTCTTGGACGGAATATGGGAGAAACAAAGAAGTTAATAGAATCCAAAAAGAAACTGCTGATGTCTAAAAGTCTTTCTTGATAATGTCGATAGAAGTCTTGGGCAAGGGAAGTAGCGAAAAGTCTAGTCTACTTAACATGCTTGAGTAAATGGAGGAGGGGGAACAAGGACCTCAAAAGCAAAAGGAGGAAACAATGGAACAAGAATTACGTAGAATGGCACAGACAGAACGGTTGCCTACGTCCTGAAAGAACAAAAATTATAAGGAGATATTTTATCAAAAGCATGTCTTAGATGTAACATATCTTTGAAAACAGTGACTGGCCTATTTTTGGCCAGTCACTATTTCGGAAATAATAACTAGAAGTATCAGTGAAAATTTCACGACATGTTTTAATTTTCATTTTTTCTGTCTTTCTTTCTTTCCTTCCTTCTCTGAAACCAAGTAGCGTTTCGGATGTCTTTTTTTTTTCTTTCCAGGCGATTTAAATGGAATAGTCCATTATTTGCGAAGGTATTAACAGGGCGTAACGTACGTTCTAACAAATAAAATAAGTGAAAGACAAGTAGAATTATAAGATAATCATAAATGTGTGATATTTGTCAACCTCAATAGATTTATTTCGCCCTGACGAGTGGAATAATGTTTGCGAGACTTCGATTCGGGAAATAAGTTGTTGGACTTTTTATTTATCGATTCTCCACTAATGCTCTATATTGAATACTGAGCGCTATATTTTATAATAATTATGACTTTTTTGCATAAAATACTCATTCGCGAGAGTCAATCGATTTACGGATTAAGGAACTAATGACAATGTTTATGAAGATATGTGAAGAAGACAAACCCAGGTTCGAACAGGTAAATATTGTAGTTATTGGGGAAGCATCCTCTTAGAAGTTGGTTCCACAAGATAACAGGTATTTGAGCGGAACCTGCATCTAACCAATCGTATAAGAATGGTATGAGAGCGGTTCGCTACAACGTACATATCATGGCGGGTCTTAGGCATGAATGATAGAATTGGTGGAACCAATAAATATGGTTATTCTGAACGCTTTTAATGGAAATAGCGATAGAATAGTGAGTACCTTGCAGCGTTTCGTCCGAGGAAAGGGTCTTTTAGGTGGAAAACGATTCATCACCCATAATCGTTGTGGATTCAATCGAAACTGAAAAGTGAAGAATGGGTAGCGCCTATAGCAAGAGTATTCCTTTCTCGGCCTGATATTGCTTTTAATGGGAAAGTAAGATGTAGTCTTTTGTAAAATTAGGCTTATTTTTATATCAGGCTATATCCGCCAGTGACAGTCGAGATCGCTACAGTAATATCGGTCCGGCACTAAAATTACAGAAACATTTTGTTCACTTCGGGTATTAGTCATCCTGATAGTTCTGCGTTAATCAGTCGCCCGGTATCGCATATGAAAATCACAGTTAAAAGAAACACATACGAAAGCAAAAGTGTGTCGTACTTTACTAAAAATATAACGCAAAATGATATTTTGTTTTATTACTTTCGAAAATCAGTGTTGCAAATAGTCTATAGTCGTAAAATTAATGAATCATTGATATTTCAGACAAAAAGGTAAGAAAAAGTTAAGAGAAATTTATAAACAAAAAATAATCCTGTTACTCCAAGTAAGGTAACAAAGCCACTAAAACGCAGAGGTGTGTACAGTGAATGAAACTCAGAAGATTGAAGATGGGTAGGATTGAGAAAAGAGCACAAAGGAACAGGTTTCAAGAGAAAAGAAAATGGCGTTTGACGTTGCATTTACATTTTTGATAATTGTTGTTATCATCGAAGTAAGAGATATACGGAGAGATCAACACAGTACAACACCAACACCAAGCTCAAGCTATACCTGAGCTGTGTTGTATCTACTCTCCTCTACGGACCCAAGTGCTGGAGAATGCCTAAGGCGGATCTCGCCAAACGCCGATTCTTTTCACACCACATACCTCCGACGAATACTGAGAATATTTTGGCCAGAGAAGATCTCCAATGAAGACCTGTTGAGAACATGGGCACCATCATTACAAGAAGGCGGTGGAGATGGATTGGGCATGTGCTCCTGAAAGATCCACAGTCAATCACAAGAACAGCACTGCAGTGGACCCCAGATGGCAAAAGAAAGAGGGGAAGACCAAGAACGACATGGAGAAGTACGGTGGAGAGTGAGATGAAAACCATGCAGTATTCTTGGGGTTCATTGACTAGTCTGGCCCAAGATAGGCAGAGGTGAAGAAGCTTTGTTGCTGCCCGACACACCATTGGGTGTAACGGATGATAAAATGAACGAAGACTTTTGGCGGGAAATTAATGTTCAGATATCAAACAGACTGCTCATAATATATCATAATGATGTCATATTCATTAATGAGGTCATAACCTCTTAAAATGGACTGCACTTTCCTACAGTGATGCAGGAAACAATTTTGCACTCTACATGCAGGTGTCAAACACTTTGCCAACAGTATTATTTGCCATTTAATACCGTTGCCTTAAAGGTTTAGGCTTTAACTTTTTCACTTGTAACAGGAACTGTCTGTTTTTGTTGGATATTAGTGTCTTTGCTGTAATGCAAAATATTTTTATTTGTTCTTAATCAAGCTGAATCTGGTTTCGTAAGGATTTAAGAATCGGCTGAATTAACATAAAAAGTAAAAAAAAAAATAAAAACGGGCCGGCAACTCGTATCCAAGGATGCCCGTCTTCCAAAGAGGCTAGCTAATC